>JABCPU010000198.1:0-122712 GCA_016800925.1 Suillus spraguei
AAAAGATTAAAGTCCTTTTGATCGTCGACTATCCAGTCTTCGACCCTGAACCCTGATCGCTTCGATCAGCAGACTAGCGTACGCGTACGCTGAGCAGATTGTCAAGAGAAGTCCTCTGACAGAAGAAAGCCCTAACGGACAGCAAGACAGCACGTGTAGGCACCGAGAAAGTATAACTCACCAGAAGAATCATCAACCATGTCGACCAAAGAATTCGAATACAAGATCGGTCAACCGATAGGTTTTGATGGAGATCGTGATAACTCTCGCGAGTTTATCCAGTCGTGCAATTTGCACTTTGACATCAATGAAAAGCTTTACACCACCGACAAGCAAAAGATCATCTACATAACATCCTTCATGACAGAGAAGAACGCCAAGTCATGGAAGGAACAATTCCTTGAACACGCCCAATCTACCGACACTTCGGGACAAAAAGTTGGTTATGGGACGATGGTGGATTTTATGAAGAGCTTCAACGAAGCATTCCAACCAGTGGATACCAGAATGACCGCGCTTACACGCCTCAGAGATCTTAAACAAGGAACTGGAGATCTCCATACCTACGTCGCTGACTTTGAGGCACTTGCAGCCAAGGCTCAGGTCACCGACAATGCGACGAAGATCCAGTTCTTCCAAGACGGTCTTAACTGGGGTATCCTCACAAAGCTTTTCAATACGGGAGATGTCTCCGAGATATTCAGAGATGTTTGTGTTGCAATGCGTTGCTATTGACAACGCCCATCATCGGCTTAACGCCATGAGGACACGTCATGTCCCACAACAAAAGAAGAAGAACTATGGGAATGCACGGTATATTCCGAACCGTGATTCTAACGCAATGGTCGTAGATCGAATCTCCGACATGGAAAGATCCGAATGCATGAAGAAAGGGCAATGCTTCGGATGCAGAAAGACAGGACACCGTATCCATAATTGTCCTGACAGAAAGAAGAAGACCCCGCTCCGACAAACCGAAGTCAAAGGGGAAGAAGAAGATGAAGAGACTGTACGACGGGTTGTGGAGGATTTTTGATGTGGAGAAACAAAGATTCGACGTATGTTTCTCCCAATGTAATACTAAGACTTGTACGTGCTGTAGGTGAAAGAAAAGAACTTCGTGTCCCAATCACCCTCCACTCGCGTACTCGTTTGAAATCCGTCGACACTACCGCTGTTATCGATTCCGGAGCAGCAGGAACATTCATCTCAGAGGAGTTTGTGAAACTCCACCAAATCACACAACGAAAACTCAAGGAACCATTTCGAGTTACAACGGCAGATGGAACCCTCATAAAAGGAGGACCTATCACGCATTACTGCCTCCTAGTGGTCAAGATTGACGATCGAACCATGTATGGAAAATTCAATATTACCAAACTCGGAAGAAGAGACCAAATCCTCCTTGGAATTCCTTGGTTACGAGCAATGAACCCAATTATAGATTGGGCTGCTGAAACGCTTGTCCTTTCACGGACAGACAAATCAGACGAGATCGAAATCGATCTGGATAAAGACCGAGAGAAGAACGGGTTGCCCCGACTATTCAAACATCATACCAAATGGCAACATTCCCGACTCCCGAAACCATTCATCGCTTCTCCCGCCGATGCTCCAGAAGATCCAGAACCAGAAGTACGTACTCCACGTACTGCAGAACCCACTCCACGTGTACAACTGCCGCGAGCAGTATCACCGATTCCCCGCGCAGAGAAGCGCAAGAATGAATCTGAACCCGAGCATCGGGTCGGACAAGAACCTATTGAACAACGGCCAATAGAAGAACAGAAACACGGAAAGAGGAAAACAGAGGAAGAACTCCCAGGACGAGACACCAATGTACCAAAACTGTCCAAGTTCTTTGTTCCCCCGAAAACTCTTTCAGCTTCGATTGAAGAAATCCCGGATAAGGAAGAACCCGTGCCTTCGTTGATCCCAACCGAAGATGATGACCAATTTGACACCATGCACGACGTCTGGCATGCTCCAGAAGTGCGCGAAATTTCCTCTTATGAACTAGGAGAAGGAGAATTTCTTGTGGAATATGACACCGACGGGATTAGCATGAGGATCATGTTACGAACTGGGGTAGCGTCACCAGCGACAGTGAAAAGACACAGACGGTCTGCTGGGAGTTCTTACAATGTTCAAAAGAGAACACGGTGAAAGTACAAGGAACGCGTTCCGAGTACGATCAAGGGTTCAGCCTCAATGACAAGTCAAAGAGGTATCCGCGAGAATAGAGACTAAGGCTAAGGAGTGCTTAGACTTAGAGACGATTCAAGACGACTTAGGTTGGAGACCTAAGCGAAGGAGATTCCAGGTAAAACCCAGTAAGATTAAAGTAGGGAATCTACTACAAGTACACTGTGCTTAAATAGGCCAATATGTGCGCACAGACCAAGAGAAGTGTGGGAACGTAAGTGCGTATCCAAAGAAGGAAGGCAGCTATAGTACAGATGCGTTGAGCATATGAGTCAGAATCACGTCATGTAATATATACGGTAAGGTAAGAAAATGAATAGGGGCACATACGATTGTAACATTACCCCCTTTTTACACGTAAAGTCACCGGCTTTACACATCTTGATTCGCATAGTAGACGGGGTCATCGCTAAACTCGTAGTCTTCATCAGCAAATGATCCGGCCATCATATACTTCGCTTCTTCTAGACCAGCGCGACGCTTAGAGTCTCTCCTTTTCTCTGCGCGAATGTGTTCATCGTCAAGCTGCTTTTCCCAAGCACGGAGTGCGTCGTAAAATCCTTCATCTTTCCAAGTTAACTTGAAGGGTGGAGACCCAACTCGGTCAGGACAATAGAGAGATAAATGGGTGGGCGACCAATATCTGCAAACCTTGCACTGATACTCCGCGCAGTTCTTTTGGCGATGTCCTAGTAATCCACAGATCCGGCACTTCATGTTCTCGTCAGGGTTGGAAGAAACTTTGCGTAGAGGAGACGGGGAAATGATGGGCGTGGGACTGGTGGATCTAGCGCGCTTCTTTCCCTTCTTCTTTGTCATACGTTTTAAGGCAAGGGAGTTCTGTCGCTTAAGCTGGCTTGTGGGCGGTGGATAACGTGTATGCCGATGTGGGAGATCTGGGGTAACTGTTCGTTCGGCAGCGCAAGGAGTTCGGTGGATGAAGAGGGGAAGTGATGCCGAAGTCTTTTACTAAGACCGGTGAAACGGGATCCATAGGACCGAATGATGGTGGAATAGCCATAGGAGGATGAATATGGAGGTCGCGAAGTCGAGGGCCGAGGGTCACCAACTCAGTGGCAGAAATCCCTAATGATTTAGCGGCCGCATACTGTTCCTCCGTGCATGGTTCATATAGCCATGCTGGGTGTTCATGGGTAACTGTAATAGGAGGTGGTGAAGTTGGTCGTTGAATCGGGGATGGGGTTCGTGGAGAAGCAAGATCACTTTGCGTTTGTTGTAGATCAGTAATGGCTTCTTCCACTAAGTTTCGGGCTGCTCTTGTTTCATTGACGGACTGTTGGATGGTTTCAACGACTTGGTTTGTAAGTTGTCCGATCTCTTGGACAGCAGTGTATAAGCCAGTAAAGGCATCAAGACTAGTATAAGTGCATGAAGAAGAGGGTGCTGGGATAGGAAGTGGCGCATCTTCCTGCGGAGAGGGAGGTCGAGCAACACCTGCTCGACGTTCGGCAATGATATGAATAGCTTCTTCAACATCATTCTTAAAGGAATCGGGAAGAAGCAACATAGCGTAAGCACGAATGCGTTTTTGAAGATGAAGGAAGCGGTGACGGAGAGTAATTTCTGTTGTTTCTTTGGCAGTGGCTTCAATAGGGCTGCGATACGAATGATGTTGACGATGAGGAGTGCAGGGAAGGCGCCTCTTTCAGTAAGGATTCTTTCGATCTCGAGGGCATGTCCCTCGCAGAGAATGGCGGCTTCGATGTAGGAGGAGTTGTCGATTTCAGCGGTAAGGGTTCCGTATCGTTCGGTTTCAGAGTCGGAGTCATTGGTGGTAGCGACGACGGGTGTAATGTAGGCAGTGGGGAAAGACATTTCGATGTTGGTAGTTGATCAAGTGCTAGTGCGGTTGATTGACTGAGGAAAGAGTTAGAGGGCGTGTTGCTTCTTATAAGCTTCAAGATTCGAGCGGAGTTCTTCAAGTTCTTTTCTGGGAGCCATTCGTTATCTCCCGATGAGTATCCTTTCCAAGAAACAAGATAGCGTCGGCGATGCCGGTTCCTTTGTGAGAAAGAATAGCTTCTATTTCATATTCTTCTTCTTCTCGATGATGTCAGGTGGTGGTTCGGGGAAGTTCGGGCCGTGTACATCTGTTTCGCTATAGGAGATAAGACAGAAGCGTGGAACGTAGGATGAATTTTCCACTGCGGAGGGAGCTTAAGCGTGAACGTGATGGGAGATAAGACATCGATGATCGGGAACGGTCCGTATCGTTTGGGGCAGTTTCCTTGATGGGAGTTTGAGTCTAAGATTAGCGGCAGATAACCAACCTTATCTCCGATCTTCCATGGGTGTACTTATCTCCTCGGGATCGTTCGGCCATTGTCTGCATTGCAATTTATGACAGGCGATTGCTTCTTCTCTTATCTTCTGCAGAGATCGTACTCGATCTTCTGCTGCGGGGACAGATGAATCTGGGATAGGTGAGGGATAGCGCGTGGTTCATATCCCATCATCAAATAGAAAGGTGATGCATTCCTTGCATCGTGTTTTCGGTGATTGTGGACGAATTCAGCGATTGGTAGGTGTTCTACCCAATTTCGGGGTTGTTGCGGCAGTAGATGCGAGATATGTTTCAAGTTCTTGATTTAGTCTTTCGTTTGACCATCAGTCTGTGGGTGATAAGCCGTAGATGGAGCGATGACGTAGTCGAGAAGTCGGGCAAGTTCCTTTGAGAAGCGAGATAGGAATTGCGGCCTCGATCCGAGATAACTTTGTCATGGAGTCCAAATCGTCGGTAAACGTGTTTTAAAAATAGCTTGGCACCCTTCTGAAGTGATAGTTTTCAAACAAGGGATAATAATTACCCCCTTCGTAAGGCCATGGTCTACCACGACCATGATACTGTCAAAGCCTCCAGAGCAGGGAGGTCAGTGATAAGGTCGACAGAGACCTGAGAGAACGGGCGAACAGCCGAGAGGGAATAGGCGAGCGGAGGCCGAACAGGATGTGTATCCGCTTTCATTTGCTGACAAAGGGCGCAACCCTCAACGTATTTTCGAATATAAGAACCCATTGCAGGCCACCAGGCTTCCCGTTTTACTAGTTCTTCAGTTTTGAATCTACCGGGATGACCCGCGGTGGATGATCATGATACCGTTTCAGGATATCAGAGCGATGGCCGGGGAATATAGGCGCGATTCTTAAAATAGAGGACGTTCTCCTCAATCTTCCAATCGGAGAGTGCCGATTTCATAGGAGGAAGGCACACCCATCAGGGCATCAGACGCTGTCTTGAAGACAGGGTCGTCGAGGGGGTCAGAGGATGACAGTACATCCTTCAAGTCGGTGTCAATAAGACGAACGAATAGAGCATCAGGGAGGAGGGTCTGGTCTCGTTATCGTCTTTGCCAGAGTCATAATCAGGCCGGCGGGAAAGTGCATCAGGTACTGCTAATTTAGTACCTGCAACGTGATGCAGTTCGATGTCGTAAATAGACAAAATCAATTGCCAACGTGCTTGGCGGCGGGTAAGCTTCTGTGCACTTCTAAAGTACAGAAGGTTCTTGTGGTCGGTGAATACCAAGACGGGGTGTGAGTTTCCTTCGAGATAATGACGCCATTCGTTCATGCCCGGATACGGCAAGGAGTTCCTATCAAAGATCTGGTAATTGCGTTCTGCGGGTTCAAAGACTGTGAAGGTATGCACAAGGGTGGTAAACACCATTTTCATCAGTCTGCAAAAGAACTCCGCCAGTTGCTACGAGCGAAGCGTCGGTAGCAATGGCAAATTGTCGGGAGGATCAGGGTTACGGAGTACCGGTTGGGAAGTGAAGCGTCGTTTCAATTCTTCGAAGGTGTCCATACATTCGGTTGACCATTCAAAGGCCTTATCTTTCTTTGTCAAATCGATAAGGGGTCTGGCGATGTCAGAATAGTGGGAAATGAACGTGCGGTAGAAGTTGCAAAACCGAGGAATGACCGAACATCTTTACAGATTTCGGGATTGGCCATTCGAGATTCCCTTGGTCTTGGCGGTATCCATAGCAACTTGTCCGGGCGAATTATCATTCCGAGGTATTCCACTTCTTCTGCATCGAAGGTACATTTCTCCGGTTTCAAGAACAGTGTTCTTCCGTATTTTCATCAAACTCGTCTGGTCCGTTCGCGGTGTTCTGCCATTGTGTAGAGAAAATCAGATATCGTCCATATAGATAACCATCCATCCTTCATTGATTTCTTGTTGAAAGGTGCGATTCATGTATGCTTGAAAAGTTGCTGGGGAATTGCAAAGGCCGAAGAACATGACGTTCGGTTCGAATAGGCCGAATTCCGTGGTAAAAGCAGCTTTCCACCTATCATCAGGATGGATGCGAATGTTGTTATAGCCGGACCGGATATCCATTTTCGTAAAGAACTGGCGTTGTGAAGACGTGCGACAAGGGAAATAGGGAGTGGGAGGGATATGCGTTCTTGACTGTCCAATCATTGATGTAGCGATAATCTTGACAGGGACGCAGTTCACCGCTCTTCTTTCCCACGAAGAAGAAGCCACTGGCTTGAGGTGACTTCGATTCCGAGATAAAGCCTTTCGCAACGTTTTCATCGATAAACGTTTTGACAGCAGCGCGTTCTTTTTCCGATAGCGGGTAAACCTTAGATGTACGAGGAATAAAACCGGGTTTGGTGTCGATCCGATGATCGATACCAGGGCGTTCAGGGGGTAGTTTGTTCAGTCCGTCTTTAGCAAAGACGTCTGCGAAGTCGTGCAAATAATCCGGGACCAATTCTTCGAAGGATTTCTTTTTCTTTTCCTTCTCGTCCGTAGCGAATTCCTGAGCTTTGTTACTATATTTCGGAGGGGGAGTGGAATTGAAGAATAGGGAGAGGATTGTTCAAGGTGAGAAGTTCCGTCACGTGTCAAGGGTGTATCCATGGATACTTCTTCTATGATCCTCATGCTAATCCCGTCGGTATCATATTCCACAAGAAATTCTCCTTCTCCTAGTTCATAAGAGGAAATTTCGCGCACTTCTGGAGCATGCCAGACGTCGTGCATGGTGTCAAATTGGTCATCATCCTCGGTTGGGATCAACGAGGGCACGGGTTCTTCCTTATCAGGGATTTCTTCAATCGAAGCTGAAAGAGTTTTCGGGGGAACGAAGAACTTGGACAGTTTTGGTACATTGGTGTCTCGTCCTGGGAGTTCTTCCTCTGTTTTCCTCTTTCCGTGTTTCTGTTCTTCTATTGGCCGTTGCTCAATAGGTTCTTGTCCGACCCGATGCTCGGGTTCAGATTCATTCTTGCGCTTCTCTGCGCGGGGAATCGGTGATACTGCTCGCGGCAGTTGTACACGTGGAGTGGGTTCTGCAGTACGTGGAGTGTACTTCTGGTTCTGGTCTTCTGGAACATCAGTAGGAGAAGCGATGCTGGTTTCGGGAGTCGGGAATGTTGCCATTTGGTATGATGTTTGAATAGTCGGGGCAACCCGTTCTTCTCTCGGTCTTTATCCAGATCGATTTCGATCTCGTCTGATTTGTCTGTCCGTGAAAGGACAAGCGTTTCAGCAGCCCAATCTATAATTGGGTTCATTGCTCGTAACCAAGGAATTCCAAGGAGGATTTGTCTCTCCTTCCTAGTTTGGTGATATTGAATTTCCATACATGGTTCGATCGTCAATTTTGACCACTAGGAGGCAGTAATGCGTGATTGGTCCTCCTTTTATGAGGGTTCCATCTGCCGTTGTAACTCGAATGGTTCCTTGAGTTTTCGTCGTGTGATTTGATGGAGTTTCACAAATTCTTCTGAGATAATGTTCCTGCTGCTCCTGAATCGATAACAGCGGTGGTGTCGACGGATTTAAGCGAGTACGCGAGTGGAGGGTGATAGGGACACGTAGTTCTTTTCTTTCACCTACAGCGCGTACAAGTCTTAGTATTACATTGGGAGAAACATACGTCGAGTCTTTGTTTCTCCAAGTCAAAAATCCTCAACAATCCGTCTCACGGTTTCTTCATCTTCTTCTTCTCCTTTGACTTCGGTTTGTCGAGTGGGGTCTTCTTCTTTCGTCAGGACAATTATGGATGCGGTGTCCTGTCTTCTGCATCCGAAGCATTGTCCTTTTTTCATGCATTCGGATCTCTCCATATCGGAGATTCGATCTACGACCATTGCGTTGGAATCACGGTTCGGAATATACCGTGCATTCCCATATTCTTCTTCTTCTGTTGTGGGACATGACGCGTCCTCATGGCATTAAGCCGATGATGGGCGTTGTCAATAGCAACGCATTGCAACACAACATCTCTGAATACTTCGGAGATATCTCCCGTATTGAAAAGCTTTGTGAGGATACCCCAATTAAGACCGTCTTGGAAGAACTGGATCTTCGTCGCGTTGTCAGTAACCTGAGCCTTGGCTGCAAGTGCCTCAAAGTCGGCGACGTAGGTGTGGAGATCTCCAGTTCCTTGTTTGAGATCTCTGAGGCGTGTAAGCGCGGTCATTCTGGTATCCACTGGTTGGAATGCTTCGTTGAAGCTCTTCATAAAATCCACCATCGTCCATAACCAACTTTTTGTCCCGAAGTGTCGGTAGATTGGGCGTGTTCAAGGAATTGTTCCTTCCATGATTGGCATTCTTCTCGGTCATGAAAGATGTTATGTAGATGATCTTCTGCTTGTCGGTGGTGTAAAGCTTTTCATTGATGTCAAAGTGCAAATTGCACGACTGGATAAACTCGCGAGAGTTATCGCGATCTCCATCAAATCCAATCGGTTGACCGATCTTGTATTCGAATTCTTGGTCGACGACATGGTTGATGTTTCTTCTGATGAGTTATACTTTCTCGGTTCCTACACCGCTGTCTTGCTGTCCGTTAGGGCTAGTCTGCTGATCTAAGCGATCAGGTTCAGGGTCGAAGACTGGATAGTCGACGAGCAAAATGGACTTTAATCTTTTGTTACGAACTGGGTAGCGTCACCAGCGACAGTGAAAAGACACAGACGGTCTGCTGGGAGTTCTTACAATGTTCAAAAGAGAACACGGTGAAAGTACAAGGAACGCGTTCCGAGTACGATCAAGGGTTCAGCCCAATGACAAGTCAAAGAGGTATCCGCGAGAATAGAGACTAAGGCTAAGGAGTGCTTAGACTTAGAGACGATTCAAGACGACTTAGGTTGGAGACCTAAGCGAAGGAGATTCCAGGTAAAACCCAGTAAGATTAAAGTAGGGAATCTACTACAAGTACACTGTGCTTAAATAGGCCAATATGTGCGCACAGACCAAGAGAAGTGTGGGAACGTAAGTGCGTATCCAAAGAAGGAAGGCAGCTATAGTACAGATGCGTTGAGCATATGAGTCAGAATCACGTCATGTAATATATACGGTAAGGTAGAAAATGAATAGGGGACATACGATTGTAACAGATCATAGAAGAAGTATCCATGAATACACCCTTGACACGTGACGGAACTTCTCACCTTGAACAATCCTCTCCCTATTCTTCAATTCCACCCCTCCTCCGAAATACAGTAACAAAGCTCAGGAATTCGCTACGGACGAGAAGGAAAAGAAAAAGAAATCCTTCGAAGAATTGGTCCCGGATTATTTGCACGACTTCGCAGACGTCTTTGCTAAAGACGGACTGAACAAACTACCCCCTGAACGTCCTGGTATCGATCATCGGATCGACACCAAACCCGGTTTTATTCCTCGTACATCTAAAGTTTACCCGCTATCGGAAAAAGAACGCGCTGCTGTCAAAACGTTTATCATGAAAACGTTGCGAAAGGCTTTATCTCGGAATCAAGTCACCTCAAGCCAGTGGCTTCTTCTTCGTGGGAAAGAAAGCGGTGAACTGCGTCCCTGTCAAGATTATCGCTACATCAATGATTGGACAGTCAAGAACGCATATCCGCTCCCACTCCCTATTTCCCTTGTCGCACGTCTTCACAACGCACAGTTCTTTACGAAAATGGATATCCGGTCCGGCTATAACAACATTCGCATCCATCCTGATGATAGGTGGAAAGCTGCTTTTACCACGGAATTTGGCCTATTCGAACCGAACGTCATGTTCTTCGGCCTTTGTAATTCCCCAGCAACTTTCCAAGCATACATGAATCGCACCTTTCAACAGAAATCAATGAAGGATGGATGGTTATCTATATGGACGATATCTTGATTTTCTCTACGACGATGGCAGAACACCGCGAGCGAACCAGACGAGTTCTGATAAAAATACGGAAGGAACACTTGTTCCTGAAACCGGAGAAATGTACCTTCGATGCAGAAGAAGTGGAATACCTCGGAATGATAATTCGCCCCGGACAAGTTGCTATGGATACCGCCAAGACCAAGGGATCTCTGAATGGCCAATCCCGAAATCTGTAAAAGATGTTCGGTCATTCCTCGGTTTCTGCAACTTCTACCGCACGTTCATCTCCCATTATTCTGACATCGCCAGACCCCTTATCGACTTAACGAAAAAGGATAAGGCCTTTGAATGGTCAACCGAATGTATGGACACCTTTGAAGAACTGAAACGACGCTTCACCTCCCAACCGGTACTCCGTAATCCTGATCCCTCCCGGCAATTTGCTATTGCTACCGATGCTTCGCTTGTAGCAACTGGCGGAGTTCTTTTACAGACTGATGAAAATGGTGTTTATCACCCATGTGCATACTTTCACAGTCCTTGAACCCTGCAGAACGCAATTACCAGATCTTTGATAGGGAACTCCTTGCCGTGATCCGGGCACTGAACGAATGGCGTCATTATCTTGAAGGAAACTCACACCCCGTCTTGGTATTCACTGACCACAAGAACCTTCTGTACTTTAGAAGTGCACAGAAGCTTACCCGCCGCCAAGCACGTTGGCAATTGATTCTGTCTATCTATGACATCGAACTGCATCACGTTGCAGGTACTAAATTAGCAGTACCCGATGCACTTTCCCGCCGACCCGACTATGATTCCGGCAAAGACGATAACGAGGACCAGACCCTCCTCCCTGACGCTCTATTCGTTCGTCTTATTGACACCGACTTGAAGGATGTACTGTCATCCTCTGACCCCCTCGACGATCCTGTATTCAAGACAGCGTCTGATGCCCTTGATGGAGTGTGCCTTCCTCCTATGAAATCGGCACTCTCCGATTGGAAGATTGAGGAGAACGTCCTCTATTTTAAAAATCGCGCCTATATTCCACCGGCGCATCGCTCCGATATCCTGACGCGGTATCATGATCATCCTACCGCGGGTCATCCCGGTAGATTCAAAACCGAAGAACTAGTGAAACGGGAAGCCTGGTGGCCTGCTATGGGCTCTTATATTCGAAAATACGTTGAGGGTTGCGCCCTTTGTCAGCAAATGAAAGCGGATACGCATCCTGTTCGGCCCCCGCTTACGCCTATCCCCTCATCGGCTGTTCGCCCGTTCTCTCAGATCTCCGTCGACCTTATCACTGACCTCCCGATCTCTGGAGGCTTTGACAGTATTATGGTCGTGGTAGACCATGGCCTTACGAAGGGGGTAATTATCATCCCTTGTTTGAAAACCATCACCTCAGAAGGCGTTGCTAAGCTATTTTTGAAACACGTATACCGACGATTTGGACTCCACGACAAAGTTATCTCGGATCGAGGGCCGCAATTCCTATCCCGCTTCTCAAAGGAACTTGCCCGACTTCTCGACTACGTCATCGCTCCTTCCACGGCTTACCACCCGCAGACTGATGGTCAAACGGAAAGGCTCAATCAAGAACTTGAGACGTATCTACGCATTTATTGTCGCAACAACCCTGAAGATTGGGTAGAACACTTACCAATTGCCGAATTCGTCCACAACCACCGAAAACACGATGCAAGGAATGCATCACCCTTCTATTTGATGATGGGATATGAACCACGTGCTATCCCTCACCTCATCCCAGATTCATCTGTCCCCGCAGCAGAAGATCGAGTACGATCTCTGCAGAAGATAAGAGAAGAAGCAATCGCCTGTCATAATATTGCAATGCAGACAATGGCCGAACGATCCCGAGGAGATAAGTACACCCCATGGAAGATCGGAGATAAGGTGTGGTTATCTGCCGCTAATCTTAGACTCAAACTCCCATCAAGGAAACTCGCCCCAAAGCGATACGGACCGTTCCCGGTCATCGATGTCCTATCTCCCATCACGTTCACGCTTAAGCTCCCTCCGCAGTGGAAAATTCATCCTACATTCCACGCTTCTGTCTTATCGTCCTATAGCGAAACAGATGTACACGGCCCGAACTTCCCCGAACCACCACCTGACATCATCGAGGAAGAAGAAGAATATGAAATAGAAGCTATTCTTTCTCACAAAGGAACCGGCATTCGCCGACGCTATCTCGTTTCTTGGAAAGGATACTCATCGGGAGATAACGAATGGCTCCCAGAAAAGAACTTGAAGAACTCCGCTCGAATCTTGAAAGCTTATAAGAAGCAACACGCCCTCTAACTCTTTCCTCAGTCAATCAACCGCACTAGCACTTGATCAACTACCAACATCGAAATGTCTTTCCCCACTGCCTACATTACACCCGTCATCGCTACCACCAATGACTCCGACTCTGAAACCGAACGATACGGAACCCTTACCGCTGAGATCGACAACTCCTCCTACATCGAAGCCGCCATTCTCTGCGAGGGACATGCCCTCGAGATCGAAAGAATCCTTACTGAAAGAGGCGCCTTCCCTGCACTCCTCATCGTCAACATCATTCGCATCGCAGCCCTCATTGAAGCCACTGCCAAAGAAACAACAGAAATTACTCTCCGTCACCGCTTCCTTCATCTTCAAAAACGCATTCGTGCTTACGCTATGTTGCTTCTTCCCGATTCCTTTAAGAATGATGTTGAAGAAGCTATTCATATCATTGCCGAACGTCGAGCAGGTGTTGCTCGACCTCCCTCTCCGCAGGAAGATGCGCCACTTCCTATCCCAGCACCCTCTTCTTCATGCGCTTATACTAGTCTTGATGCCTTTACTGGCTTATACACTGCTGTCCAAGAGATCGGACAACTTACAAACCAAGTCGTTGAAACCATCCAACAGTCCGTCAATGAAACAAGAGCAGCCCGAAACTTAGTGGAAGAAGCCATTACTGATCTACAACAAACGCAAAGTGATCTTGCTTCTCCGCGAACCCCATCCCCGATTCAACGACCAACTTCACCACCTCCTATTACAGTTACCCATGAACACCCAGCATGGCTATATGAACCATGCACGGAGGAGCAGTATGCGGCCGCTAAATCGTTAGGGATTTCTGCCACTGAGTTGGTAACCCTCGGCCCTCGACTTCGCGACCTTCATATTCATCCTCCTATGGCTATTCCACCATCATTCGGTCCTATGGATCCTGTTTCACCGGTCTTAGTAAAAGACTTCGGCATCACTTCCCCCTCTTCATCCACCGAACTCCTTGCGACTGCCGAACGAACAGTGACCCCAGATCTCCCCACATCGGCATACACGTTATCCATCGCCCAACAAGCGCAGCTTAAGCGACAGAACACCCTTGCCTTAAAACGTATGACAAAGAAGAAGGGAAAGAAGCGCGCTAGATCCACCAGTCCCACGCCCATCATTTCCCCGTCTCCTCTACGCAAAGTTTCTTCCAACCCTGACGAGAACATGAAGTGCCGGATCTGTGGATTACTAGGACATCGCCAAAAGAACTGCGCGGAGTATCAGTGCAAGGTTTGCAGATATTGGTCGCCCACTCATTTATCTCTCTATTGTCCTGACCGAGTTGGGTCTCCACCCTTCAAGTTAACTTGGAAGATGAAGGATTTTACGACGCACTCCGTGCTTGGGAAAAGCAGCTTGACGATGAACGCATTCGTGCAGAGAAGAGGAGAGACTCTAAGCGTCGCGCTGGTCTAGAAGAAGCGAAGTATATGATGGATGGATCATTTGCTGATGAAGACTACGAGTTTAGTGATGACCCCGTCTACTATGCGAATCAAGATGTGTAAAGCCGGTGACTTTACGTGTAAAAAGGGGGTAATGTTACAATCGTACGTGCCCCTATTCATTTTCTTATCTCATTTACTGTGTATATTACATAACATGACTTAGACTCATATGCTCAACGCATCTGTACTATAGTTGCCTTCCTTCTTTGGATACGCACTTACGTTCTCACACTTCTCTTGGTCTGTGCGCACATATTGGCCTATTTAAGCACAGTGTACTTGTAGTAGATTCCCTACTTTAATCTTACTGGGTTTTACCTGGAATCTCCTTCGCTTAGGTCTCCAACCTAAGTCGTCTTGAATCGTCTCTAAGTCTAAGCACTCCTTAGCCTTAGTCTCTATTCTCGCGGATACCTCTTAGACTTGTCTTAGAGGCTGAACCCTTGATCGTACTCGGAACACGTTCCTTGTACTTTCACCTTGTTCTCTTTTGAACATTGTAGGAACTTCCCAGCAGACCGTCTGTGTCTTTTCACTGTCGCTGGTGACGCCACCCCAGTTCGTAACACATTGACCTCGATGCTTTTGATGCTACAGCTGGTCCTAAATCTAGTCAGCAGGCCTTCATTATTGTGAACAACCCATATGCAGCCGCAAAGTTTTTTTCATTTTATCATTGACGCCATTTTGGAGGAGCTATTCAGCATTTGAGTAGGCAAGAAGAATCACATAACACGTCATGAGGGAATATTTGGGAAAGTTGAAAGCTACATTGGCACTGTGGAAGCTCAAGGTAGAGGGACACTTCACTTGCACATGATTATTTGGCTTCAAGGCACTCCAACTGCGGATGAAATGAAACAAAAACTTCAATGCCTGCAATTCCAGTCCCGTGTCGCAAACTACATTGCATCAAACATTCGAGGACATCACCTGGATCTCTCTAGTAAGACTCTTTCTACAATTCCACGTGAGAGATGCGTTTCTTACTCGCGTCCATTCGACCCTCAAAAAATCCATACCACTGCCAAACAGCAGCAAGCAATTGAATGTCAGCTAGTTCGAGCGGTGCAGATCCATAAATGCGGGTGTGGTTGTCTCAAGGTACAAAAAGGACATCTATTGTGCAAGCGCAGAGCTCCTTTTGCCTTAGCAGACAATGCATGGGTGAATGCGGATGGAGAGTGGGGACCCAAATGCACCTATGCCTTTATGAATAATTGGAATCCAAGTATTCTCCTGGCTACTAGGTCTAATCACGATGTTAAGCTGATCACCAACAGCACGGAGACCAAACATATCAGCTGGTACATCTCTTCCTATGCTGTCAAACGTCAACAACATTCGTCAAATGTGTCTGCTCTTCTCGCCAAAACTCTGGTGTATCACCAGCACACTGAAAGCCACAATCAGGACCTTAACCAACTGAACAAGCGTCTTCTCCAACAATGTGCGAATTCCCTTAGTTGGGAACAAGAGTACAGTGCTCCTGAAGTGATTTCTTACTTGATGAAGTGGGAAGATCGCTACATTTCGCATCACTTTGAAACCATTCACTGGTCTTCAGTAGTTGCTTTATTAAAGAGAACATTTCCAGTGCTCGCACAGAAAAAGTAAGGCTTGATCATGCTCACATGAGCATACATTATAACTGAACAAATCATGTAGGCATGGCATAGAACTAACTTCCGAAGGTTGTCCTGTCACAAATGTCGACGACAACCACAATGAGGTATGAAAATTGCATATTCTGAATGTAAGCTTCATATCGTGTTTAGGTAGAGTATGCTGTTGTAAAGATACAATCTAGCCTGGGCTGTAGATAAACCACAGCCTAAGCTAGTATGCGAGTCTTGTGCTCTACCTAGTCTGCTTCACTTGCAAAGGCAAGAATGTTTGACCCTAAAGGGAATGCTAAGTTAGTATAGTTCGATATTGCCTAACCTGTGGTGCAAGAATGCCGTCGGAGGTAGCGAGATGCTAGCGGTAATACTCTGGTCTGTGGGAAACTTGCAGTAAAACTAGCGGTAAGCATGGGAATGCGGTAGACAAGCGGTAGCGTGAATGGTAAAACTGCAGTAGTACGAGCGGTAAAACTGCGGTAAGCGTGGGAACTTCTGCGGTAAAACAAGTGGTAGTGTAGCGATGAAGCGTGAGAAAGCGCTAGCGCTAGCAGTGAAGCGCGGGAAAGCGGTAATGAGCGGTGGTGCGTGCAGCAGTAAAGCAATTCTTAGAGACAGTAACTTCGGTAAAGGACTTTATTTTGTAGTGACAGTAGTGGTGACTATTCCTAAGTACTGTGTGTACTATAGGAGGGAAGTGTGGAATGAGTAAAGGTACCTAGGAATTTTATACTAAGGAATAGCTATGGAAACGGAAGGGATAGGATAAACACGCAGCAGACATGTAATAAGACTGCACTACAGTTTACAAAACATTACGTACTGGCGAGACTGGATGGACATAGGACAGATGGTAAATCTTGCTTGAGGATGCCAAATGGGTTTGTGGAGATTGCCGAAGATCACCACTTCGCGGGAAAGTTGCCGTAGTACAGCTGCTAAGCTGCAATGAGGCTTCCGGAGTGCGGAACGATACCATTAGATAGGGGTAACACATGGTAAAGTGTCATGGCAAGGGATGGTGAAGCTGAAAGGTAAGGATAATGATAGCCATATGACACCTATATGAAAATGTGCTGTTTCAAGCTCAGCGTGAGTTTGCTTGTCACACCATGCTCGAGACTTATGACGGGACTATATGTTTATGTGATCAGATACGTGAATATGTCAACCATGGCGATGAACTCAAAAACTTCAATTATCTGGAAGTTTTCCTGAATACATATGATACTCGGTCTGATTCAGACTCTTTGCAATTTCACAAAAGTCGAGCATTCATGTCACGAATTCCCTACCATCAAGGAACAGCGCATTCAGGTCATGTGCGGGTGTTACATGTCGAAGGACACAAAACATTGCCTCACATTCCTGGACCCTGGTTTCCTCGCTCTAACGACCGTGATACACATGCTTTACACTGTGCATCCATGCTCGCTCTTTTAAAACCTTGGAGGAACATCGCAGACCTAAAGAAAACTGATGAACCTTTTGCAGTTGCTTTCAATACCTTCATATCTCAAGTTCCGGACATGACAAAACATGTAGTGTCCAATATTCAATATTTTCATGACTGCTCAGAGAAAGCGAGAGAACGAGAAGAAGAGAGTTCATGGGTCCAATCTTCAACATTTGCTGATCTGAACATCAATGACGAGGTAACGGACTGTGATGCTATGGAGGAAGATGACATTGAGGCGCATGATTTTGATATCATGGAAGAGGACATTTTATGCACATCAGATGGTGTCTTTTCCACCAGAGAGATGGTTTATGCAGAAGTTGCAATGAACATTGCCGAAGAATATGGAGTATTTATTGACGAGACATGTCCCACTGTTTCCCGCCAACCTGCAAAAAATGTCGGTAGTATTGACCTTCAAAACTATGACATGTGGCAAAAACACATAGACAGAGTTGACACATGGCAACTGGAAATGAACACTGGAGTGAGCGATGTCATTGGTACCATGCAGAATGTGGAAACTATCACCAGTCTCCCAACACCAAATGAGGGAGGGAACATAACCTCCTTGGAAACACACTCTAATGCTTCATTTGACTATCCTGATTATCTGAATGAAAATCAATGTGTGGCATTTACCATCATAGCTAATCATCTCTCAGACCACCTGGCTGGAAAAGAACCATCTCAATTGCTCATGCAACTGCACAGTGAAGGTGGTACAGGGAAAACAAAACTCATACAGGCTATCACAGACCTATCCAATCAGAATGGTTGTTCAGCTCAACTCACAAAAACAGCCTTGTCAGGAGTGGCTGCATGCCAAATTGGAGGAAGTATGCTGCATTCTTGGGCTACAATTCCCACAGGAAAAGGCTTGCCCCATTCTGATTCCTGGATTACACATCCAACTGGAACTACAGCTGATCATCGACAAGAGAATATGTGGGGCAAATTTTTACTCATTGTCGACGAAAAAAGCATGATGACTTTGGACTTCTTATGGTTGGTATCACAAGTGGTAAGCACATTTTGAGCAACAGAAGGATTTCCAACGTCAGTAGTTACTCTTCCTTTCAGAGAACTGACAGTCCTTATCGCGGGCAATTTTCACCAATTTCCACCTGTCAGAAACATTAACCGCGCCTTGTACTCCCAATTTCCCAGGACATCTTGTTGTCAACTGGGAAAGAACATCTATGAACAGTTTACAACTGTTGTCACCCTACAGAGACAGATGCAAATAGTTGATGCTGCTTGGAATGAGATTTTGGGACGAGCGAGGGAAGGAGAATGTACTTTGACAGATCTTGATGAAATAAGGTGTTTGATGCTTTTCAATGAAAGATGTAACAGACCTGACGTTTCCACTTCCCCTTGGAATGATGTCATCCTTATTACTCCGCAAAACAGCATGCAAACATGGTGGAATGCATGTGCTGTCGCAAAGCATAGTGCTGAAAGCGGGTCAATGCTTTATCTATTCCCCACTGAAGACTCCATGCATGTAATGCACCTATCGAAATCACAATGTCTTGCAGTGGCCCACTTAACTTTGAAACAAACAGAGCACCTGCCAAAAATCCTTCACCTCATAAGAGGAATGCACATTATGGTGACACGCAATATAGCAGTATGCGCTAACCTTTCGAATGGTTTCAGAGGACGTGTGGTCGACATTGTATTGGACTCCAGAGAGCCTGCACTCAGCTGTGAAGCAGTAGCGACAGGTACGACTTGTTTGCACTATCCTCCTGCGATGATTATCCTTCAACTCAACTTCTGTGACATGCCAGTGCTGCCTGGTTTACAAGCCGGACAGATGCCAATGATGCCTGTCAAATATAAGTTCAGTATCAGAGCAAATCCTACAATGCGGATAACACAAAGACAGTTCCCACTCATACTGGCATATGCATTCACAGACTTCAAGTCTCAAGGCCAGATGATATATCATGTTTTGGTTGACATCGGGAAGACTAGTTCATTTTCCTTATCACCATTCAACGTGTATGTCACTTTGTCTCAAGGTCGGAGCAGAGAAACAATCTGCTTGTTGAGAAACTTTGAAGATGGATTGTTTACACGGCATCCTTTGGAAAGTCTCCATGTTGAGGATAAAAGGATAAAAGAGCTCACTCGACAAACAGAAGAAAACTACAACAAGGGTGTTTACGGTCCACGGAAATAAAGGCCTGGTGTTACAGTCGTATGTGCCCCTATTCATTTTCCCTTTGTTTCCTTACTTGTATATCATGTCACATGACTCTGACTCATATGCTCAACGCATTTGTACAACACATGCCTTCCCTATTAGGATACACAGTTACATTCTCACGGTTACTTGGTCTGTGCGCACATATTGGCCTATTTAAGCACAGTGTACTTGTAGTAGATTCCTTACTTTAATCTTACTGGGTTTTACCTGGAATCTCCTTCGCTTAGGTCTCCAACCTAAGTCGTCTTGAATCGTCTCTAAGTCTAAGCACTCCTTAGCCTTAGTCTCTATTCTCGCGGATACCTCTTAGACTTGTCTTTGAGGCTGAACCCTTGATCGTACTCGGAACGCATTCCTTGTACTTTCACCTTGTCCTCTTCTGGACATTGTAAGAACTTCCCAGCAGACCGCCTGTGTCTTTTCACTGTCGCTGGTGACGCCACCCCAGTTCGTAACAAAAGATTAAAGTCTACCTGATCGTCGACTATCCAGTCTTCGACCCCGAACTCAGAACTAGCGTACGCGTATGCTGAGCAGATCGTCAAGAGGAAGCCCCCTGACAGAAGACAAGCCCTAACGGACAGCAAGACAGCGCGTGTAGGCATTGAGAAAGTATAACTCATCAGATGAATCAGCAAGCATGGCGACCAAAGAATTCAAATACAAGATCGGCCAGCCAAAAGCCTTTGATGGAGATCGCGACAACTCTCACGAGTTTATCCAGTCATGCAATTTGCACTTTGATATCAACGAAAAGCTTTACACCACCGACAAACAGAAGATCATTTTCATAACATCCTTCATGACTGAAAAGAATGCCAAATCCTGGAAAGAGCAATTCCTTGACCATGCTCAATCAACCGACACCTCTGGACAAAAAGTTGGTTATGGGACTATGGTGGATTTTATGAAAAGTTTCAAAGAAGCCTTCGAACCAGTGGATACCAAAGGAACCGCACTCACGAAACTCAGGGATCTCAAACAAGGAACCGGAGATCTTCACACTTACATCGCTGATTTCAAGGCACTTGCAGCCAAGGCTCATATCACCGATAATGCAAAAAAGATCCAATTTTTCCAAGATGGCCTGAGCTGGGGTATCCTTACCAAGCTTTTCGCACTAGGAGATGTCTCTGAAGTATTTCAAGACGTTGTGCTGCAATGTGTCTCTATTGACAACTCCTATCATCGCCTTCAAGCCATGAGAATGTGTCATGCTCCACAAAAGAAGAAGAACTATGGAAATGCACGGTACACCCTGAATCGTGACTCCAACGCAATGATCGTAGATCGAATCTCCGACACGGAGAAATCCGAAAGTATGAAGAAGGGACAATGCTTCGGATGCAAGAAGACAGGACACCGCATTCATAATTGTCCTGATAGAAAGAAGAAGACCCCGCTCTGACAAACCGAAGTCAAAGAAGAAGGGGAAGATGATGAAGAAACTGTGAGGCGAATTGTCGCAGATTTTTGACTTGGAGAAACAAAGACTCAATGTATGTTTCTCCCAATGTATTACTAAGACTTGTACGTTCTGTAGGTGAAAGAAAAGAACTTCGTGTCCCTATCACCCTTCACTCGCGTACTCGCTTAAAATCCGTCGAAACCACCGCTGTTATTGACTCAGGCGCAGCCGGAACATTCATCTCCGAAGAGTTTGTGAAACTCCATCAAATCACACGACGAAAACTCAAAACACTGTTTCGAGTTACTACGGCAGATGGAACTCTTATCAAAGGAGGACTGATCACGCACTACTGTCTCCTGGTGGTCAAAATTGATGAACGAACCATGTATGGAAAATTCAATATTACCAAACTAGGAAGAAGAGATCAAATCCTTCTGGGAATTCCATGGTTACGCGCAATGAACCCAAGTATAGATTGGGCTGCTGAAACACTTGTCCTCCCCCGAACGGCGAAATCAGATGAAATCGAAATCGATATAGATATGGATAGGAAGAAGAATGGATTGCCCCAACTGTTCAATCATTATTCCAGGTGGCAACATTCCCGACTTCCAAAATCCTTTGTCGCCCCTCTTACTCTTCGAAATCCTGAACCAGAAGTACAAATGCCATGTACTACAGAACCTGCTCCCCGTGTACAATTACCACGAGCAGTATCACCTATTCCCCGCGCAGAAAAACGCAAGAATGAATCTGAACCAGAACATCGAGTCGGACAAGAACCTGTCGAGCAACGACCGATAGATGGACAGAAGCATGGGAAAAGAAAAGCAGAAGAAGAAATCCCTGGACGAGATACCAACATACCAAAATTGTCCAAGTTCTACGTTCCCCCGAAAACCCTTTCAGCTTTGACTGAAGAGATTCCCGATGGAGAAGAACCCATGCCCTCGTTGATCCCAACAGAGGACGATGACCAATTCAATACCATGCAAGACGTTTGGAATGCACCAGAAATCCGTGAAATTTTCTCTTATGAACTAGGGGATGGAGAATTTCTTGTGGAATACAATACTAATGGAGTTAGCATGAGAATCATAGAAGAAGTATCCATGGACACGCCCCTCACACATGATGAAACCTCCCAATTCGAACAACTTCACAACTATTCCACAATTTCCCTCCCACCTCCGAAATACAGTAACAAAGCTCAGGAATTCGCCACGGATGAGAAAGAAAAGAAAAAGAAATCTTTCAAAGAATTGGTCCCAGACTATTTGCACGACTTTGCAGACATCTTTGCTAAAGACGGACTGAACAAACTACCTCCCGAACGCCCTGGTATTGATCATCGGATCGATACTAAACCCGGTTTTATTCCCCGCACGTCTAAGGTTTACCCGCTTTCGGAAAAAGAACGCGCTGCTGTCAAAACGTTTATCGACGAAAACGTTGCGAAAGGTTTCATCTCAGAATCGAAGTCACCCCAAGCTAGCGGCTTCTTCTTTGTGGGAAAGAAGAGTGGAGAATTGCGTCCCTGTCAAGATTATCGCTACATCAATGATTGGACAGTCAAGAACGCCTATCCGCTCCCACTCCCTATCTCCCTTGTCGCACGCCTCCATAACGCACAGTTCTTTACGAAAATGGATATCTGGTCCGGCTATAACAATATTCGCATCCATCCTGATGATAGGTGGAAAGCTGCTTTTACTACGGAATTCGGCCTCTTTGAACCGAACGTCATGTTCTTTGGCCTCTGCAATTCCCCAGCAACTTTTCAAGCATACATGAATCGCACTTTCCAACAGGAAATCAACAAAGGATGGATGGTTATCTACATGGACGATATCTTGATTTTCTCTACAACAATGGCAGAACACCGCGAACGGACAAGACGAGTTTTGATGAAGATACGAAAAGAACATCTGTTCCTAAAACCGGAGAAATGCACCTTCGATGCAGAAGAAGTGGAATACCTCGGAATGATAATCCGCCCCGGACAAGTTGCTATGGATACCGCCAAAACCAAGGGAATCTCTGAATGGCCAATCCCGAAATCTGTAAAAGATGTTCAGTCATTCCTCAGCTTTTGCAACTTCTACCGCACGTTCATTTCCCACTATTCTGACATCGCCCGACCCCTTATCGATTTGACAAAGAAAGATAAGGCCTTTGACTGGTCAACCGAATGCATGGACACCTTCGAAGAACTAAAACGACGCTTTACATCACAACCAGTACTCCGTAACCCTGATCCATCCCGACAATTTGCTATTGCCACCGACGCTTCGCTCGTAGCAACTGGTGGAGTTCTCCTGCAGACTGATGAGAATGGTGTTTATCACCCATGTGCATATCTCTCACAGTCTTTGAATCCCACGGAACGCAATTATCAGATCTTTGATCGGGAACTCCTTGCCATAATCAGGGCATTGAACGAATGGCGTCATTATCTCGAAGGAAACCCACACCCCGTCCTGGTATTCACTGACCACAAGAATCTTCTATACTTCAGAAGTGCACAGAAGCTTACCCGTTGCCAAGCACGTTGGCAATTGATTTTGTCTATTTACGACATTGAACTGCATCACGTTGCAGGTACTAAATTAGCAGTACCTGATGCACTATCTCGTCGGCCTGACTATGATTCCGGTAAAGACGATAACGAAGACCAGACTCTCCTCCCTGACGCTCTATTTGTTCGTCTTATTGACACCGACTTGAAGGATGTGTTGTCATCCTCTGACCCCCTCGACGACCCTGTCTTCAAGATGGCGTCTGATGCCCTTGATGGCGTGTGCCTTCCCCCTATGAAATCAGCACTCTCCGACTGGAAGATTGAGGAGAACGTCCTCTATTTTAAGAATCGCGCCTATATTCCACCGGCGCATCGCCCCAATATCTTGAAAAGGTATCATGATCATCCTACTGCGGGACACCCTGGTAGATTCAAAACTGAAGAACTCGTGAAACGAGAAGCCTGGTGGCCTGCAATGGGCTCTTATATTCGGAAATACGTTGAGGGTTGCGCCCTTTGTCAGCAAATGAAAGCGGACACACATCCCGTTCGACCCCCACTCTTGCCTATCCCCTCATCGGCGGTTCGCCCGTTTTCTCAGGTTTCCGTCGATCTTATCACTGACCTCCCTGTCTCTGGAGGCTTTGACAGTATCATGGTCGTGGTAGACCATGGCCTTACGAAGGGGTAATTATTATCCCTTGTCTGAAAACCATCACTTCCGAAGGTGTTGCTAAACTATTTTTGAAACATGTTTACTGATGATTTGGACTCCATGACAAAGTTATCTCGGATCGAGGACCGCAATTCCTATCTCGCTTCTCAAAGGAACTTGCCCGACTTCTCGACTACGTCATCGCTCCATCTACAGCTTATCACCCGCAAACTGATGGTCAAACTGAAAGGCTAAATCAAGAACTTGAAACATATCTACGCATCTATTGTCGTAACAACCCTGAAGATTGGGTAGAACACCTACCAATCGCCGAATTTGTCCATAACCACCGAAAACATGATGCAAGGAATGCATCACCCTTCTATCTAATGATGGGATACGAACCACGTGCTATCCCTCACCTTATCCCTGACTCATCTGTCCCCGCAGCAGAAGATCGAGTACGATCTCTACAGAAGATAAGAGAAGAAGCAATCGCCTGTCATAACATTGCAATGCAGACAATGGCTGAACGATCCCGAGGAGATAAGTACACCCCATGGAAGATCGGAGATAAGGTTTGGCTATCTGCCGCTAATCTTAGACTCAAACTCCCATCAAGGAAACTTGCCCCAAAACGATACGGACCTTTCCCGATCATCGATGTCTTATCTCCCATCACGTTCACACTCAAACTCCCTCCGCAGTGGAAAATTCATCCCACGTTCCACGCTTCTGTCTTATCATCCTATAGCGAAACGGACGTACATGGCCCGAACTTCCCCGAACCACCACCTGACATCATCGAAGAAGAAGAAGAATATGAAGTAGGAGCAATCCTTTCTCACAAAGGAACCGGCACCCGCCGACGCTATCTTGTTTCTTGGAAAGGATATTCATCGGGAGATAACGAATGGCTCCCAGAAAAGAACTTGAAGAACTCCGCTCAAATCTTGAATGCTTATAAGAAGCAACACGCCCTTTGATTATCCTTCAGTCAATCAACTTGCACTAGCACTTGATCAACTATCACCATTGAAATGTCTTTCCCCACTGCCTACATCACTCCCGTCACCATTGCCAACAACGACTCTGACTCTGACGCTGAACACTATGGATCCCTTACCACTGAAATCGACAACACTTCCTACATTGAAGCTGCCCTTCTATGTGAAGGACACGCCCTTGAAATTGAAAGAATCCTCACAGAAAAAGGTGCCTTTCCGGCCCTCCTCCTCGTCAACATTATCCGTACTGCCGCCCTCATCGAAGCCACAGCCAAAAAAACCACAGATGCTACATATCGTCAACGCTTCTTACATCTTCAAAAACGCATTCGTTCTTATGCTATGTTGTTGCTTCCCGGTTCTTTTAAAAGCGATGTTGAAGAAGCTATTCACATTGTGGCCGAACGTCAAGCAGGCGTTGCTCGACCTCCCTCTCCGCAGGAAGATGCGCCACTTCCTATTCCAGCACCCCCTGCTTCGCGCATGTATTCTAGTGTTGACGCCCTTGCTGGCTTATGCACTGCTGTCCAAGAGATCGGGCAGCTCACCAATGCAGTCGTCGAAACCATTCAACAATCAGTTGCTGAAACCAGAGCAGCCAGAAACCTAGTCAAAGAAGCCATCACTGATTTGCAACAAACACAAGCCGACCTCGCTTCTCCCCGAACCCCATCTCCCATCGAACAACCGACTTCACCATCTCCCGTTATAGTCTCTCATGACCATCCTGCATGGCTATACGAGCCCTGTTCCGAAGAACAATGTAAAGCTGCAAAGATGTTAGGAATTCCTGTCGTTGAATTAATAACACTCGGCCCTCGACTTCGTGACCTTCAGATCCATCCTCCCATGTCTATCCCGTCTTCATTTGGACCAATGGATCCTGTCTCGCCAGTTTTAGTAAAGGACTTCGGCGTCACTTCTCCTTCTTCCTCTAATGAACTTCTTGCGACTGCTGAACGAGGGACCACTCCTGATCTCCCCGTCTCCGCGTACACACTAAACAGTAAACAACAAGCGCAGCTTCGACGCGATAATCACATTGCCTTAAAACGCATGACGCGGAAGAAAGGGAAGAAGCATGCCAGATCCACTAGTCCCCCACCCATCATCTCACCATCACCATTACGTATGTCCATCTCTAACACTGACGAAAACATGAAATGCCGAATCTGTGGCATCGTCGGACATCGGCAAAAGAATTGTCCCGACTATCAGTGTCAAATCTGTCTGCGACACGGTCCCACTCATCTGTCCATTTATTGCCCTCAGCGTCGTGGGGAACCCCCATTCACGCTTACCTGGAAGGACAATGGATTCTATGATGCACTACGTAGGTGGGAACAGTATCTTATTAACCGTCGACGACGAAAAGAAGGTCGACGAGCGAGAACTGTAGCAGAGGAGCAGGCGGCTTATATGTTAGGAGGAAGCACTGCTGATGAAGATGTCGCTAATTACGACGACTATGATCCCGTCTATGATGACAACCGAGATGATTGAAAATCGGTGACTTTCACTGTAATAAGGGGGTAATGTTACAGTCGTACATGCCCCTATTCATTTTCCCTTTGTTTCCTTACTTGTATATCATGTCACATGACTCTGACTCATATGCTCAACGCATTTGTACAACACATGCCTTCCCTATTAGGATACACAGTTACATTCTCACGGTTACTTGGTCTGTGCGCACATATTGGCCTATTTAAGCACAGTGTACTTGTAGTAGATTCCTTACTTTAATCTTACTGGGTTTTACCTGGAATCTCCTTCGCTTAGGTCACCAACCTAAGTCGTCTTGAATCGTCTCTAAGTCTAAGCACTCCTTAGCCTTAGTCTCTATTCTCGCGGATACCTCTTAGACTTGTCTTTGAGGCTGAACCCTTGATCGTACTCGGAACGCATTCCTTGTACTTTCACCTTGTCCTCTTCTGGACATTGTAAGAACTTCCCAGCAGACCGCCTGTGTCTTTTCACTGTCGCTGGTGATGCCACCCCAGTTCGTAACACCTGGAAGCATGCTAAAGGGTGGGCCATCATTTGCCCAAAAATTATATAACTTCTCACTAAACTGTTGACACGTACACAGGAAAAGTGTCTCCGCCCTCAATGTTGTCTACGCTTGACATGCTCAACAGAGACACTTGTCAGTTTCGGTGCATAATTAAAACATATGATATGCATGTAAAATTGAACTGACAAAGCTGGTCTGCATGACAATTAATTAAATTAATCAAATGATAAGGGAGCAAGGTGTAAGTTGGCAACGACTAACCCTAGTTTTTATTTGTCAATGCCAGGAGTTGAACTTAAGACCTGATACACTCAGCAAGCAACAACAACACATACTTACCATTACACTACAGTGTCTTTATTTCTCTTCACTCACGATAATATATATACCAATGATTCTCAAGCCAACATATTGTCACCAAACCTCACAGTAACTTCAAACCTCATTATAACTTGACCTTCTTGAAATCTCCAGGAAAAGTAAACCTTATTGTAATATGTTTTTGACTAGGAAAACTAGGAGCTTCAGTACAAAGTGTAAAAATTGCGAATTTTGACAAGTTTCAGTCAATAGGCTTAGCACTTTTGTCCTAATAATGAATTTTAATAGGTTTTGATGCATACTAAGGTTAGTGTTTGAAGTTAAACCAAAGAAAAGACTTGATGAACATTTTGTAAATACTTAGGCTTAGTGTTGATGTTCAACCAAAGAAAAGACTTAGTGAAATTTTTGTGATATATGCTGTGAGTTCTGTGGCATTGTGGCACTGGAATACTGGGTATTTTGTGAGTCTGTGGCACACTGTGAGAACTGTGGCTCTGTGGTTCTGGGATCTGGTGATTCTGTGGTGTCTGTGACACTGTGAGGGTCTGGGGGAAAAGTTGTAGTTTGCTGATGTTGTTACACCTGTCGCAGTTTGTTCCTATTCTTA
The DNA here is from genome assembly GCA_016800925.1 of Suillus spraguei. NCBI lineage: Eukaryota > Fungi > Basidiomycota > Agaricomycetes > Boletales > Suillaceae > Suillus > Suillus spraguei. Next base: position 27,960 of record JABCPU010000198.1, read on the forward strand.
GATTAGTGCCTGGTTCATGAGATAGATATTGTTTGCTCACATAATGGCCGCAGTGAAATTCTACTTACCTTGTATGTACCATGATTATAGTCCTGCTTTGTTTTTCAAGAAGTTGGTAACCTTCAGTGGCTGGCGTTTTGGAATTTCTATCATGTTAGGTGCTGAGCATCACTTGCATAACTTATCCAGCAGTAAATGGACTTGAACTAGACGTTGAGCATAAGCCAGACTTCCATTCATGTATTAGAAATACAGGATGACTATGGGTACAGAGTCAATGTATACAACAGTTCCAGAAAAACAGACGATTGAAATATATCATGCTCGTGTGACAGAGGGAGACATAGAATACTCTGTATATTCTGTGTCTTTGCCCTCGTAAGCCTGCAATTCGAGGCATTGCATGAGTAGGCGCATCACAGCATATAAATTTCTGCTTACTTGTCTAAATGGGTACCTCTCTTTGGATTGGCTCGTCTCTTGGCAAGTACTTTCCTGACCTCTCTCTCTAGGCAAACAACTGATGGGCATGGGCAAATTCAAAAGGCAATACTTTGACATGCTGCCCACACCACACAGTTCACACCCCAGGCTTGCATCATACCATGCTGACCTCTCATGCCCACTATGATTGAGTCTGAGCAGTGTAATGAACATATTGGCGCTGGCCTCAAAACCCTATATTTTGACGCACGTCTCATGTCTATAGGAATCTCTACTTGTCCAAAGCTATCTTACTCCTTTAGCATTGCCGGCAGTATCACACGCTTACCGCACATTATACCGACTGCCACACCACATTCCACGTACCAATGTCCTTCCATGTCCTTGCCACATCTGCATAGCTCCATTTGGTGCGTAGTTTGTACATGACCGCTTATCACTGATTCTATGGCAAGCCTTATTACATGTTGCCTCATGCTGCAGCTGCCTTGTGCTACATTTACATAGCGGTGGTTACTTCTCTCGAGTGCTACTGATCTTGCCTAATGCATCCCGAGTACATACAAAATAGGATATAAGCACCGCGTAGCTTGCACGATACAGTACCTCATTTTCACTGTACTATAGGTCAGGATTAGTGTCTAGCTCTGGAACCACCCAGTAGTAGACTTAGTCTTTAAAGTTCCTTACCGCTCATTAATTGATATCGCTCGTTCATCATTACCGCTGGCACACTGCTAGACTTTTGACCCCTATTTTGACTGGACTTCATGCTCACCGGTGCTTTACCACTGAAAGTACCACAGATTTCTTTACTGTTTCTTCGCACTGCTTGCTCCTTACCGCTACCACTGACATTACTGCTTGTCACTGATTCCTCCCATGTCCTTGCTGCGTCCGCATAGCTCCATTTGGTGCGTCATTTGTTTTATGTTCATTATCACTGATTCCATGGCAAGCCTTATTACATGTTGCCTCATGCTGCAGCACCTCGCACTATGTTTACTTACGGTGGTTACTACACTCCAGCACTACTGATATCGCCTAGAGTATTCTGAGTACATACGATTTAGGATATAAGCACTGCGTACCCCGCACGATACAAGTACCTGATTTTACACCATTGCATGTACTATAGGTCAGGATTATTGTCTAGCTCTGGATCTACCCAGTAGTGGACATAGTCTTTAAAGTTTCTTTATCACTCATTAATCTATCACACTTGTTCTCTGTTACCACTGGACTTTTGACTGTTATTTTAACTGAACTTCTCACACACCACAACTTTACCGCTGAAAGTACCGCGGACTTATTTACTGTTTCCTTGCACTGCTCACAACTTTACCATTACCACCGATATTATTGCTTGACATCGCTCGCTCAATGCAACTGTTACTGACCATATCTCGACCACAGTAGCACCGCTACAAATGACACTAGTTCTGGCGGTATCATCACTAACCGCGGCAACTCACCACTGACCTCAACGCTTCTTTCACACATAAGTTTGACTCGAACTTGACCATACTAATAGGCATCCCCCTTTAGGGTTGCACGCTCTTGTTCTCACAAGTGAAGCAGACTAGACAGAGTGCAAGACTCCCATACTAGTTTAGGCAGTGGTTTATCTACAGCCCAGGCTAGGTTGTATCTTTACACCAGCAGCATTATCACTGACCATGGTAACTTACTGCTGAATACGATGCTACCTTCGCACATTGGTTTGACTTGGATTTGACTATACTAACAGGCATCCCCCTTTAGGGTCAAACGTTCTTGCCTAGCAAGTGAAGCAGACTAGACGGAGCGCAAGACTCACATACTAACTTAGGAGGTAGTTTATCTACCACCCAGGTTAGGTTGTATCTTTACAGCGGAACAGAGCAATTAATTGCTTGATGGTTGTAGTGACTTTGCCAGCAATCGGCTTGACAATGGTGGAAAGCTATGATAAACACAATGAGGTATGCTGTTATGACTCATCACAGCGATACTTATTGTGTTTATACCCTCCGCTCTGGATCACCATCATCCTTGATACATTTCTCTTATTGAACTTGGCACATAAGTTCATGTGCTTTTTCTCAAACAACTTCATGATCCTTCTCTAAGTTGTGATTTAACATCTGCAGAAGTACATATAGTATGAGCTACCTACCTAAATCCTCTGGGTCAACACCTCTGAAGACGATCAGTTCACACAATCCATATCACCTAGACTCAATGCACAAACCTTGTATAGTGACAGATCGAACCATGATCTTCCGCATGTTCACCGACAGAGAATGTGAGAATAGTGTTGAAAAGGATGTAGCTTGGAGGATGAGTATCAAAGGAGGAAGAGGGGACGATGGTGATGACAAAGGCACAGAGGATATAAGAAGCTAGGAAGAGGGGGAGGGACAATTTCTTGAGTCCAGAGGTAACATTGGTGTACATCCTGTTGCAAGTTAATGTTCAAAGATTGTGGGATGCCGCATGACCAATACAGAAATAGTTATGAAATCACTTATCACATTGTATTTCACTGGAAGAAGAGAGAACTTTACATGTAGGACTTCAGGCCTTCAGGCCTCAGAGGATGGCGGAGATCTAGACCGAACATGTCGACCATGAGCAAAATGAATATTATGTAATCAGGTACGAAATCATGGACCTTGATTACACACGATACAGGTGTCTAGGAATTTTTCAACAGAACCTCCTTCCCACTAACATCACGACGTGGGAGTCTGGGATGGCAGTGACCAGTCCCAGTCGCCTGCCCGAGGATGGACCTGGATGCGCTACTGGCAGTCGGAATGATCAACAACTGATGCGAAAACGATCACTTTGCCCATTGTCTCGGATAAAGGCTCAAGGTCCGGGGCTGATTCCTTTACACAGGATCTGCTATTCCTGGGGAGGGTCCGTGATCTGCAATTTACCAGGTTCACTCAAATATTGGCAGTAGCGCCAAAGCGCTAATCCATCTCTTCCTTCCTCCACCTATGTCCAATATGGCACGTAGCATGCACAACACATCACCACGATCCAGTCCTGCTCTCGCCAGTGCCAATAGTACCGATTGGGCCGAACGGGAATTCTCCGGTGTCTATAGAAGGAAGCCTTGCTGAAAATATGTGAATATCAACTCATCAGCACCGTACACTTGATAACTGACTATATTTCAAAGGTCAAACACGCTGGGGCAGATTCTTGATATCCTCAAAGGATCATCTATCGCAGAAGAACGCGGAAAAGATGACAATTCAAAGTTTTGGGCAACATACAAGAAAGTTTCCACTGAGTACGACGACGACTTCCTCGGGCGGGCCAATGATGATATGGGCATTATTCTGACTTATGTGCATTTCTTTCTACATCTCTCGGTGCCAGTCTCACAGATATGTTAGGCTGGTCTATTCTCAGCTGTCAACTCCACCTCCATCGTTGGGATGCAGCCTAATCCAGGAGATACTACCAATGCCCTCCTCCTCTATCTGATTCAGATCAGTGTTAATGGCCCAAATTCCGTACCTGACATCAGCACTCTTTCCTCATCTACGGGATTTTCTTCCTCGACGGTTTGGATGCAAACACTTGCCTATGGTAGCCTTGCATTAAGTCTCTTGGCCGCGTTCGGAGCTGTCTTGGGAAAACAATGGCTCAACTCCTATAAGTCAGTTCGAGGACGAGGGTCTCTTGAAGAACGTGGGATAGAGAGGCAGATGAAACTAGACGGAGTAGAATATTTCTACCTGCACAGCATCTTGCGGGTATTCTTGGTGCTACTCCAGATTTCGCTCCTGCTCTTCGGCCTCTCGCTAGGCGTCCGCATATGGATCCAGCAAACCACGGTATCCAGTATCATCATCTCCACCACAGCTTTCGGTATTCTGTCCTACGCATGTACAATCCTCGTGTCGGTGTTGCATCCGAACAGTCTTTTCCAGACACCTGCCTCGGATCTGTTTTTAGCCATCTGCCAAAAAATTTGTCCAGAAAAAAAAATTCACGTTTACTCCTGATATATTCGCCAAATCATCTGCCATTCGCTGGATACTAGATACCTCGACGAACCCGGAAATTGTCGAAGATGCAGCTGTGATGGTACCTTGCGTGCAATGGCCCCCAAAGCTTGATGCTTCAGCAGCCTTCGGACGTTTGTGTGATGTTCTCAAGGTATGCCAGGACATGGAAGAGCGATATGTAAAGTATGGCAAAGCCATGGCCCATCTTTGTATCCAGTCGGTGAAAATCAACGGCAGACTTCTGGCATTTAATTTGGATGATAAATTTCTGTCAACCTGAAGTCATTTCATTCGCGATGCATTCATGGCTGGACGCGCCGCCTATGATCAGCTCAAGAGTTCGGAAGAAGCTCGACCACATAACGGCCAGTATCATCCTCATGACGTGAAGAATATACAGGCAAGAGAAGCTATACCGAAGCATCGGGCAAATACACGCACTGCTCTAAGGACACTCGTTGTCTATGGACAGTCCCACCTACTCTCACGTCCAGACGATGAACAATTGATTCTTCCGCTGGTATCATGGCAACGAGCGTGAGCCTAGCTCTACCAAGCGACGGTCCTACATCAACTCGCTTATCCTCTTCATGGGCTCTACTAGACCTCACCGAGTCCGTTATACCGCGCTTAGAGCTGTTTGTGGAGCTCGAGAACAACTCGCTTCTATAACCAGTGCCTCAATGCCACAGGGTATTGATGCACAGCTCCTGAATGAGCTTTCCTGCGCTCTTTTAACTGCTGTGCGCCCACATAACGAAAATAAAACCCACCATACTGGACATGACACATCTTTCCACCTTGATCGTGACTATTGCTACCTCCGCCTCATCTATGCCCTGATAAAGAACGACGAGTGGTATCAACGTCTGACCCATGATGGCCATCTCGACCGGTGCATCTCTCTGTTTGACGAAGTCTGTAAACAACGCTATTCGATGATCGGATCCTGCCTTCTTGTCATCTTCGGGTGCATCAAATCCTCGGACCATCATCTTCCTTTCAGTCTTGCTGAGGAGAAGTACCGGCTACTCTTCACAGATGCATGGGACTACGCGCAATATCATGTAGAGCACGATGCGGTCGATAGAATACCGGCCTTCGTGACGGTGACGAGGCACACTTTGACAACCTCGCATTATAGCGTTCCGAGGGAGTGGCTCGTAGATCTCACTGCAAAGGTGCATTGTGCATTGTTTAGTTTGCAGAGGGGACAAGCGAACTGCGTGGATCGTGGTATAGCTCAGGCTGCAATTGACACTGCACTATCCTCTATGCAGGGCCTGTACGATGATCTGCATCGTATGGTCAAGCAATAGAATACATCGCAATGGGACGATGAGCCTCTGGATTGTGAAAGACATACATCTGTTGCGTAGCTCTTTCGTTTATTACGCATGTTACGGTCCATTGCTATGGATAGATTAATACCTGGTTCACGAGATGGATATTGTTTACTCACGAAATGTCTACGGTACTTCATGTACTTCATTACCTACCTTATGCTCACAGTAATTGTAGTTCTACTTTGTCTGTCGAGAAGTTGGCGACAGGCATTTTGGGCTGCTGTCCACCACATAAATGAAGTTGAACTACACCTCAGCAGAAGGCAGATTTCTATTCAGGAATTAGAAATACAGGGTGACTATGGTACAGAGTCAACGGGTACAACTGTCGCAGAAAACAGACACATAAATCCTAACATGGTCGTGTGACAGGGAAACACAGGAATACTCCGTATATTCTGCGTCTTCACTTTCGTAAGCCTGGAATTCGACTCTTCGAGATATCATATGAGTGGCAGCATATAAAGGCCCACTTACTTGTCAAAATGGGTGCTTCTCTTTGGATCGGCTCGTCTCCTGGCAAAGTACTTTCTTGACCTTTCCCTCACGGCAAACGATGATGGGCACCAGAGAATTCGAGAGACAATAATTTGAACATGCTGCCCACTCAGCACTGAGCAGAAGGCAGACTTCCATTGGGATCTTGGAAAAACGGTGTGACTATGGGTACAGAGTCAATGAGTATAACTGTAGCAGAAAAACAAACAAATGAGATCCACCACGCTCGCGTGAGGGAGACATAGGAATACTAATACTTACTCTGATCTTCGTCATAGTAAGCATTCAATTTGAGACATCGCATGAGTGAGCGCATCGCAGCATATGAATGGGTGTCTCTCTTTGGATCAGTTTGTGTACTTTCCTGACCTTTCTCTTCGGAGTCTAGGCTATGGCGAACGACGACGGGCACTGGAGAGCTCAAAAGTTGATATTCTGACATGCTGCCCACACCTTGTAAGGCTGGTTATGAGTTCGAAAAGGAAAGTAAACAGAACGAGAAAGAGATGGGATGAGTAAAAGGTGATAGCGACAAGGAACAGACCAACGTAGTTAGGATACGAGTAGCGCAAGATTTTCGAGACGAGTTACAAGACGAGACAAGACGTTTCAAGGACTTTCTGAGGTGCTTTTGAGCAGGAAATCTAGGATGGAATTCGCTCGTCTCCCTTGACATAATAGCTTTTGCTGACAAGGTGAATGGAGCTTTGGACGATTTGCAGCAGAAACGAGCGAACTGTGTGGATCGTGGTGTACCTCAAGATGTACTAGTTGGCGCTGCAATATCGTCTATGCAGGGCATGTATGCTGATCTGCGTCATATGATTGAGGACAGGATCCGGGACACATCTTATAGGGACAATCGCTGAATTTTGGGGCCATGATGAACGTGTATGCTTTTACGTACATACTTGTTTTACATGTCCATCCGAAGTCTATTTTTATTCTCACCGACTCCTCTTGAGATGGATCTACATATGCGACTCGAATTTCCTGTCCAAATAGGACCTTAGTAAGCATACCCTACACTATAGTAAACTGCTACCCTACGCGAGCCTGGTGTCGGGGATATCTACCTCTAACTCGTTGATTTTCACTGGAGCTCAGGGCCTGGCATCATATTTCCACCCCCCGATGGAACCCATCAGCAGCAGTGTGGCCGTTTTACCGCTCATTGAAAGCCTAGCCCAAGCCTCAACTTTTATGTATCGATACGTTGCTTCCGTCCGCAATGCAGACGCGTCCTATCAAACTCTGCTTATTCTGTTCAGTCCAATCATCGGAATACTGACTATAGTTATGGAGATCCGGAACGATCCCTTTCTTCCAGAGAATCTCCGCCGTGTACTTTCAAGCCTGCTGGACAAAGATGGACTAGTTACGAAGTTAAAGGGAGAACTGGAGGACATCCTGCCAAACAAGCAAGAGAGCATGAAAATGGGCAAATCATCTAAATTGATGTGGCCATTCAAGGAAAAGAAAGCAGTAGCGATTATCGAGAGATTGAGGGGCTTTTATGACGACATCGCGGCGGCTTTGGCTATAGACTCGTGGTCAGTTGACTTGCTCATGATTATTGCTAATGCTGACGCAGCGCCAGGAACACGCTCAAGCAAGTTGATCGAGGAGTGGAAGAAATCGGTCAATCTGTCAAAGAAGTCACGCGAGGAGTCAAAGAATTAAAAGACGTGCAAGAGGCTGGCAAGAAAAGTGAGCAAGTTACCGCCAGCTACCCTCTCATTTTGTTCAACGCACATAGACAAGGAACTTCGAGAGTTCCTTGAATGGATGAATCCTGTGTTTTGTGATGACAAGCACGCCACCTGTCATAGTCAGCAAAACCCCAAGACCGGCCGTTGGATTTTCGAGGTCGATCAGTATAAGAGCTGGAAGACGTTGGATTACGCATCTCTATGGTTGACTGGTCAACGTCAGTTGTATCATCCACTATTAATTGCAAGTCGCTAACACTCGCAACAGCTGGACATGGAAAGACAATCCTTGCGTAAGTTTGGACTGGGACCGCTTTTAGAGAGCTCCGATTAACTTCTCAACATGCAGTTCCTCTATTATTGACGACAGGACGAGAGACGTGGCTACAGTATTACGCTCCCTGGTTGTTCAGCTGCTCCGACAATCTAAGGTCAATTGGATTACGATGATATGCGAACCAGGGATGCAAGAAGGAGAGGCTCTCATTTCTCTGCGAAACATCTGGCAACAACAACATCGTCTTCAACAGCCGCATCCCACAGATCCGGAACTTTTACGAAAGCTTTTGGTTGAGGCGTCTACCCTAGTTCGCCGACCAGTCCTCGTGATTGATGCCTTGGATGAATGCAAGAGCTACCTCGCCCTCGCTAAGCATCTGGTAAGCCTTGCCGAAGATGCTAGATTACGACTTTTTGTTGCTGGAAGAAGCGAACAAAGCATCAAAACAGTTTTCCGTGATATCCCCACTGTATCGCTGGAGGACCGCGCTCAACAAATTAAAGAAGACATAAATCTACACATTATAGAGCATCTCGAGACGCAAGAACGCTTATCGTACCTAACTGAAGAGCTGAAGCGGACAATTTCGGAGAAATTGTTAGAAAAGGCCCAGGGCATGTGAGTGGAGCAGTCTGCACTCGTTCCTCGTAAATTCATCGTCATATTATCATACGCAGGTTTCGCTGGGTTCAGTGTCAACTGGACATAATCATAACGTGCAAAAGACCTACTAGTATTCTGAAAGCCCTCAACGACCTTCCAGCAGGACTGGACGAGACGTATGACAGGATGGTTCGTTCGATAGGAGAAAGTGGGGAAGACGATGACCTGATTGCCCAACGTTGCTTGCTTTTGGTGACCGGCGCATTCACCCCTTTAACGCTCGACCAGCTCAATGAAGCAATGATGATCGAAGTTGGGCAATCCAGTCCACACTATAATCTGGACCTTCGTGTTACGGACCCTATGGATATCGTTGCCGCATGTAGAGGACTTGTGACATATGACGAGAAAACTGGCATCGTCGCTCTATCTCATTGTAGCGTCAAAGTATTATATTAAACTTCGTCATCCTATTCGTTTGCTGATGCGCTATGCAACCAGGAATGACTCGAAAGATAGTCTTGTACTCTTGTGCAGACCTCATGAACATGGATATTTCTACTACTGAACTCTGTGGACTTATGACAGCCCAGTCCTTCGGACATGCAGCGGTTGCGCAATGATTCAAGCAATCATTAGGCAGTTCCACTGCTATCTTCCTGAAAACGACGATGAGATCAACGTCGACAATATCGTCGCGCATTCACAGTGAGAGAATTTTCGGAGGGGACGTATAACCGGTCCGAGTTTGTGGTTGAAGACGAGGAAACAGTGTACAATGGAGTCCTCGATCGCATCAGGGGAAAACTATCTCTCATGTAAGCTCCCGGGAGGATACGGAGGGTTCTCTTCACTTACATTCACCTCGCCTGCTGCTTCGCAGGCTTTCCTTGATAACGTGCCATTCCAGAAGGGCCCGAGTCTTGGAACAAAATTTACGCTTGCGTGTCCGTACACCATTCTGGCGCATTATTTGGAGCTTGGATGGGCACCGGAGTACGGCGTAGAAGAGGGCTTGGTGAGGATTAGTGTTGGGGTGGAGGAAAGGGAGGATCTTCTGGAGGGTTTCAAGGTCGCTCTTAGAGCTGCGGAATCTGCGATGTGAGGTGGTGACATCGACTTAGAGTGTTCCAACAGCACTTTGCTTTGTTCAATCGTTCAACTCGAACTCGCAATGTCAAGAGTCGTTCGACCTTCTATCACTAACAAACAGTTTACATAATGTATCGTATACAAATGATCTGTGATTGTCCAATCGAAAAAGGGAGTATGAAAGTTTCGAATACAATCACAAGGTGTTACGACGATGGTTTTCGAATTTCTATGGACCATGATGACAACGAAAGAGCGTGATAATGATAAAGGGAAGGGAAAGTTCGTAAAGTTTTGAATCCACGATTACTGAGGAGTCGGGGGGGCCGAGTCGTTGTTCTCATTTGTCTCGGCAATGTTTTTGGCTTCTTCTTCCTCCAGGAAGCTACTGATCTCGCTTATCCGCTGTGTGAACTCTTCAAGCAATGGAGATGCGCGCTCTTTGACCTCTCCGCATACAAGAGGGAGCTTCTGCCAAGCAGGGAGAGAAGGATTTCTGATGATACCCTGCAAGTTTGCGATGGTTTGGGAAACGTTGGGATATGTAGTCTGCAAGTTCTGAGGGAGCTCGCAGGTCAACCGCTGTATTTTCAGCATCTCAGATATTAGGTATTCAGTAGCACTATAGAAGGCGTTTTTAGATTTAATAATCTTATTGGATGCCATAGTAGCTATAGTGTTTGCAGTGTCCATCGCGCTCTCACTGAGGGATTATTAATCAGAACAAACGCATATATGCGTCAGAAAGAGAATAACTCACACCAGGACACTTTGCCGTTGTACTTGCTCGAGGTCCTTGGAAAAGTTGATCGCGCGCCGATACTGGTATTGAGAGTTGGAAGATTCAGGCGAGAGCGGCGATTCATTGGACAAATTTTCAGCGATTGCCTGGATATAGTCAACGACCGGTGTAAATTTATGAAAATTCGTGTCAACCGCGTATCAGGGGTCATAGGTCACGTGGTTCCCACCTTGTCAATACGCTCTGCAATGCCGACTGCAGGGGATTTGACATTCTCGAACGTCTTTCCCGCAGTTTCACGCACGTAGCTTTCCACTTCCTCAGGATTGGGCTGGAACGGATAAGTATACCTCGACTCAACTGCATCGAGAACCTTGTTGGCGATATCGTCTGCGCATACGATGAGTGGCATCAGGAAATTCACACATTCCTTGACGTGCCCTTATGCGGACTTATTTACACTTAACTGCCTTGGTGAAATTGAATCTACTTGTCCAAAATTTCAATGTGAATGAATTCAGAAAAAAAAAGTTGAGATATATTAATATACATGTTTTATTGTATTTCGCACTCAAAAAATATAAGATATGCCAGGTGAATGATGTGAGAGAGAGCAAACAAGTTTTGAGATAAGTGAGTTAAGCTGATTAAGCATGTTAAGGAATGTGTGAATTTCCTGATGGGGGTAAGACGAATCTGAATAGGTTCCGAGTAGTTATAAGCAGTATTGATGAATGCTTGAGCAGTGTGGTACGGAAAGCGGGTGAGCATGCTTTTCTCGAGAATGGCATTTATCTGTTCAAGTGAAGACGTTATTAAAGGAATAGAGGCCACACGATTTAAAACCGTAATTTCAGGGACTTTAGACTGGGGTTGCGTAGCTGATGCCATTCTGAAGGTAAATGCAAGGGTAGGGTGCAAGACGGGTAATGGTAAGGAATAGGGGCGCGTTCATACACGAGTTTGAATTCACATGTGATTATCCTTCCTGCCACGCTCACCATATTTATCGTACATATCGGTCACACCTACAATTGACTGCAGTATGACAAAGCTTCACTTCCACGGGAGTTCGCGCACTTTTGGCGCAATGTCTATTACTCTACAACGCACAGACATAAAAACTTAATTCTTTGATAGTTCAATAGACTGAAATCTAGGGTACAACGTCTGCTAGTTTTTTTTTCGAAACTCGACGTGTTGAGTCCAGCGGAGGGTTACCGCGCAGAAAAGTGCATTTTCCTATGGTGTTATAGTTGCACATTTATTATTTGCGCGTTTCTGTCAATCGAGAGCTGGCACGTTTTCGTCAACAGTTCTCACTACGCGTTTTTGTAGCTTCCGCAGTGTATCTATGTCTTGAAACACTAGCAGTACTAACTATTTCTCTATTTGACGGAGTCTGTAAACAGCGTTGTTCCATGATCGGATCCTGCCTTCTTGTCATATTCGGATGCATCAAATCCTCAGACCATCATCTTCCTTTCAGTCTTGCTGAGGAGAAGTACCGGCTACTCTTCACAGATGCATGGGACTACGCGCAATATCACGTAGAGCACGACGCGGTCGATAGAATACCGGCCTTCGTGACGGTGACGAGGCACACTTTGACAACCTCGCATTATAGCGTTCCGAGGGAGTGGCTCGTAGATCTCACTGCAAAGGTGCATTGTGCATTGTTCAGTTTGCAGAGGGGACAAGCGAACTGTGTGGATCGTGGTATAGCTCAGGCAGCAATTGACACCGCACTATCCTCTATACAGGCGTTTTGGGCTGCTGTCACATTACGTAAATGAAGTTGATCTACACCTCAGCAGAAGGCAGACTCTATTCAGAAATTATGGGTACTCTGTATATTCTGCGTCTTCACCCTCGTAAGCCTGCAATCCGACTCTTCGAGGTATCACATGAGTGGCAGCATATAAAGACCCGCTTACTCGTCAAAATGGGTGCTTCACTTTGGATCGGCTCGTCTCTTGGCAAGTGCTTTTCTTAACCTTTCTCTCACAGCGAACGATGACGGACACGAGAGACGCTACTTTGAACACACTTCCCACTCAGCAAACCGAACGTTGCACCACAGACTTGCATTATGTCGCGCTGGCCTCTTGTGTCCACTACGATTGAATCTGGGCGGTACAGAAGAATTAAACACTCAAACATTGTAGTGACTTTGCTAGCAATAGGCTCGATTATAATGGACAGCTACGATACACACAATGAGAACATGTCGACATGACAATCATATACCTTGCATTCCAAATCGCTCTCGATGCACTTTATTGTAAGCTCTGCAGAGGGACGGTGGAACTTCCTGATACTGAAGGAAAGAATGGGCAGCGAAATATTGTATTTTTTACGCAGTTATGCACATTATAGTTCGTTCCTACGCTTAGATCAGCGTCTGGTTCTCACAGCAGTTTTTTATTTACCTTGTGTTCATTGTAGTTGTAGTTAGTTCTGTTTTATCTGTCAAGAAGTTAGCAACTAGTGTTCTGACACTATCAGGTTAGGTGTAGCAAAAAAACAAAACAAATGAGATCCGCCACACTCGTATGGCAGAGGGAGACAAAAATGTTTACTCTGTATATGCTGTATCTTCGTCCTAGTAAGCCTTCGATTCGAGACATCGCACGAGTGAGCGCATCGCAGCGTATAAATGGGTGCCTCTCTTTAGATCAGCCTGTCTTTTAGCAAGTACTTTTCTGACCTTTCTCTTCTGAGTCTGGGCCCCGGCGAACAACAACGGGCACTGGAGAGCTCGAAAGGTGATATTTTGACACACTGCCCACACCTTGTACAAGTTGTAAGGCTGAGTATGAGTTCGAAGGGGAAAGGGAACAGAACGAAAGAGATAGGATGGGTAAAAGGTGATAGCAACAAGAGACAGATCGACGTAGTTAGGATACGAAAGACAAGACGCTTCAAGGGCTTTTTGAGATGCTTTGAGCGGGAAATCTAGGATGGAATTCGTATACTGCGAAATAGGAAGGGTCCTCGATGACGGATAGGCCGAATGATTATGTGAAAACGGAGGCAGAAGGAAGTGGCGTTGCACCTGACAGGGTAGAATAGAATGTAGGGAAAAAAGGTATAAAATTTTGAATGAGTGACAGAATAACGAGAGTTGCGTAGGATGTGGGCGGTCTCGAACATTCTTGGTTTGAAGTCGTGGTCTGGGCGTAGAGAATATACAGTCCTTAAAACCTGGCAGACCGTCGGACACCGAACAGCGCACTCAGGCTTGCATCATACCGCGCTGGCCTCTCCAGTCCAATACGGGTGGTACAATTTGAATAGATACTCTAGAGTTGGCAAGTACGATGCTGATGCGGACACTACTTACGTACCCGATACAACAACAGACAACAATTATACTTTGGAAGACAGCACAGATAACTCTGCGTCAAATATACTTGTTCTGTAGGACATCATCCCACTACCCCGGACCATCGCCTGTATATGCAGCAGGCTTTCAAATTGACACAAGATGAGCATGTCTGTCAAAATTGACGCCAGCACAGCGACTAAGCAAAGTCATATACCATTTCCGGTCCTCCCTTACTCCCTCCAGCTGCTATCTACTACTTGTGCCTGCTCTTGAAAATCAAGTATGGCATGGTAAGCGCATCCCTCAAGATGAGCGTCTCAGCAGATTTCAAATGATTGCCACCTCGAGGACTTAATTCTGCAGCGCCTGACTCAGGTTCGTGTGCCGTCACAACCAGCTACAGGGCTAAGTTCGCGTCCGAAAAGAACGTGCTTGTTTGATGCAGTGCAGAGCCAACTATATATTTCCACCGTTTCTCCCTTCTTACTTTCCTATGTCCCTCCCAGCCCAAATCATGGCAAGCGCATCATCACGACCCAGTCCCCCACCTATGGGCACCGGCCTCCTGATTAATGAGTGAGTAGCAAGCTAGACTCAGTTGTTCATAACACTCAAGAACACATAGGAATGTAATCGAGGCCGACCTTGTTAAGAATATGTGAATGCCAACCAATCAACATCGCATACTTGACGTTTGACTCTATTGTTTCAAAGGTCAAACACCCCGGAGCAAATCCAGAGTGAACTCAGGTCGGATAACGATAACACGAATGAGAATCCTCTGGCGTCTATCGAGGGAAGCTTTGCTAAGAATATGTGAATATCAACTCATCAGCACGCCACACTTGACGTTTAACCATATTTTCTCAAAGCTCGGACACGCTGGGGCAGATTCTCGACGTCCTCAAAGGATCGACTATCGCAGAGGAACGCGGAATAGATGCTAGTTCAAAGTTTTGGGCAACGTACAAGAAAGCTTCGACAGAGTACGACAACGACTTTCTCGATCGGGCCAATGACGATATGGGTATTATTCTGACTTTTGTTCGTTTCTTTCCACGTCTCCCAATGCAATACTCACAGGCGTATTAGGCCGGTCTATTCTCAGCTGTCAACTCCACCTTCATCGTTGGGATGCAGCCTAATCCGGGAGATACTACCAATGCCCTCCTCCTCTATCTGATTCGAATCAGTGTTAATGGCACAAATTCCGTACCTGATATCGGCACTCTCTCCCCATCTACGGGATTTTCCTCTTCGACTGTCTGGATGCAAACACTTGCATACGCTAGCCTTTCATTTAGCGTCTTGGCCGCATTCGGAGCTGTCATGGGCAAACAATGGCTGAACTCTTACAAGTCAGTTCGAGGACGAGCTCTCGAAGAGCGTGGCATAGAGAGGCAGATGAAGCTAGATGGAGTAAAATATTTCCGCCTGCAGGCCGTCTTGCAAGCATTCTTGATGCTGCTCCAGATGTCGCTCCTGCTCTTCGGCCTCTCACTAAGCGCTAACATGTGGGCCAAGCAAACCACGATATCCAGCATCATCATCTGCACTACAGCTTTTGGCATTCTCTTCTACATGGGTACTATCCTCGTTTCGGTGATACGTCCGGATAGTCCTTTCCAGACACCAGTCTCAGAGCTGATTGCAACCATCTGCCGAAAGTGTCTTCCAGACAAATCCACATCAACTCGTCGCATATTCGCCAAATCGTCCGCCATTCGCTGGATATTGGAGACATCGACCAACCCTGAAATTGTCGAGGCTGCAGCTATAATGATACCTTCTGTGCAATGGACCCCGAAGTTTGATGCTTCAGCAGCCTTCGCACGTTTACGTGATAATTTCATGGCGTGTTGTGACAAGGAGGATTTATATGTAAAGTATGGCAAAATCATGGCCCATCTTTGCATCCAATCGATGGAAATCGATCGGAAACTTCTGTCGTTTTTGGGAGATGATAAATTTCTGGAAACCCAAAAACGTTTCATGCACGATGCGTTCATGCTTGGTTGTGCCGCCTACGGTCAGCTCAAGAATACACCGCTAGCAGAAGCAGACGCTCAACGGAAGTATTGGGCCGATACCCGCACTGCTCTGAGAACAATTGTTGTCCACGGACTGGACAATCAACTTTCGCGTCCAGACGATGAAGACTTGATTTGGACTGGTGATCTGCAGTGGTATGACAGCGACGGGCGTGCACCCAGCTGTCAAGAATTTGATTGGCTCGTTGATTACCTGGCTGTTGATGCAGAGCATCACAGAGACGATGAAACAAAAGGTGATGCTCTGCTTGTGCTGAGCGCCATGCAGGGACTAGGGAGCCCTTCCAAGCGACGGCCCTACATCAACTCGCTTATCCGCTGTATGCGCTCCGCCAGACCTCCCCGAGTCCGGCATACCGCGCTTAGAGCCGTTTGCGAAGCTCGAGAAGAACTAGCTTCTATAACCAGTGCTTCGATGCCACAGGGTATCAACGTACAGCTCCTGAATGAGCTTTCTCGCGCTCTTTTAACTGCCGTACGTCCAAATGGCGACCAGACAATCTACGACAGTGGACCCGACGCCTCTTTCCACCTTGATCGAGACTCTTGCTATATCCGCATCATCTGTGCCCTGTCAAAGAACGACGAGTGGTGCCAACGTCTGACCCGCGATGGCCATCTCGATTGGTGTATTTCCCTAGTTGACGAATATCAAAATTGTCAACATTTAGATGCAGCAGCCTACCTTCTTGTGGTCTTCGGGCGCATCAAGTCCTCGGGTAAAGATCTTCCTTTCAGCCCTGCCGAGGAAAGGTGGCGGCTGCTCATCGAAAACGTATGGGACTACGTGAAATATTCTATAGGGTACGACATCCGAGTCGTCGATGAAATACCAGCCCTCGTGACAGCGACGATGCTGAATTTAACTGCCTCAGATCATTATGTTCCATGGGAGTGGTTCGCAAATCTCGCTGTAGATGTGCATATGGGTTTGGTCAGTTTGCAGGAGAACCAAGCGGACCATGTGAATAATGGTATAGCTCAGGCTGCAATTGACGTTGCACTATCCTTTACCCAGGACCTGTACAACGAGCTGAGCTATATGGTCGAGCAACGGAATATTTCGCAAAGAGACGATGGAGCCTCAAGATTGTGAAAGACATGAGTATATCTGTTGCGTAGTTCTTAGTACATGTCACAGTTTATTTCTATGTATAGATTTCACCTGATTCATGAGATGGATATGTATGATAGTACTATCTGCAGTGTAGTCAGCTGATTAATAATCGTTAATCGTTAACTGACTATGTAGTACTACTATATGCAAGTAAGTACTCACGAGTGAAATAGCTATTCTACAGGATCGGGGCCGCCCGCAAGTCGTTCACGATCCGTGAGAGCTCCGCAAGTTGTTCACGATCCGTGAGAGCTCCGCTTATTTGATCTGTGTGTAGAAAGTTCAGTCGTCGATTTTGTAAGAACGGTGGCAGTAGCGCCGAAACTGTCTACTTCCTCCATCCCTCCCTGCGCTCTTCCCACCTCTATGTCTAGTATTATAGCACAAAACATGCAGAACGGATCACCACGATCTAGTCCCGCACCTGCCGATATCAACCTCCCGACCAACGAGTAAGTGGTAGGTCAGACCGAGTTGACCACAATACTTATGGATACCCAGGAATTTGACCGGTGCGAATACAGTGATCGAGAAACATGAATATGTGGTGTCTATTGAAGGAGGCCTGGCTAAGAATATGTAAATATCAACCAACCAGCGTTGTACACTTAACACCTGACCCCATTGTCTCAAAGGTCAAGCACCCTGGAGCAGATCCGGGATGAAGTTGAGCCGAATAACGGGAATGGGAATCCTATAATGTCCATCGAAGCAAGTCTTGCTAAGAATATGTGAATGTCAACTCGTCAGTACGGTACACTTGACATCTACTAACTATATTTCCTCACAGGTCAGACACGCTGGGGCAGATTCTCGATGTCCTCAAAGGATCGACTATTGCAGAAGAACGCGGAAAGGATGATGATTCAAAGTTTTGGGCAACGTACAAGAAAGTTTCGACCGAGTATGATGACGATTTCCTCGGGCGGGCTAATGATGACATGGGCATTATTCTGACTTTTGTGCGTTTCTTTCTACGTCCGTCAATGCGAGTCTCATAGTCGTATTAGGCTGGCCTATTTTCAGCCGTCAATTCCACCTTCATCGTCGGGATGCAACCTAATACAGGAGACACTACCAATGCCCTCATCCTCCAGCTGATTAAGATAGCTGTTAATGGCGCAAATTCTGTACCTGACATCAGCGCTCTCTCTTCATCTACGGGAGTTCCCTCTTCGACGGTCTGGATGCAAACACTTGCCTATGCTAGCCTCGCATTTAGCGTCTTGGCTGCGTTCGGGGCGGTCTTGGGCAAACAATGGCTTCACTCTTACAAGGCAGCTCAAGGACGAGGGACTCTCGAAGAGCGCGGCATAGAGAGGCAGATGAAGCTAGACGGTGTAGAATATTTCTTCCTGCAGACAATCTTGCGGGCATTTCTGGTACTGCTCCAGATATCGCTCCTGCTCTTCGGCCTCTCACTAAGCGCCAACATGTGGGCCGAGCAAACCACGATATCCAGCGTCATCATCTCCAGCACAGCTTTTGGCATTCTATTCTACGCGGGCACTGTTCTGGTGTCGGCATTGCGTCCGGACAGTCCTTTCCAGACACCTGGATCAGATCTATTTGTAGCTATCTGCCAAAAAATTATCCCAGACAAATTCATATTCACTCGTAACATATTCGCCAAATCATCCGCCATTCGCTGGATACTAGAAACATCGACGAACCCGGAATTCGTCGAGGCTGCAGCTGCAATGATACCTTACGTGCAATGGCCCCCGAAGCTTGATGCTTCAGCAGCCTTCGCACGTTTACGAGATAATTTCATGGCATGTCGTGACAAGGAAGAGCTACGCGTAAAGTATCGCAGATCTATGGCCCATCTTTGCATTCAGTCGGTGAAAATCAACAAGAAACTTCTGGAGTTTGATCGTGATGATAAATTTCTGTCAACCCGCAGTCATTTCATTCGCGATGCATTCATGATTGGACGTGACGCCTACAATCAGATCAAGGACTCAAACGAAGGAGAGGCTCGGCAGAAGTATCGGGCTGATACACGCACTGCTCTTAGAACAATGGTCGTCCACGGACGATCCCGCCAACTCTCACGTCCGGACGATGAAAACTTGATTTGGAATGGTGATCTGCACTGGTATCACAGTAACAATAAGCGCAACTTTGAAGACTTCGATTGGCTCATCGATTTGGCGGGTGACCCAAACACAGCCGATGAAACCAGAGGTGATGCTTTGCTTGCGCTAAGCGCCATGCAGGGACTAGGGAGCCCTACTAAGCGACGGTCCTTCATCACCTTGCTTATCAACTATATGGGCTCTAACCCTCCCCGAGTCCGGCATACTGCGCTCAGAGCTATTTTTGAGGCTCGAGAAGAACTAGCTTCTATAACCAGTGCCTCTATGCCCTTTGGCATCGATGCACGATTCCTAGATGAGCTTTCCCGCGCGCTTTTAACTGCCGTACGTCCAAATGTTGACCAGGCAGTCCACAATGCCTCTTTCCACGAAGATCGAGACTTTTGCTATATCCGCCTCATATACGCCCTGACAAAGAACGACGAGTGGTATCAACGTCTGACCCGTGATGGCCATCTCGACCGGTGTATTTCTCTAGTTGACGGAGTCCGTCTCCAGCGTTATTCGGAAGTCGGATTCTTCCTTCTTGTGATCTTCGGGCGCATCAAGTCCTCGGGTAATGATCTTCCTTTCAGTCCTGCTGAGGAGAGGTGGCGGCTACTCATTACACGAACTTGGGACACAGTGCGACGCGCAGGGCATGACGACTACGTCGATGGACTACCAGCCCTCGTGACAGCGACGAGGCTGAATTTGACACTCTCGTGTGATGGTGTTACGAGTCCGTGGTTAGCAATGCTCGCTGAAAAGGTAAATCGTGCTTTGGCTAAATTGCAGAGGAGACAAGACATCCTTGTGAATGATGGTCTAGCACGGGTCAAAGTTGACGCTGCAATACCCCATGTGCAGAGCCTGTACAATGATCTGAATCGTATGGTCAATCAATGGAATACATCCCAACAGGACGATAGAATTTCGGGATCGTGAAAACATGCGTCTGTGGCGAGGTACTTTTACGCATTTGTTACGCACGTCGCAGTTCATTTCTATGCATAGATAGCGCCTGCTTCATGAGATGGATGTTATTTGCTCAGAGTGGCTACGGCAAATGTTACTTACCTTGTGCGCACTAGGATTATAGTCCTGCTTTGTGTGTTAAGAAGTCAGCGATCTTCGGTGACTGGCACTGCTATCATAGTAGGTACTAAGTATTACTTAGATAGCTTCCCTCGATGGTAAATGGAGTTGAGCTAGACGTTGAACAGAAGGCAGACTTCCATTCAGGCTTTAGAAATACAGGGTGACTATAAGTACAGAGTCAATGTGTACAACAGTTCCAGAAAGGCAGACAAATGAAATCTATCACGCTCGTGTGATAAAGGGAGACATGGGAACGCTCTGTATATTCTGCGTCTTCGCCCTCGTAAGCCTGCAATTCGATGCATCGCATGAGCGGGGGGCATCACAGCATGTAAAGGCCTGCTTACTCGTCAAAATGGGTGCCTCTCTTTGGATCGGCTCGTCTCTTGGCAAGAACTTTCCTGACCTTTCTCTCTGGGCGAACGACGATGATTGGCACGGGGGAATTCGAGAGACAATACTTTGACACGCTGCCCACACCTGGCGAGCCGAACGCCGCACCCCATGCTTGCATCATACCACGCTGACCTCTCGTACCCACCACGATTGAGTCTGGGCGGTACAGAGCAATTAACCGCTCGAGGGTTGTAGTGACTTTGCCAGCAATAAGCTCGACGATGATGGAGAGCTACGATAAACACAATGAGAAAGTATGCCGTAATGGTAGCGACCACCTACCTTCCGCTCTGAATCGTACTCGATACATTTCTCTTGAATCTGGCGCATAAGTTCGCGTGCTTCTTCTCGAACGACTTCATGATCCTTCTCTAAGTTGCGACTGAACATTCCCTGAGGTCCGGATAGTATGAGCCACCTACCTAAATCCTCTGGATCGACGCCTCTGAAGACGATCAACTCATCCCCGTCCTGCACCAAGCTCTCCAGCGCCCAGTCAAGGGCGTAACGTCCGCTCTCGTCTGGACTTGACGCACAAAGAAACACCCTCGTCGCTCTGTTCCTAGCGTATCCATCTGATTGCACGTGCAGTGTAAATGAGAACATGGAAGCAGCAGGATTTTCGAATGTGTCAAACGACACTTTTGGCGTGTAACCCTGTCCCGCGACAGATTGAGCCGCGTTCTGCTGCATTTTGACTGACGGGGACCGCGAGAGCGATGTTGAAGAGGACGAGTGAGGTGGTAGTCGCGATGTTGATGCTGGTAGAGTAAGGAACGAAGAAGGAAGAGGGGATAATGGCGGCGGCGGCGACGGCATGGAGGATAACGGAAGCAAACAGGGTGAGCCCGGCTGGGACGACTGCTTTAGTGCCGAGCGTAAGCATACGATTGGAATATGAGTGTGCTGTTCAGTCATGGCGGTACCTGACAAAAAGATTATTTAATAATTTTATTAATAATTTAGTTGTCATACAATTAAACGTACCAAAAATAATAATCACGTTATTAACTCTCACCTGACTTTGATCTCCAACTCTCATGTCGACTTCCGGTTCAGCTAGTCCTACAGAGGAGGAAGACAAAGAGCAGGTTGAGCAGCGCACGGAGGTGACACCCGAGTCCACTGGCGAGTCACCCTCCCCAGAGGAGTCTGCTGAACCTTCAGATACAGACCAGGACACCACAACCGCTCATGCCTGCCTCCCAACAGCGGGATCATGGCAAGCCATATGGTCTCCTCAGCACAACACCTATTATTTCTACAACTCAGAAACCAAAGAAACGACTTGGGTAAACCCCCTTCAACCTGCTACCTCTGAATCAGAACCTTCCTCGTCTTCCACCTCCCAATCTGGCCCTTCCACAACAATAGACTCTCACTACGCAGAGCTGCAAGCGAACGCGATGGCGCAGGGTATTGATCCATCCTTAGCCCATCTTGATCCGTCGCTTGCTTCCTCGTCTGGTGTTCCTAGCAATTTTATGTACACCGCAAAGTTTAACGCGAGGACTGGCGCTTTTGCGAAGGCGGATAGTCGCGATCCTACTCACTTGTCAGAGTATGAACGTGCTAAGCGCATGAGCGAGTTTTACTTTGACGTTGGTGCTTGGGAGAGGGATGTTGAGGCTCGCAACAGGGCTGAGATTGAGGCTGAGGCTGAGGGAGATGGCAAGAAGAGAAAACGTCCGACGAAGAAAGACTTGGTAAGATCCGACATGTCGATTCCGTTCATATCGGGTGTTGATTTCATTTTACAGGAGCGGTTCAAGGAACAGAAGAGATTAAAGAAGATCGCGAAGACGGCATGGCTTCGAACATAGGCACTCACTGTCATATTAGAGCAAGAATTCAAAGCAGTATGTCTTTAGTTGTATAAGTATAAAGAAGAGTCGTCAGCCGGATTGTCAGTTCAATAGTACAATCACCTTGAGGTCTACAATGATAACTAATTACTAATAGCTACCACCTGCGTTAGCGTCCATAGGTATGTATGTCCATTGTTTGGCCTCATTTATGACGATGCCCTATGTCGCGAATACGCCAATGATTTTGAAAGGAGGAACAGTTTGCCCCTCATCTCCAAGTAGCACACAATCAACGTAGTGCGATCCTCTCGTGACATATTGATCAATCATCTCAAGACTTGACCATCCATTAATGACGCACACAAACGAAAATAAAACAAGACACTCACGTCGGCACCCCGTCACTAATGCCTCCTGCATTTTCTATGATCACGCCACCTGCAAAATTATCATCTACCCAACATTCAATCTGACTTCCCTCCCCAATCCGACTCATGGGCTCCTTCAAGAAATAAATGCCGACATCTCCAGCGCCTACTTTGATAGGTACGCGCAACCTGCTTGTAGGCAGCGAGCTATACCAATAATATCCAGCCGTAAGCAAAGGAGAGGACCCTGCCGGAGGATGCGCCGATGCCCAACCAGACCCGTAAAAAAGCGACGGGGGTACGGGATTCACAAGGTCATTAGCAGATGCGCAAAACGGCGCAACTTCTTCGAATGGCCGCGTCTGTTTGGGACGTGTATCAATTCGAACAGGAGGAATTCGCAGGTCGGGGTAGATTGGCACAAGCTGAGATTCTGTAAGAGCTAGTGCGTGTTTCTTCTCGGCTTCTGCACCATCATCTACCGGGCGTGGTGGTTCAGGCACTGCAGCACCTTTCCTTGCGCCAACGCCGCCGAAGAGATGCGTATCTGCACCTGGGAGATAACCTTGTGACATCATGATAGGAATAGTGTCGTACGAGTGTCCACCAGCCGTTGACCACGCGGCACATATCTGAGATTGGAAGTACGATATGAGAACGTCGGTGAGAAGTTCATGGCCTTTTGGAGTCGCAAGGATGGGGTCCGCAAAGTAAGGTTTGATGAGGTCAGGGTTTGACATGTAAGATGGATATAGTATAGGTTTAATGCTTTATACAGGCGTCAGACAATATTCTTTTGGCAAGTGATGAGATTATACCTAATATGCGGCACGTCATAGAATTGTGCGACGATATTGTGCCAATGGTCAGGTCCTGCAAATCCATATACCAGGTGTGTCTGTGCACTAAAATGGCCCAGAATGATGACTGCAGGTTGTTCAGGACGATCCAATATTGAACGAACCAGCAACTCAAAATGTTCCATCGCATACCGAGTGCTGGCAGAATTTAGACACTACATAATACTTGAGCTGCAGATATGTGCTTACCCTTCATCGTCGACGTCAAATTCAAGTATCACCAAGTCGGTGTTCTCTGGAATATGATGTGAACTGCAGAATCCAAAGTACCCTGAGTTTGTTCGCCTCATTGCACCGTTGGTAAGCTCTGAAGCCGGGTGAGGGAAAACGCTCGACCACCACTGGAAAAAGCGGGAAGGATAGCAACTAGGAGACAATGGATCATCCCCTGCTGCATGACATGCAGACACTACACAAACGCATCATGAAAATTAGTTCCTTTACAAAATAAAGAACACACACCAGATCCACCAAGCACACTGATGGTCACAGGTTGACCCAAAAGTGCTTTATGAATAACCCGATGGACCCTCCCCCCACTCCCTAAATGCAACCGACTCTGCGCTAACGGTACCACCCCATACTTCTTCGCAATCTCATCCTTGGGCCCAAATACAGGACAAAAGTCAAACGGGTTCGCAGCCTCGGATGAATTGCCGATAAGGTAGTTCGCATCATGCAGGTAATTCTTTGGTACGAGGCCTTCGGTCGTAAATGACACAGCGCTCGTATGGTTTGAAAAGGATATAAACTGCGATAGCGCAATGAGTAGGATGAATCCGAGGATGATGGCCCATATTCTATGAGTGATGCCTAGCACCCTTTGATTCCACCTGTTAATGTGTTTGGTAGAATCTGAGCCCATGGCCGTCAATCGGCGCTGATTGGGAGGGGAGATGCGTGCCAAAGCCTTCCCAGAGCCTGAGCGTCGTTGCATAAAATCGTTGAGACAAAAAAGAAAAATACCGTTGAAGGCTGCCAAAATACGGAGCCAGATGTCAACGACTCGTGCTTAACTCCGCGTTTAGGGCTGTTAGGTATGAAGAGTAAAATAATGGACACTGTGGGAGTTGAACCCACGACCTCACGCAATCAAGATCCAGAGGATGTGCGAAGCGTGCGCGCTACCAACTGTGCCAAGTGCCCTTCACGGCATCTAGTTTATATGACATGTCGAACGGGTTACGTTATCTGAGGGCAGTGCTCAGCAGTTCGATAATGAGTGATTGTAAAGATACCCGTCCCTCCTGGACCACACATCTTGTCAATCGTAATGACTTAACATTAAGGCGTGCTCAATTCTTACGATGTCAAGTTCCACCGTGCCTTCAATAGCCAACTGGTGAGACTCCGTTTGGGCTGCCGAAGCCACCGAAGCGCTTGAGACACCGATGGACTCCAAAGTTCAAGTTTGAAACATAGAAACTTCGTTATAGTCCACTGACTGGTGATGAGCTATCCAACACGGAACATAGTATACAACACTGTCAATCCTTCACATGACATCTATAATACTTTACAAAACGCCAATGGTACTCAACAGAGGACTTATAATAATGCTCCGAGTCCGGGTCAAGGCAAGAGTACAACATGCCACACACTGGTTACAACCACCAACACTTGGCTGTTGCATATGATGGGCAAGCACAAGGCCAGAGGAAAGACTCTCATGCCCAATATTTTTGTTCGACCCACAGTAAAACGCTTGTTAACCATAATTGCAGCGAGACCCAAAACTCACTTTTATAGGTTAGGTTCTTGGGTACTGAGAGACTCAGGCCACCACCGGCAGTCTCAACAGCCAGTGCAGTCTCAGCATCAGCATCATAATCAAATGGGTGTCGCCCGACCTGGAGAAGTAGTCCGAAACTGGACATCACTACAGCCAGACGTCATCGATGAGCAAAGGAAGCGCGGCCGTGATGGTACCGAGGACATGTCACCAGAAACCCAGAACACTGAGAAGAAGCACTGGATGACAAATGACAGTGCTCACGGCACTGAAGATATGCCACCCGACCCTGGAAGACATCAGCGAAGATAACACTGATGCACCCAATAGAAACATACCTGTATTCGTGCCGAAAACCTCGGTCTGGCCAGCCTAGAGGAATTCAAAAAAAATATTCCATTGATTATATGGGCCGTGCGAGGCATCAAACAACGTACTTGCGAATACTTGAAGCGCTGTGCTTGTGCTTGTGAAAGATACAGCAGTACAATGACTGTTGTCGTCGTCGTCAAAGTGTTCGAGATGCATTTTGAGATGCCTAACATAGAAACAGAAAGGACAGTTAAGAGCTCACAGACCTCGCTGCATAACTAGGACGGTGCGTTGTGTAAGCTTGGTTTCGGCAGCCCAAATGGAGTCTCACCGGTCGGCTATTTTGTTTGACTTAAGGTACGGTGGAACTTGACAAGTCTTGAACTTGGCATCGTAAGAATTGAGCACGCCTTTTGAAATTCTACAGAATCGTATTACGTCACTAGCGCACATACCTCCGTAGGGATACATCGTTTAAACTCGACGCAATCAACAAATTAAGCTACCCAGATGTCCATGTCATGTCCGAACGATTATAACTCGCTCATCTCCCTGTGATGCTTCACCTTCACAGAATCCTCATGCTGCGAACGGTCGGGTACGCGCTCCCAGATGGGATCTACATCGGGACCGTCTATATCACCTGCGCCGTCCCAACCCCAACACCACACTGAACGATCCGTGAGTCAAGGGATAGAATATAAAGCGTAATACATACCATGCGAAGGCCCGGGCATAAATTCGATCTCTTCACTTTCCTCCGGCGTGAACAAACGGTCATGGGGACCAAACCACGACCTGTCTTGTGGATCTGTCCGCGGATTGTCCGGAAGTCCCCCAAGACGCACATAATTTCGGATGGCAGTGAGGTTCCGCCTTGAAGGATGTATGATATCAAATACTCTCTGTAAGAAAAATCAATCAATTCATCGGATATCCAATTCAGCCAGAAACATACTCTATCATACGCAAGCTTCACCCGTGGCACCATCAAGATACGTCCATATCCAGCCTCCCAGTAATCATTACAGATCAAACTACACTCTGAAGCAGAACACTCCTCTTCCGTAAGTCGAGCCATGCGGAATTTGATATATGGAGGTGTATAAAATGGAGCAGGGTCCAGGATCGCAATGCCATTCCAACACGACTGCACTTGTATGGGAAGGTGCATTTGGAAACGGTCAGAGGAGTAAGGATCATGGAAGACGTTTTCGAATGGGGCATTTTCCAGCGCTGTTCCGTTGATATCGCGAGCGACCCAGTTATCATAAAACACGGGGGAAGACTATATACAAAAGTGGGCATGAGCTCAGGTTATGAGTGCAATAATGGGACTTACCAATCCTGGATGATACATGTAGTCTGAAGCGCAAGTTATACCTGCATTATTCCGCCGACTCTGCCAGATAAGCTCAAGCAAGTCATCCACGCATGGGAGGATATCGTTCATAAATATGATGGTATCGAAGTACTCGTTATGCGAGTCACGGAGCTCGTGGAGTGGGTTAAACGCCTGGTTGCGGACCTCTGCAAGGTATTCTATACGATGGTTGAAGGCACCTCGTGTACGTGTAGAGGTTCGAATGGTGACACGCAGACCTACGCTACGAGTCAGTGCGTCGAATATCCGTAGCAGCGCCTTCGTCTGGTCCGTTGAGCCATTTTCATATATGGAAACATAGACATTATGATACCCTAAAATGGCAGAGACCCGAAAAAGAGTCGCAAATAAGTCAGGAATGACATCGAAGGAGTTGTACAAGTTGATGGCGAAAAAATATTTGTGCTCTTTTTCTGGAACGCTGTGTACGTGTTGCGAGTCGGAAAGCCCCAAGGAAGAAAACCAGGTGGATTTAGAGGGAGTTTTGTGTCCTATGAGAGAGTCATAACGGTCTCGGACTTGTTGAACGTAAAGCGGCTGAGAATTTCGTGTACACTCTGTGGTATGGTGAGGAGACAACGTGGAGAGCAGGTCTAGGACACGACGGCGCTGATCGATGCTAGGAAGGGTTAATTGTTTGCGAGCAGACAAGCGAGACACGAATATAGGGTTGTTCCCGCCCGTTGACAAAAGCTACAGAACAATCACACGTCGTTATAGTTGTGAGACGGTCAAAGTATATAGACATACGCTTGTTGGAAGTGTCTTGCCAATTAGCAAGCCCAATAACAACCCAACCACGAGTGCCAAAGGAGTTGGCACTCGTTTTAACTGTAACCAAAATGTGTTTTGTTGCATGCCAGTAGACGTGGGAGGTAGGCGGTGAAGAATATTAGACGCAGTGCACAGATGAACTTGAAGGGACTCAATCGTCTATGAAAAGGGGCGTAGGCTTGGCGACAATTTCTTGTGATCTGCAGAAGAAGGCCAGCCTTGGAGCTTGGTGGGTGATGAATCGATGACGGTCTGGAGTACGCAAGCTCAACTTCAAATTGAGTCGGAGGCGAGTAAGACTGGGCGCTTGCGCACACAAATTAAATAAATTGCCTAACATGGCGTTCAATTACCGCCCCCAAACCCTCCATGACAGAGTTCAACTACGTAGATAGCTATATCGCTCCATAAATCCCTCCTCTAATCGAAACCGTATGCAAGAAATCAATCAAGTAATCGCGAGTTAAATGCTCAACGTCAACCTTCGAAACGCCGCGACAAGGATGATCAAGTCCCACGCGCAAAAAGAATGCGAAAGTTAATGATAGTGAGATGACGAATTTATAATGATGCTGCGAAGATGGCAAATGCTGCTGCACCAGTGAGTATGTTAAGGCTATGCGATGATGCAGCGTTGGAGGACCTGGATTTCGTTGAGTTTTTAATCATAGGAAAATGAAATGAAAGAAAGACTGACGAGGGCTTGGTTGTAACGGTACCATTGGATGATGTGGTAGCCGATGCAGTAGCGCTGCTAGTGGTCAATGTGACGCCCTGCATCATACACTTCAGCACACATTCAAAAAAACAAGGATATCTACAACATACAACTGCAGCACAAAGCGATTGGGAAGCTGCTTCGGCATTTGAGAGGTCAGACCCCGTGCATGATGCCTGGATGCAGGTCGTGGTGCTGTTGATAAAAGCCTGGCTATGGCAAAGACAGCTGTCGTCGGTTTCAGAACAGTTGCCAAAGTCAGCATTTGTCAGACACGGAACGGCACAATCTGATAACGAAAAGTTGTTAGATACCGTAGTAAGATGACAAAGAGACGATGCATACTGGGCATGCTTTGACGTGTAACCAATGCCGCAAACGCGGACGAGACGGAGAGAGCAAGAACGACGACAGCAAAGCGCATTGTGAAATGGGTGAAAGAGTGTGAAGGAAGAAGACCTAGTGAACAAGGGGAATTCGAAGAGACCTTATAAAAAGTTACAGATAATGTACATGACAACAAAACAGACAAGGAAAACAAAGGAACATGTAAATCCAGACATCAGATGCGTAATGCTTTATCCTACGTCAGTATTTTTAGCGCTCAATTTACACACACCCCATTGTTGGAAATATCACGTGGTTCGGAAATAACCGAAAAACTATCAAGCACCTCAGCCACTCAAACCTTATGTCATCACTATTCAGTAACCAAACACAACCAAAGTCAGTGCGACATCTGCAGTTGCAGTTAGACGAGCTCGTCACACTATACATCCTCAAGACATGGTAAGCTTACATATTTTTTCTATCTTCCGAGTAAATGATTCGATCCTTTTGTAGGCCAGGACAAAAAGCGGTAAAGTATGTTGCATGCTGACCTTCGCCCGTGATAGATCTTTACATCTTATCATAGACTGGCGGCAAGCGCTCCGCTCTTCAAGACGTTGTAACTCGTGAATACACCATCCATCTGCACAAGCTTGTGCATGGCCGCTCCTTCAAAAAGCGTGCCCCTTGGGCCGTAAAATCCGTCGTCGATTTCGCCCGCAAGTCGATGGGCACAACCGATGTTCGCTTGGACCCCAAACTCAACCAGGCATTATGGGCTCGGGGTGTCAAGAGCGTCCCCCACCGGATAAGAGTAAAGCTTGAGCGTACGTGCTGTATTTTAAATTTTATCATAATGCTGACGACCTTTTTTACAGGCAAGCGTAATGATGATGAGGGCGCAAAAGAGAAACTTTACACGTATGCCAGCCATGTAGTAGTGACTTCATTCAAGGTGTGTGTTCTTCCATTGCTATTTCTCCTGTCCTCAGCAACAACCCATTTTCGTCCAGGGTCTTCAAACCGCTGTTGTAGACGCAGAGTAAGGCTTGTCGTCGGAAGGTCCTGTGTAGTCTTTTTTTCACATATTTCATGCCGCCATGCATCATCACACCCAGCACTATGCCACTCCGTCAAAACTCTCGCGCACCTTGATGTTGTCCATGAATTGAGTTCCTCTGAAACGTTTTAAGCTATGCCATGAGCCCGCGTTGGCCTTGAAAAAATACAACCCGAGGTGTGCTAGTTTATCTGAAGTAAACGGGTGGTTCATATTGATAGGTAGTTCACCTTGATGCGGTCACGCTAGTCACGTGAGATTGATCTCCTATCCCGAATCTGAATTTTGGCCTGTGCTGTTCAATTGATCAAGCCTTGCGAGAATGTCGGTTAATGCATTATCCTTTGCTCATTCAAACGTGTCTTGTATTAATCTGCAGGCTGACCTGGCTCGGCCTTGGACTACATGCCCAACCATTATTCATCGACTGCCAGTAGAACTTCTACAGGCTATGTTCTTGCTCGTCATCAATGACGGCCCAGACTGTCCCAGTATCTTCTCAGTTGGGACAACCACTGTGTCAGCAAACTTTGCTGACCCTCCCCTACTCTTCACTAGGGTGTGCTGCCATTGGCGAGATGTTGCACACTCAACGCCAGAGATCTGGTCGCGCATAAAGGTAATGCTTCCCGGGCCACTCGTCAAGCCACTTAAGACGTTCTTTCCCTCCCTACTTCAGTCTTGGCTCGCCTGGTCTGGCAATCTCCCTCTCACCATTCGCACAGAATACGCGCCTATCCTCCCAAAACCGTATTCCTCCCATGGTGAGAATTCGAGTTCTCGACTGCTCGAGATTCTTTATGACAAGAGGAAGCGTTGGGAAACAGTGTTTCGCTACCCAATTGGCTATTTGAGAAAAAATATGTATACGCCCCGGCTGAGAACATTAGAAGACCTCTGGGACTTGTCAGATCTCGCCAGATTTAATGCACCAAATCTCTGTCGCCTAAGTATTGTGTTTCCATCGCAGTCCGAAACTCGATCATTCAGACCCAATGCTGCCTGCAGAAACATACGTCATCTCTACCTCCATTGCGTTTCACCCAGTATACGCTGCTTTCCAGCCATATTTCCTCGTTTGGAAACCCTCGAGGTGCATATATTTGTATGTGAGATATGGATTACAAGTCATTTCAAGTCGGACACATATTCTTGCCTTGAATCGATGACCCTCCCATTCCATCGTTGTCGGAGCTTGTTTACCACAATATTCCGTGGACTTCGTCTTCCCGCATTGCAGAAATTGAATTTGGTGATGAATCCGGGCAAACCAGAAGTTGAAATGATTACAGAGGCGCTTACAATTGCTGTATCTTGCAATGTCCGAGTGGTAGATTTCCAGCCGCACAAATTGCGGAGCGATCTTGACGTGCATGCACTTGAGCCGTTGCTCTCGGTAGTGCAGGAGGTTGCAGTTTGTGGGGAAGTTATGGTATGCAGGAAACAGGCCGGTACATGAGTCGAGGTTCTCTGGAAAAAGAAAATTGGACTACGAGTTCGTCATGTATTTGTTACGTGTCAATTCACCAGAGGCATCTATTACTGGACTCTAGTTAGTAGTGGCCAAGCCCAGCATGCAAGAATTATACATCCCTCAGAAGCTATTTCTCTCGTCCCTAACAAACCCAAGGGCCGTTCTTGATGCAGAGTAAGGGATCGCGAAGGGATAGCCTATATATCATTTGATGATTTCATATGAATTTTAAGCCGATGACTATGCAACTGGATAGTGGTATCACATACAACTTGTAAATTTAAGTTCCCAGTGATTCAGGTTGATCCGGGTGTTGCTGATGAGTTTTCCGCAAGTCTCAGACATGTCTGTCGAAGTACGACCAAACTCAGGTGTACAGGGAACCCGTAGATAAATATTATAAATCATACTGCATGCTTTGTCCGAGTCAGTCGAGTTGCCGGTATACTCTAAATCCACGACTTTACAGCTATCTTCATATAGGAAAACCCGCTTTTGTTTATTATTGTTGGAGTGAAACCAAACAGAGGCGCTCCATGCTAGCTACTTTTGTAGATCTTTAACCTAACTTGGACTGAGACCCTGGAATCATACCGCATGCACTGACCTGAGACCGGCCGCACATGGTGGCTATTACCAACTGTAGGTGACCTTGTCAAGCAACTGAAGCCCTCGCTATGCAAGACAATGCAATGGTGTTAAAAGGTAAGTTTTGTCCACCATCAAATTGGCTTCGCTTAATAGTTTCTGCAACCTCAGCGGTTTCGCGATATCGCTGTCTCTGTGTCTCCGTCGAAAACAATGGTTTTTAGATCATCTGACAATGTTGATCCATCTGGGCACGTACTCAGGCTGTTCTGTGGTATAAAATCCTGCTAGTGAGGCGTGAGTCGCTACATCAATCATCTCCAATGTCTGCCTGGAACCCTAGTTCTCTAAGCCAGAGTCCTTTCATCTCTAAGAAGAAAGGGAGAACGGGTGGGAAAGTTGTCGCTAGCTCGCGTGGCTTTCGCGTACGTCGCGTAGGGCCATGTGGTTTTCGCTTATGCTCGCGTGCGTTTCGGTTAGCTCGCTTAATTTCTCGCGTGGTTTTTTCAAGTGCCGACTGTTGTCCCATTGTGTGATTGTGTGATTCCGTGATTTGGTCACGTGACTGCATAGCTGCCATGGGTTGTCTGAAGCTGGGGTAAAATCAAATTATTAGGATGGAGCTGAGGCCAGGGAGCCAAAGGGAGTGTGAAGCCAAAAGTGAAGTAAAAAAGGAGTGCAAAAAAGTGGAAAGCAAAAAAGGAGGGTACCAGGTTGGAAGTTGCCAGCAGGCTGGAAGTGTCCTCCCCCACCCTCAGGAAAAATCTTCTGATAGATTTCTCTTAAATTGATTATATTTTGGCTATCAAAGAACTGAACTTTGTCATGTGAAAAATCATGTTATTTGTTTCAAAAGCTGCTATGATCATTAGGATGGAGAGATGGGGGGACAGAAGAGCATGGGGAGGAAAGAATGAATGCATGGAAGATGGGTGATGGGTGATGGGTGATGGGTGATATGCAGGAGACAGGGAAGACGGGAGATGAGAGATGGGAGACAGGAGACAGGAGAGATGGGAGATGGGGGAGATGGGGGAGATGGGGAGATGGGGAGATGGGAGAGATGGGAGATGGGAGAGATGGGAGACAGGGGAGATGGGGGGGATGGGGAGATGGTGAGATGGGAGGGATGGGAGATGGGAGAGATGAGAGATGGTAGATGGGGGAGATGGGGAAGATGGGAGATGGGAGATGGGAGACAGGAGACAGGAGATGGGAGACAGGAGACAGGAGACATGAGACAGGAGACAGGAGACAGGAGACAGGAGACAGGAGAGATGGGAGACAGGGGTGATGGGGGTGATGGGGAGATGGGAGATGGGGGAGATGGGGAGATGGGAGATGGGAGATGGGAGATGGGGAGACGGGTGACGGGTGATGGGAGATGGGAGACGGGAGATGGGCGACGGGAGATGGGAGACAGGAGAGAGATGGGAGATGGGAGACGGGAGACGGGAGACACAAGACAGGAGATGGGAGACACAAGACAGGAGACAGGAGATGGGACATGTGACAACTTAATACTGTTGCCCCCTATTGAAACTTGACACAAAAGATTTAGTCAAGTTAATAGTTTCCAGTAAATAATTTAAAAAAATCAAAATCAAATGCAATGACATGAGGATGAGATGGGCAATAAACTCACAAAGATGGTGATGTGGTACTTTTACTTCTCTCAAAATATTGGTTAAAGTTATAATTTATTTCGACCTATTATCATTATTAAAGATAATTATTAGGATGAAGCCAAGGCCAGGAAGGCAAACAGAATTATTAGGATGAAGCCTTGGCCAGGGAGCAAAAGGAGTGCGAAGCACTCCTTTTGCTTCCTGTGCCGAAGGCACAACGGGTGGTGGACTCGTCTATAAAGTAAGGGGGGAAAGGTGGGAAGGTGCTCGCTAGCTCGCGTGGCTTTCGCTTGCATTGCTAAAGAACGCTTATTTCGCTTAGCTCGGAATGGAAATTTCTCGCGTGGTTTTTTTCAAGTGCCGACACAGTTGTCCCATTGTGTGATTGCGTGGATTTGTCACGTGCAGCGCCACACGTGTTGAAATTTGCCACGGGTTGTCTGAAGCTGGGGTAAAAACAAATTATGGGTTGTCATTTGCCACAGGTTGTCTGAAGCTGGGGGAAAATGAAATTATTAGGATGGAGCTGAGGCCAGGGAGCCAAAAGGGAGAGTGAAGGCAAAAGTGAAGGCAAAAAGGAGTGCAAAGGAGTGGAAAGCAAAAAAGGAGGGCAAGCCAAAAATGAGTGCAATTGCAGAAGATGGCTGATAGGTAAAAACAGAAGGAACTCATCAGGATGCTAAAACCCCAGAACAGCATGATGAATATTCAAGGAAACTCAAGGATGGCCCACCACCTGGGTGGAAACCCTGAGTCTATATTCCATTTAGAGTGTTAAATACTACATTTTAATAGATTATGTTTGGCAACAACTTGAGGAGAAATGGGAGACGGGAGATGGGAGATGGGAGACGGAGATGGAGATGGGAGATGGGAGATGGGAGATGGGAGATGGGAGATGGGAGACGGGAGACGGGAGATGGGAGACAGGAGATGGGACACTTGCATGATTTTGTGGTGTGACAACTTAATACTGTTGCCCCCTATTAAAACTTGACACAAAGATTTATTCAAGTTAATGGTTTGCAGTAAATAATTTAAAAAAATCAAAATCAAATGCAATGACATGAGGATGAGATGGGCGATAAACTCACAAAGATGGTGATGTGGTACTTTTACTTCTCTCAAAATATTGGTTAAAGTTATAATTTATTTCAAGACCTATTATCATTATTAAAGATAATTATTAGGATGAAGCCAAGGCCAGGAAGGCAAAAAGAGTGCGAAGCACTCTTTTTGCCTTCCTGTGCCTTGGGCAAACAGAATTATTAGGATGAAGCCTTAGCCAGGGAGCAAAAGGAGTGCGAAGCACTCCTTTTGCTTCCTGTGCCAAAGGCACAACGGGTGGTGGACTCGTTACGAATGAGGGCCAACGCGAAGTCCTTGAATATCGCTATCCACGTGCCGGCTATTGATTCAATATGCTTCTGATGCATCTGTTCATTCATGGTCCTCCGAGTCAGCATTTGCAGACTCAATTCCAAGGCCCTGCTGGCATGCCTCCATCTTCACTCCAAGACACGCTACTATGTAATCCTTGGCCCATCGAGAGTCATCCATTCCACCGTCAACTCAACAGTCACGCCACCCTGGCGCAAATATGGTGATTCGTGAGCACACCCATGGCGTTGTTGCACAACTAGATAACATTTAACCTCATGTGCTGCTAGCTATCACCAAAATTGATGTCTGTGACAATAAATACTGGACGTGTCCAAGGGACACCTCGATATCGCTCACCTCCCATAAAGCACTTTGTAGCTCAGATAGAAATATGTCAGGAGTGCGCTCGACACGTGATATAAGATACTGTAATAATTAGGTATCAAATTCAAAATATTTTTGTGCCTTTACTTACTGCAATGTCCTGTGCTGTAAGTAGACGAGGACGACCACCTTGGAGAGAGGTTTTCGAACGACAGAGCTTGTGAGTTACGAGAGCCGAAGAACTCGATTGACTGTTCGATGGCTGTATGCTGTCACTCGCGCTATGGCCTTTGATGTCATGCCATGCGTGGACATAACAACACTACTGCTTCACAGCCTCTGCTATATGTCGCCAGTTGCCGTGTATCATGATGATAGTCGGCAGTCGTCATACTAGTATTGTGCGCGCCTCTGTTTTGTTTCGCTCCAACAATAAACAAGAGCGGCTATATGTGTTTTCCAGATTCTGGCCTATCGATATGAAGATAGCTGTAAGCGATAACATGGTGAAGATGTCGAAGCTGATGACATCACTACAATAGTCACGTGTGATTCAGGAGATTGATCTCCTATTCTGATTTAACGATTAGTATCCCTTGCTCATTCAAACGTAGGCTGACATGGCTCGTACCTCGATTAAATGCCCAACCATTATTCATCAGCTGCCAGTAGAACTTCTACAGGCTATATTCTTGCTCGTCATCAATGACGGTCCAGACTGTCCCAGTATCTTTTCAGTTGGGACAACCACTATGTCAGCAAACTTTTCTGACCCTCCCCTACTCTTCACTAGGGTATGCTGCTATTGGCGAGATGTTGCACACTCAACGCCAGAGATCTGGTCGTGCATAAAGGTCATGCTTCCCGGGCGACTCGCCAAGCCACTTGAGTCGTTCTTTTCCTCCTTACTTCAGTCTTGGCTCGCCTGGTCTGGCAATCTGCCTCTCACCATTCGTATAGAAGACGCGTCTCTTCGCTCAAACCTACATCTCTACCACAACGGGCGTTCTCGACTGCTCGAGATTCTTTATGATGAGACGAGGCGTTGGGAAACAGTGTTTTGCTACTCACCCGTATTCAATTTCAGTGATAACTGGAATATGCCCCGGCTGCGAATATTAGCACAGCTCTGGGACTTGTCACACCTCAACAAATTTAATGCACCAAATCTCTCTCACCTAGCTATCATGTTTCCACCGCAGCCCGACACCAAATTATGCAGATCTAATGCTGCCTGCGGAAGCATACGTCATCTCTACCTCCGTAGCGTTTCACCCGCTGGGATACGCTGCTTTCCAGCCATATTCCCTCGTTTGGAAACCCTCACTGTGTATAGACTTGACTGGGACATATGGAATAAGAGTCATTTCGAGCCGGACACATATTCTTGCCTTGAATCGATGACCCTCCCATCCCATATTTGTCGGAGCTTGTTTACCGCAATATTCCCCGGACTTCGTCTTCCCGCATTGCAGAAATTGAATTTTGTGATGAATCCGGGCAAATCAGAAGTTGAAATGATTACGGAGGCGCTTACAATTGCTATATCTTGCAATGTCCGAGTGGTAGATTTCCAGCCGCACAAATTGCGGAGCGATCTTGACGTGCATGCACTTGAGCCGTTGCTCTCGGTAGTGCAGGAGGTTGCAGTTTATGGGGAAGTTATGGTACGCAGGAAACAGGCCGGTACAT
This sequence comes from Suillus spraguei, assembly GCA_016800925.1. Lineage (NCBI taxonomy): Eukaryota > Fungi > Basidiomycota > Agaricomycetes > Boletales > Suillaceae > Suillus > Suillus spraguei. Next base: position 65,202 of record JABCPU010000198.1, read on the forward strand.
GAATTGAGGTTTTCTGGAAAAAGAAAATTGGACTACGAGTTCGTCATGTATTTGTTACGTACACAGAGACATCTACTGGACCCTAGTTTGTAGTGGCTAAGCTCATGCAAGAATTAATACATGGTCTCAGACAGCGTGATTCTTACGCACGTTCCCTAAGAAGCTATTTCTCCTGTCCTTCTCCCCACCCTAGCTTATTAGTTTTCATGTATAACGAATCTCATTTCTCCAGCAAGCGTACTATGAGATTCATCAGGTGAGGTTGGCGCCCTGAATTGCAGGTTCAGTCAATAGCACGCTCGGAACAGAGTCATGCTCCTCCAGCCAACATGTGCGCAATAGAGCACCTCATGTGCTGTGTTTTTATAAAAAGGATTAATTGTCTTTCGGAGCCATTGGCCCTACGCCGGACATAGCCCTTTTCGCGAGAGACTTACTCCCACTCATATGTAGTATGTACTCTGACATGTCTTGAGTAGGTACAGCGTAATACTGTGCAAAGGCTGACGCTGATTTCATACAGGGGGACACCATAGCAAAGGGATCGCCGTCTTTGCGGACGTTCGATACTTGCGCTGTGAGATGGATATTTATCACGCGTTATGGCCCACGACCAGAAACATCGAGAGCAATATGGCAAACTAAATAAAATATTATTGACAAAGACTTATGTACAAGATCGAGGAAAATTTTGCTTTAACGAACACGAGGTTGATGATATCAGGGGTTCATTGAGTCAATCTTGGTTCAAACATCCAAGATATTCAATTATCTTTCTTCTCTTCTGTTCGAGTGGTTGAACTCGATCAAAAGGCGGAAGCCCTAAGGCAGCAGCGAGAGCCGTACACATCTCAGCTAATATTTGTTGGTAAGGCGGAGCAATTAGCACTCTAGAGCACACTTACCGTCCATTGATTGAAGTTCCGTCAAAGTATTGGGCCTCCCAGCTGGATAGGGAGGACCAGAGGAGTCAGGCCATTCCAATGACTTATGCAATGAGTGGTAACTATTGAAAACTCGAAGGGGCCATAACCCGATGCTGCAAATTCGATTAGGAAATTATTGTGAAATGATGCAATCAAACAATGCTTGCCCGCTCGTCTGCTCATCGACCCTGTTCTTCATCACTTCGACCTTCCCTTCCAATGCACAGACCTTCTTCATAATGCCATCCAACGTCTCATCCATGCAATTGAGTGTCTCAACTGTGTTACCAGATACCTCTGCAATACGACCGGGCGTCTCCCCCATACCCATGAGCTTTCCCCCCAACATACCAAGTATCCCCTCCATGGCATTGAACCTCATCCCCACGTCATCGAACCCATGTTGCATACGATCGATCCTTCGTATCATCTGTTCCAAGATAGCTTTAAGGATAAGAATTGTTTTCGCGTATAATTCGAGTTGATCAACAATAGTAGCTGTGGTAGCGCGCATCTTAGTGAGTCGTTGTCCGGGACCCGGTGGCACAGTGCTTGGTGCGGGAGGTGCTCGTACAAGATGAATCGATGCCATTGGACCTCGAGAAGAAGAGAATGAGTGGTTGATTCTTGCGTCGAAGGAAGGCAACACTTATAAATGGTGACGCCACTGACGCGACAAAGGCGTTGAGCTAAAAACAAAGTCGCACCTGTTGAACCTTTCCCGAATTTTGCGCCGCAGGTGTGCTAGATCCAGGTGTCGTTAACAACGACAACGAGTTTCAAAGAAAAGCTGCCATGAGTTCTAAAAGAAAAAATGACATAGTTACCATGTTCAATCCTCTCGAGACGAGCCAAAGCGCAGCTCTGTTCTCCCACAGGAACTGTATCACGACTGTGAACGCCGACAGGAATGTCCACGCAATACCGACTGTACCTATACCGAAAAGCCGGTAACGCTATCGATCGTCTGGATGAACAAGAGGGGGAGATGAATGAATGATTACGAGAAAATATCAAAGGACAAACAAATAGTATTGGCGCTCTGGCAGCGAACTTGAATGTCTTGTGTAGGCCGACTAGATCCAGCTTGTTGCCGACTTGCACCTCATTGGTCACTGATGACACTAATGTGGCTGCAACAGCACAGGAGCTAGTGAAACTGGAAAGAGCTCGTATCTGGCGAGACCGGTGCAAAGAGGATATTGATATATATCTTGTGGCAGTTGGCGGCAGCCTGGCACCAGAATGTAAATGACATAGAGAAATGTTAGATAGCCTGCGCAGACACCAAGCCAAGCTACTGATGAGGTACTCATTGACGGTCATAGAAGGTCTGTTGGTGATGGCGCAAGAACACTTTACTCATTCTCTTTCAGGTCTTACGCTTCCCTCATCGTAAGAGCCTTGAAGTCGTCAATGCCCTTTTCGCAAGGGTGTGGACGGCTGATTATGTTGGTAGAACTGAATTGGGACATGTATTCTTTACAGTAAACAGCCGAGGTAGAAATGTTGCCAGTATATCCGAGGGTGAATGGCATCTCGAGCTCTTATATGGAAGACCAATGTTGTCAGTATGGTGGGTTAATTGAAAATCGAATAGATCGTTGAAGCCTGAAGACATCCCGATAAATGAACAGGTCGTCGATGTGCTCGTCCTCGACCAATACATTGGCGCGGAAGGTCAGGTGAGTGGTGCTACGCGTTACTAAAATTTTGATTAGAGTAACATGAAACAATGCGATAACAATAATACAAACTCGTTAGTCGGTAGTTGCAACATTATGTAAATGCTGCTGAGTGCTTGATGATCTCCTCGGTCATACAGAGCCTTTCCTTCACCCCGTCGCTTCACCTTTCTTTGCCATCCAGTCAAATCCCTCCCTATCAAATTTCTTTCCCATGAGACCCTTCCCTGTCCCATTGAGCTTCTGATCGAATTCGTCTCCATATGCTTTTGCAGACTTGCACGCTATGAAACCTGCGCTTCACCCATTCGAAGCCCTCTTGAAAGATGATCTACAAGACCTGTTGGTAGCACAGGCACAAATATCGCACAGCTCAGATTCGAACGTTCAACAGATAGGTACCAATAATGATGAAACAAGGGCATAGTCTCAGGTCGACCCGTTCAAGCTGAGCTTGAAACTGTGGTAACTGCGGCTGGCACAATTGCATGCAGCACCGCATGTCACAACTCCACCTCTACTAAAATTCGTTACTCATACCTATCCCTCTAAGTAATACAACGACAGCATTATGAACGCGAGACGAGTTCCTCCGCAAGGTGCGTTTTATTGCCGCAACTAATGAAAGGATGTGCAGAAACTTACGTCACAGCCTTGCAGGAGCGCCTCCGCCCTATGCATTTGTGAACCGTGTCTACGGCAGAAGTCTGCGTCCCGTTGTTCTTGCATGTATGTCGTTGTACAGTCTTATCGATTATACCATGTTCATAGTTGGCGCTATGAAGTCGCGGTAATGGGGTCCATATGGTCTTTGGCATGGTGAGCTTGTCAGTTTGTCTTCAACGTGGCAAATATCGAATAACCGTCTTTATAGGATTGTAGGTGACTCATTTGTTTCCCGTGGATCCATATCCTGAGCTTGCCCGCAGGTTGCATCTTTCAAAGCGCTACAAGTCGATCAAAATGGTTGGTCATCCCTTTGTTTCGGTACAGACAAACTTGAGCTCACTAACCCTGTACCGCAGGTGCTTATCCTCAACTCGCTCCACTAGCTATAGTGCAAGGCGTCCTCTATTGTGTCGCACTTGCAATAGAAATGTTCGGCATTTACAGTTTGTTGACTGTGCGTCGAGTTGCTGCGAAATACAATGACGTCGTCCCAGCGCTAATACTGACTACGCAGCAACGTACCTGGATGGTTAGGATGTATGCGTTTTCGAGCGCTATTGCGGGTCTTCTTGTCGTTGGCGTCGGCCTCATGCGCTCCGTCACTCATTTCACCTACAAGGTGAGATTACTTAACTACTTGTATGAACATTTTGGCTGATAATGGGTAGGGTGAACTCTTAGCCGAATGCATAACTCTCTCGATGAATGGAGAAGTGGATACTGTTGGTGTTTTCATATCGCTTGTTGTAATGCGGATGCGTGGCTTATTCATGAATAGGCATTTGGAATATGGAGCACTAACCCAAACACGATGGACAGCGCTGACGCTACGTCTTGTAAGTTTTGAGGCGCGACTCTTCCATCCGAATCTTACTTTACTCCAGATTGCAATAACGAATGGAATCATGATTCGTGGAGCGAGATCGTGGCTACTATCTTCGAGATCAGTGCGTATAGATACTTGTTGCTGCATCTACAGTGGGGCTGACGAGTTCAAGTTCTTGCCCTGTTATTCACATCTGCCGCCTTTGCCTATTACCGTCAAGTGGTTGACCCTATGAGCCCTGCCAATGCCTTCAGGGCACCCTCGAACCAGACCCGAATGGACCTTTTCCCACCGCACTACAACCGACCTTATGATCCTGAATACCAACCAGCTTATGCTCCACCACTTGGAGCTCCACCTTCAGACGCCAAACCTCCTGACTACTCTTATGCGGGTGGAGAGTATATGGGACGTGGCTTTGAGAAGGATGACAAGAAGGAGGACGACCCCTTTTCAGACTATGAAGGACCTAGCATACCCCGACCACTACACTTTGCCGAGGACCGAGGATAGGGATGTAACGAGTACCTGATGGATCTATTTGTAGGACTTTTTCTGATTCTTACAATATAGCGTTTACACGTTCTGGTCTAGATGCATTCTCCTGTACAAGTACCTCCGGACGTTTTCTTCCGTGAATTATGATAAGAAATGAGTCTGTACACTACGTTCGTGTCTCCACGACACTCTTGATAATGCGGTGTATAGCCCTGTGCGAACGAATCTGTGCGCGGATCAAGTACAGTTTTCTCGAAGTGTCAGCCCTTGATGTCTGACATCTGTTGATTGTTGTTGCGTAGGAAGGCTGTAATCGAAACTGCTTGCGATTGAAGGCGTTGGATTAAAACATAATATGATATGGTGCATGTATCTCCTGTGTTTGTATGGATCAACAGCACGAGTTAGTCTGGAGTTTGCCCAGGTGCATTTGGAAGACGTGCCCCGCTTCTTTGAAAGTGTTCGAATTGAAATACAATTCAGTCTCGTGTATGGTAACATATCTTTGCTTCACTCAGCGTCCGTAATCTCCAGGTAGGGCGACCAATATCATCTCATTGAATTCGTCCATCAAAGTAGGATCCATAGCCATAAAACAACCACGCCAAAAGGCCCAAGCGTTACTATTTTACTTGCGGCCTCCTGCCTTCTGTTGACTTTTGATGACCTTCTTGACTATCTTTGCCTCCTCGACAAGGAATGCTCGTAGAATGCTGTTTGCGCACACTTTAGATAAAGAAGGACATGAGACGACGAAGAGACGCACCGCGACTTTACACAGTCTCCGCATCGCGAACCACCATAAGCCCTGCACACAGTCTTTTGGCGCTTGGAAATCGTTGCGTATTGGCGGGGACGGAGAGCAGGGATCTATAACACAAACATAGAATCAAATTCCAATCAACAGCCCAGTTAAAAGGTACGTACACCGGGAAGACCAATACCACAGTCACCGCATTTCGGCTGAGTAGGAAGTTTCTTGAGGTGGTGGTATACGAGTTTTCCACCTGGGGTCTTTACAATGCGTCTCCGGCTTGAGGTGGTGTTGTAAGGTTGGCGTTTACGGAGGGTGACGCGTTGAGCCATTTGGGAGCTGTTAATGGGGTTTCATTAGTGACTCCGTCAAGGCTTTCCTCGAATTTTTATTCCGTGATAGATCATGATGAGACGTACTTTTGAGCAGGAGTCTTGAGGTCGTTTGGGCCGCTACACCAATCGCTGAACGGAGGGGTTGTGGCTGATTGGTAATATACAGTACTTCGGCAATATCCGGTGTCAGCACTGTCGCGGTCGAACTACTACTAATATGTGCCATTACTTGCTGACATTCATCAATGAGCGCTCTTAAGGTCCGGTCATCCCCTCGGAGATGCGGCTCATGTTTCGAATAGTGACAGAGTTCTAGCACAGCGTCGAGCTATACCCCTGTTACTAGTCGTTAAAATGTCCGCAAAGCTTAAGACCATCGTAGTCTACATCCGCTGGCGGCTGGTTTATTTTAACGACTGTCGAGTTTGAAGTCGCGTGGTATCATCTTCGACATATTATGCGTTCTTCCCATTAAACGCATTTTTTCCTCGGACATGGGACTCTGGCTCTGTCTCAATACTAAGAGTTATTGCTACCTCAAGTATAGTAGTCACGACTCACAAGTACCTAGCACATACTAGCTCAACTGAGCCCCCGCAACTGCTCATCACAATCCCCGCAAAGACCGTGGTTTCATCTTCCACAGATGAGGCTCGACAACATGCGTTCTTCCTATATACAAGGTACACCTCCGTCGTGGATGCATACCAGCCTCACAGCATTCACAGCCCTCTTCCTACCCCAAACATTTCTCTTACTCTAGCCATCGCTCCCAGGTTCCGACTGTCTAGAATCCAAATTTCAAGATGCACTGACAGATAATCCAGTCATAACACTGGCTTGGATCGTCCCAGGGCTGGTAGTCCTCCAAGAATGGCGGGCGAGCTGGATCAGGCAATAGTGTTTCGAGTATGCTTCTCGTGGTGGAACGAGCGGTCAGATTAAAGTGGACAAGTATCAGTTCGATCTGGAGAGGTTCCCAGTACGTCTCCTTCCTCGCAGTCCAAGTTTTTCATCTTCTCTCAGAAATTAGGGAGAGTGGCAGTCTTCACTTCGTGTGTAGCCTTGGTGTGTTCCACGCAACTATAGTATCGTTCGGTGCTCCTTCTGCAAGGTGATGATATCCCATGAGATCTGTGCTGATTGTATATGTGGAAAGAAAGTCATCTTCCTCATACATTATTGTTGGCGATCGTTCCAACAATACTATGCGCGTTTGCACCAGCTTATGCACTAGGTTCTCCGTCTTTCTCCCCCAACACCTCGCCAGACTTAGCTGGACACCTTTATTCACCGAACTTTCGTGGGTTAACGCTTGGCTCAGTGCTCTCCCAATCGCATTGGACTGAGACCGACCACGGCAGGTCAGTTCTAGCATTATTTACGGAGGTTCGAGCTTATGATACCTAGGCCTGACCGCTAACGCCCTTCTGCGGAGAGATTACAGGTCGTATTACTGGATCTCTCTCAGGACTCAGCGCCCTAAAGTGGCTGGCTGAGGATAACATCACAATAGAACACTTAGAGAAGCAGAAAACCACCTGAGGCACCGGTTCCGATTTCAGATTCTTATCATTTACATAAATAGAGTTCTAGATATCAATCAATCACTCTTGAGGGGCCAGGCTCTTGTATGGCAGTATGAAGTCGGTATCAGCCTTCCCGATTTTGCTTGTATCTCGTTATTCATCCTGGGCATGTCGATCAACCTTTCACGTAGACGAGTCCTACTCGCTCAAAAAGGTCAAAATCTACATCGATGAACGCTGGAGTCTACTGAGAACTGATCACTATAGATTATCACGGGAAGCTTCATAGAATCATACATTTCCAAGTTACTGTCAGAATCTTCGTGGTCGACTTGATCTTTTCATACATGCCAAGCTTTGTCCTCTATTGCACTTCCACCCGGGGCCGCAGCACAATGACACTGTGTGCTGGCCCCTGGGACAGTGTTTTTTTTTTTTTTTTTTTTTTTTTGATCCTTGTTTATTGTCCGTTGGGGCTATGCCCTATGATGGACACTACCTACTGTACATCTAATCTATTCGTATATGCTTTGGTCCGTTTTTTTGGTTGTCTATGCTATACAGTGGTCCTGGCTTGCGCGCGGACGTTAGGGCCTTCTTCAGGCTCTTGATATGATTTGTGCGACTTGTTGTCGCGTTTCCTCTATTCCTTCTCCTTTTCCGCTGGGGGGGTTACATCTCCGAAGGTTTGTTCCAATCTTCTCGTGCGCGCGATGTACGTCAACGTTGCTCTCATTCCCTTGCTTTCGTTCAGCAGGTACTCGATTTTGCATTGTCTTGCTCCGACTTCTTTCCTCATTTGTTCTCTCTGGTTCACGTATGCTGGGCAGACTAGGATGAAGTGGTGTACCGTTTCGTCATGGTTTTCGCATGCTGGGCAACGCGCCGTTGGGGATTTCGCTATTCGTTTGAGGTGTTTGTTGAGCGCTATATGTCCCGTGCGGAGTTGAAACATCAGTGAGCTGTGACGTCTCGGTAGCTTCTCTATCTTCTTTGCAAACTTCTTTGATGGTGCTGACGTGTCGACTGATTTGAGCAGTGTGTAGCGCGGTGAGTTCTCCATGATGGTGGTGGCCTCTTTTTTGATCTTTGCGTAGAAGTGTTGTCTTAGTGCCGCTTTGCTCCTTGGTAGGATTCTGAGTTCTCCTTCCTCGGTTAGGAGCGACTTTGGCTGGGCTCGTGTGTCTGATGATTCGCCTCGTGCGGCGCGTTTCGCGTGAGTGTCTGCCTCTTCATTCCCTGGTATCCCTACATGGCCTGGCGTCCATCTGACTTTGAGTTTTCTTTCGTCGTGCTCAGGGATGAGTCTTCTAAGATCATCGTGGAATTGGTCCATGAGGTAGTGTCCTGGCTGTGAGCGGAAAGCTTCGGTTGCTCTTATCGCTGCCTGATTGTCGACACCTAGGGATATGGTGCCCCTTCTTCCTCCCGTCTCCTTCAGCAGTTGTACTGCTAATATCATCCCCACCAACTCTGCTTCATAGACCGTATGCTCGCGGTCGCTCCCCAAGTGAAACCTCTTGCTTCCTATCACTTCGTTGCCTCTCATGACCACTGCTGCTCCTCCAACTCCCCCATCCACCATTGACCCGTCTGAGTACGCCCTTAGGTTTTCATCGGCGAGTCCGTCTTCTATCTTTGCTGTCTCGGCCTTCTCCGCTATGTGGATGTCTACATCCGGCTCCCACTTGGGGTAGTGTCTGACTGGGTCTATCTTTTCCACCGTCGATGGGTTGATCCTGAATTCGTACATCAGCTTATGCAGTGGGGATGGATAGCGTTTTTTCCCCTTAAAATCTCTCTCTTTGCCGTAATCGTATGCGTTCTTGATTCCCTTGGCTAGTGGATGTTTCTGTGGGAGTGTCGCCATTCTGAGCGTGGCTCTGTAGCACGCTTTTCGAAGAGTCTGCTGAAAAGGTAGTACATTAGCGTGCGCGTCTAGCATGTCTGTGGGACTTGATCTTAGTCCTCCCGTAATTGATATGGTTGCCATTCTCTGCACTCGCGCCATCTGCGAGGCGAAGCCTCTTGCTCCTCGCCCTTTCCCCCTTTTCCCCCTCCCCTTTTCTACTAGACCTGCGCACCACACATCTGCGGCGTACAACATCTTCGGGACGATTACTCCCTCATACAGTTTTTTCATCAGTTTCCCGTGTATTCCCTTCGTCGGACGTATCATCCGGCTACATGCTAGCGCGTACTTCGTTCCTTTGGCCAGTGCGTGGGCCGCCTGCTCCTTGAAGTTTAGATTTTCGTCGATGATGATTCCTAGAAATTTGTGCGACTTCGAAGGTTGGATTGTGTGATCGCGGATGGTGATGGGTACTCGTGGCGTAGGGACTGTCTTGTTGGGGTTTTCGGTGCTTCGAACTCGTATCCTGGAAAGACAAATTAGTGCGGTTTTGTCTAGCTCAAACTCAGCGTTGTATTCCTCGCTCCAGTCAAGTGCACCTCCTTGCTTTTCCATCATGTTTTTGACCTTTGCGTTTGATTCCTCGTATGAGCGCCCTCTTGCTATTAGCGCTACATCGTCGATGAATCCTAGACTCAGTTCTCCTTTGCTGGGTCTCGGGTCTGCGACTCGCAGGACTGGTGCGTTGTAGAAGATGAAGCCCATTGGGGATAGCGGACATCCCTGGTCTAGTCCATCTGACACATTGAACAAGTTTGACTGGTAGTCGTCGAAAAAGAGATGCGTCGTTCTGTTGTCCAGTCTTCGTTTGTACCAATCTACATATTCCTTTGGTATTCTTGCTTTTCTGAGGTTGTGTAGTAGCTTGCTTGCTACCACGCTCGGGAAGGCCGCCTTTACGTCAAGGAAGAGTAGGGAAACGTGGTTGTTTGTTTTCGACGCCCAGGAATCTGTTATGAACTTAGTTAGCAGGTGGAGGGAGTCTACCGTTGATCGTCCCGGTCGACCGCCGAAGTGGGTTGGGGGTAATAGATGGTGTTCTTCTGCAATATATGTTAGATCGTCGGCAACACATGATGAAAGGATCTTAGCCATCGTGTCTAATAGCGTTATCGGTCTATATGCCTTCGGGACACTGTAGTCTGGCCTTCCTGGCTTCCTGAGTACGATCGTCGAGGAACATTTCCATTCGTTCGGGTACACTTCGAGGGTGAACGTAGCTCTGTATATTGGTGCCATGAATGGTACAAGAAGGTCAGCGCATTTCATGAATACTACGTTGCTTATCCCATTGGGTCCTGGGGCTTTGAACGGTGATAGTTTCGCGATTGCTCTGTGTACTTGCTGGTTCGTGATTGGTCTGAATTCACATATTGGAGGGTCGTAGTCGAAGTCCGGGTTCACTTGGTCATCTTCTGGCGGCGTTCTGAAGAATACCTCGTAAAGTAGCTCGCTCTTTCGGGTGTTATCTTGCGTCGTGTTGTCCTGATTGCTTGCCCTCGGGTCTTGGAGGGTTTTGATCCTTGTGTGTATCTGGTCGGAAGGGTCGCCTGCTACGTATCTATGAAAGGTCCATACTCCTGTGAATGTCAGTTCCTCTAACCATTCTGTCCAATGGTTTGTCTTCGCTCGCTTGATACTTTCTGAGAATCGGTTTCGTGCGATTCTATATTCCTCATGCACTGGGTCATTTCGTCTCGCTAATTTCTTTCTTGATATCCTTCCTAGTTTGTGTGTTGCTTTTCGTTCGGTGTCCAGTTCCTTCGACCACCATCTCTTCGCGTACGGGGATGGTTTGGTCTTCGGTACGCACTTCTCTACTGTTTCGGCGATGCTTGTTGTGAGTGCCTTGAACGCCTCGTCGAACTGTTCTCGTGTCTTGATTTCCGTTGCCTGTGGGATGTCGTCTAGTTTAGTTTCAAGGACCTCCCGGAACTCTTCCCAGTCCGTGTCTCTGAAGTTGCGCTTGGGGCTGGTTTCAATTCGTTCTGGTTGGAGGTTGATGGTACTAATTATGGGGAAATGGTCAGTTACTACTGGGCGTAGCTGGTACTCTACACTGCACTGCGTGAACGAGTGCTCAAGATCTGCTGAACAAAATACATTGTCTGGGCGCGTTAAGTTTTTGGTGTTTGATGCCTCTAGAGTGGCTATGTTTGGGGGGAGAACCTGGACTAAGTTATATAGTGATAGAAGGTTTATCAGTACTCCCGCGGCGTCTAAGTTCGCCGCGGTGAAGAGATGTACATTATGTTGCATTTCCCACATTGGGTGGTGGCGATTGAAATCGCCTAGCCAGATTATATGTTCATTATATACAGTGTTGTCGCCTTGAGCGATTCGCTGCTGCGTGCGATGTCTCTGGGAGTTTCGTTCAGACACCATGTGCCTCTCCATGAAGTGGAGTGTGCTATCGCTATCGCAGGGGTTATATATGTTGTAGATACGCACCTTGCCGAAAGCCCCCGTTAGCTCTATCGCCATAGCATTCGCTGACTTGAGTGGTATAATGTGCCAATTGTTTTTCGATAGTCTCTTGTTGACTAGGATTATCGTCTGTGATCGTCCTGGGTTTGCGTGGTGGTCCGTTGGGTAGATTACGTCCCAGAACTGTCTTAGATTGGAGGCGTTAGCAAGATTCACGGGGTTGAGATATGGTTCTTGGATGCACGCTATATTGTATATGTGTGGGTTTAAGTTTTTCAGCATGTGCTCCCATGCGTTGTTGGATTTCCGAAGGTTTTGCTGCCAGATTTTCAAGTCTTCGCGTTCTTGGTGTGTGTTGTCGGCGTCATCCATCACTAGTTTCCGGCATGGTCCTGGTCCCACCCTCTTTGTGGGCTGTAGGGTTCGTGGAGGGAGCCGTAAGGGGAGCTAGACCATCTTGGAGGTGTTGATTGCGTTTCGGTCTCTTCTTGGGTGGGTAGTTTCCATTGTGTTCGGTGGTCTGCTTGAGGTCTTGTCATCTGCCATGCTTCTGGGATTCGGGATTGACCTCCCAATGGGATTCGGTTGGCGTTCCTGTTGTTGAGGTTCCGTTCCTCGCGTTCTTGGTTGTTGTTGTTGTTGTTGGTGGGCCGTCCATGTTCCGCTCTGTTTCTTGGTGGTGGGTATCGTTGTGGTTGATGATCCTCCGTCGCTTGCTGCCATATTGGGGCTGTCTCGTTGTTCTCTTCAAAATTTTGACTCGTTAGTGGTTCCCAGGTAAGAGGGTCTTCTGTGAGGAAAAATCGGTACTTAGCGTCTTCATTGCGGTTCTTGTGTCCATCCCACTTCTTCGTGAACGTCGGGCATTGTCGACTCCAGGCCGCGTGGCCCTTCACTTTGCAGTTCCTGCAGAAGAACTCGTTTTGGTCTGTGACTTGGCACGCGGCTGTTCGGTGGTGTTCCCCGCATGTACCGCACGTCTCCTGTTCCTGTGGGCATTCTGCGGCCATGTGAGTGTTTTCGAATGAGTGGCATTTGAGGCATCTGGTCGGTTCTGGTATTAGCTTTCTTCCATATACTTTCTTACCTTCGATTGTCAGGCCGAACTTGATGGCTTGATTTGCTCCCTCCTTGGAGTTAAAGGTCACTATTATGTGGGCTGTTCGTTGTCCTGGTTTGCGCCTTGCTTCCGGTTTGATGTATCGCGCCTTGCTAATCATTTTTGGTTTCAAGCCCGCCTTCTTCTCGACGTCCGCTAGTGCTGCTGGGTTGTGTAGGCTTTTTACCTTTAGTCATTCAATTTCCTTCTTGACGTTATCACCATCAACACCACATGCAGTATCGTCCTTGGCATCTTCCTTTACTTCTTGACCATACGAGTACTCTCCGCATGTCGTTTCCCCGGTCTCGTTATCTACCGGTACTTAATCTTGCTCGTTTCGTATCACACCTCAGTATTGTTCCAAGTGACTTACTGAGGTGTGCAGACTCTATCTTGCTCGTATCTCACACATACTGATTAGTACACTAGCGCGTCTCCCCGCTAGGTACATAACATGAATATAGTATTGTTCCAAGTGACTTACTGAGCGCGTCTCCCCGCTAGTTCGGCTACTTCGTATAGGTTATGAGCCCTGAGCTCGTCTAGAGCTCAGACCCACACGAAGACGAACAAACTCGCGGAACTTCACTCAGGTTCATCTAACGGTTGAACCACCACGAACCCTCACGACCAAATCGACTCGTTTATCCTCCAGTATGGGTAAATACGATCATATCGTCGAATTGACGGGCGCCGACATCTACCCCAGCTGGCGTAGGGCTGTCGAACTAGCTCTAGCTGGAGAAGGCCTCTGGAACCATTGTAGCAACGGCACTGACCCCAAAGACGTTGCCGAATTCGCCAGCACCATGCCCACAGCAGCCACACCTGCACAACCCACTGATGCAGAACTCACCGCCATGAAAAATTGGATAAAAGAGGACGCCCAAGCCAAGGCTATCATCGGCAGACGCCTCTCCATCATCGTTCAGAACATGCTTGGCGAAAAGCTAACGGCTCGTCAGCAGTGGGACGCTCTCTCCAAACGCTTTGGTCGACTCGACGTAACATCTCAATTCGAACTTCGCGATCAATTGTTCTCTGAACGACTTAAGGATGCTGAAGACGCATCGCGTTACATCAGTGTCTTTGAGAATGGTCGACGCAGATTTGCTGAGATGGGAATTGCATTCACTGACTCCGAAGCAGTTTGGATGCTACTACACGGACTACCAGAAACCCCACAATGGGTCGTATTCCGCAGCCTCACGCTCGGGCTCTACAAACTCCCCACGTCCACTTCCACTACGTCTACAACCACAGTTCCTCCTCCAGTCGCATTCGAAGATGTTGCAGCGGCATTCTCAGAAGAGGCCAACCGACAACGCGGTCAGCAAAAACTTGCTCGGCCTGGATCAGAATACGCAAACGCCGTCGCCTCCCAGTCGACAGAACGAAAGGTGAACCCCGCGAATGGGATACGGATTCACAAGCACAACCCCAAGGGGGTGAGTTGTGACAATCCTGCCTGCAACGGGCTCCCTCGATCCCTCACGCACGATCGAGAGCACTGCATGCAACCGGGAGGAGGTATGGAGGGCAAAGCTCCATGGGGGCAACCACGAGGTGATCGAGGAGGTAGAAGGAAGGACACGTCCGCAGTTGCAACGGAAACCAAGCCGGTCGCCAATGCCAACACCTCTGCGCCTCCCTCAGTTCCACCCGAGACGTCGGCTCTTTCGCTTGCACCCACACACAGCCGTGATTGGTCTTGTGCTCTCATCGAGGACCTTGACCCTAACTGCATTCCTTCAAACGACGATCTGGCTTGCATAGCGAATCAAACGCTGTCCACGATTCTCGACTCAGGAACGACCTCCACCCTCATCACACGCAGGGAGCATTTCTGGACCTTCAATGCCAACACGAATGTCACCGTTAAAACGGCTAACCACGGCACATTGCCGACATCGGGCAGAGGCGATTGTGTGGCCGACCTTATTGTTGGAGGTCGCACCCAGCGTATTCGGTTGAAAGACTGCCTGCATGCACCGGGCGCACTAATCAATCTGATGTCAGTAGGCCGGATGCTGAGTAAAGGCTGGGAGTGCAACTTTAAACCCTCCCCACCTCGCTGCCAGCTCATCTTTCGCCACACCGTGCTTGGCGATGTTCCTTTACAAGGAAACCTCGTCTTCCTCGATCTTCGGTTCATTCCACCGCAGGAGCCTTCACCCCATCTCGAAATGACGGCATTCGCTAAGGTACCCTTATCTTGGGATCTCTGGCACGCAAGGTTAGGTCATCCGGGCGGGAATGCAGTTAAACGACTTCCCCATTTCGCAACAGGCACCAAAGTCGATACAACACACCCGCTTCGCACGTGTGAACCTTGTATTATGGCAAAACACCCACGCAAGCCTTATCCTCCATCCAGCACGCCTCGCGCAGCCCACCTCCTTGACCTCATCCACTCAGACCTTTGCGGTCCTTTTCCTGTCAGCACCCCACACGGCAAGCTATACTTCATCATTTTCGTCGACGACCACAGCAACCTACTTGGTCTTCAGCTGCTCGCAACGAAGGATCAGGCACTGGAAGCCTGGGAGATGACGAAGAGACGCTGGGAAAACAAGTCAGGTCGCACAGTAAAAGTCTTTCGCTCTGACAATGGGGGTGAATTCCTCAATGCAGCGTTCACTCAGGCTCTCGCCTCTGCAGGGATCGAGCGTCAGCTCTCTGCTCCATACGCTCATCAGCAAAACGGAAAGGCAGAGCGGGCACTTCGCACTATTGAGGGACGGATGTTCGCCCTACTAGAAACCGCCAATCTCCCACCAACTCTATGGGGTGAAGCGGCGCTCACCATCTGTTATCTCTGGAACAGAACAGAATCCTCCACCTTGCCTCCAGGTGTCACGCCTTACGAAATCCTTAACGGACGCAAGCCTGATCTTTCTCACCTTCGTGTCTGGGGCGCTCGTTGCTTTGCACGTGTCCCAACCGAACTGCAGGTGAAGTTAGGTCCCCATTCTCGCAGTGCCTACTTCATGGGCTACCCTGACGGCACCAAAGCCTATCGTCTTCGTGACAAGGACACTGGCACTTTCTTTAACGCACGCGACGTCCTTTTTGACGAGAATTTCTCGTCCGTCTCGCATGCTAACGCAGGTTCCGACAGCGACGACGATGAACTTCCCCAAGCCTCCCTGTTACCATCTGCAATCATCCCCATCCAAACTACCGCGTCTCTCCCCACGGCACCAACCATTCAACCTCCCCCTGCGCAACGACGTTCCACACGGTCTAAGATACCCACCAAGGCGGGTCAACTGTACTCTGAGGAACTTGCCGCCTCCAAAGCCCGTCTGTTGTCACTGCGTGAGGCACGGGCGGGTCGTACCTTGGGTGAGGGGGTGCCGGATGGCTCACGCGAGGGGGTGCCCGACGTTACAGAAGTTGCAGAAGGACCCATCGAGGACGTTGAACCCAACTTGGACGTCACCGAGCTCATGGCTAACGTGGTCATTGAAGAACAGGCCCACGTCGCGATCAGAAGCAATCAGAAACGGAACCCACATAATCCTGACTACGATCTAAGCATTCCCCCAGCCACTTACGAGGAAGCCATGAAACGGCCAGATCATGCTCGCTGGCTCGCCGCGATGAAGGCCGAACTTCAAACGATGAAAGACATGAATGTCTACGAGTTGACGACACTTCCAGCAGGGCGCAAAGCTATAGGGAATAGATGGGTATTAGAATTCAAGGAGGATAATAAGGGGGGGCCAGTTCAGAAGGCGCGTCTAGTGGCGCAAGGGTTTTCACAGGTTCCAGGAGTCGACTACGGCGCAACGTTCGCTCCAGTCATCAAGACCGCTTCAGTCAGATTCATCGCGGCACTGGCATGTCGCAACAACTGGGAGCTGGACACGTTCGACGCTCGACGAGCGTTTCTATGGGGCGTATTGAAGGAAGAGATTTACATGAGGCAGCCAAAAGGGTTTGAAGAAGGTGACTGGGCGATGCTCGTCTGGAAGATGCTGAGGACCATTTACGGCCTCAAGCAATCGGCCATGGAATGGTACGAACAGGTACGCGCTGTCATGACAGAACTCGGGTTCACGCGATGCGCTGTCGACTACGCCGTCTTCATATACGACAAGAACACCACCGGCCAACGAATCTATTGCGTCGTCGGATGGCACGTCGACGACGGCATGGGCACCTCTAACTCTAAATCCTTCCTCCTCCACGTCAAAGGTCGCATAGCCCAACGATTCGGCATCAAAGACCTTGGTGCCATTCAGCGTTTCCTCGGAATACAATTCGAACGCAATCGCACAACACGCCAACTCTGGATGCATCAAGGGGAGTATATTAGCTACCTACTGAACGAGTACGATCTACTCAACTGCAACCCCGTTCAACTTCCTCTAGACGCCCACCATCCTTTCGGCCGTGACTCAGACACCTACGACGACATCCCTAATCTCCCTACGCGCTACCGCAAGATCGTGGGCGAGCTCCTGTACCTTGCAGTATGCACCAGAGCGGATATCGCGTTTGCAGTTAACTCCTTGGCCCAGCACAACGCTCAACCCGCCCCACGTTACTACGCAGCAGCTAAACGCCTCCTGCGTTATCTAAGCGGAACCCTCAACCTTCGTGCGCATTTCGGAGGGGAAAGAGCAGACGAAGGATTGCACGCATTTTGCGATGCAGACTGGGCAAGTTGCGCGGAGGATAGACTCTCCATATCTGGGTATGCCTGGTTCTTCGCAGGAGGATTAATCGCACACGTATCCAAGAAGCAAACCACTCACGCTCTCTCCTCCACGGAAGCTGAGTATATGGCGGTCACTCATGTCTTGCAGGAGGGCCTCTGGCTCAAGTCGTTCATCACCGAGCTCCACATCCCACTACTCTTCCCCATCGCCATCTACATGGACAACACGGGTGCGATTTCATTGTCCAAGGAAGCCAAGAACCATATACGATCCAAGCACATCGACATTCGCTACCATTTCATTCGCGAATGGATCGAAAAAGGAGTTTTCCTCCCGTATTGGCTTCCGTCTCACAAGAACATCGCTGACATCCTAACAAAAGCACTCGCACGCCCTCTACTTGCAAAGCATGTCGCAGGCCTTCAGTTGGTGTTTCGGTGAGGGGGTGTGTAGGCTTTTTACCTTTAGTCATTCAATTTCCTTCTTGACGTTATCACCATCAACACCACATGCAGTATCGTCCTTGGCATCTTCCTTTACTTCTTGACCATACGAGTACTCTCCGCATGTCGTTTCCCCGGTCTCGTTATCTACCGGTACTTAATCTTGCTCGTTTCGTATCACACCTCAGTATTGTTCCAAGTGACTTACTGAGGTGTGCAGACTCTATCTTGCTCGTATCTCACACATACTGATTAGTACACTAGCGCGTCTCCCCGCTAGGTACATAACATGAATATAGTATTGTTCCAAGTGACTTACTGAGCGCGTCTCCCCGCTAGTTCGGCTACTTCGTATAGGTTGTTGGGTACAAAGGTTACTGGTACATTTTCCACTATAACGTTGTGCATTCGCTCCTTGATCACTATTTCCGCTCCGAAGTGTTCCAGGAAGTATCCTCGGTTTGCTGCCACGTTGAACCACTCTGCTGCCTCGGGTGAGTTGAGCTCGTAAAGGACTCCTCCATGAGGGAGACGGCGTGCTGAGATGAAGTTGATTGATGTTGGAAGTACGACTTTCTCCTTTGACATTTGCTCCACTGCTAAGGTGGCCTTTGCTACTAGTTGCACCTCCGTTAGGTCTTTCAGAGAGTTGGCGAAGAGCTGTGATCGTCTGTCGACTAGGATTTGCCTTGCCTGTGTCTTGCTTCTCGCTAGTACCTTCGTTAGTGGGGCAGGGATGTTAGTTTTGGCTGCGTCTGCAAACGTTCGTGGTCCGTCAGACCGTTCATCACTCGTTCTTTGTGGCGTTGTGCTCTTCATGTTTCCAGCTATCTTTCCCAAATCTTCCGCTGATGATTTCAAGTTGGTGCGTACCTCCGTCATCGACTCTATTGTTTTCTTTTGCGCGTCTATTATTTCTGTTAATGTCTCGACTTTCTCGTCTAGGGTCGCAATTGGTCCGCCTATTAGGGCTTTGACTTTTTCTATGATGTTTTCCGTGTTTATTTCCGTATCGACTTCCTGTATTATTAGTGCAATTGCTCGTAGTATGTCAGTATGTGTGGCGCCTAGATTTGCTGTGATACTAAATTCGAATAAAGCTACTGAGATTGATTGCAACATGCTACCAGCTGTTGGCATTACGAGACCGTGCATGGACAAGATTTTTTGTGCTGTGTTCAGGTTGACAACATCTGTCTTCGTTCCTGTGCCCGATATGTGGTCTTGTATGGGTCTACTGGTTGAAAGCAAAGGTTTATCAGCTGC
The DNA here is from genome assembly GCA_016800925.1 of Suillus spraguei. Taxonomy (NCBI): domain Eukaryota; kingdom Fungi; phylum Basidiomycota; class Agaricomycetes; order Boletales; family Suillaceae; genus Suillus; species Suillus spraguei. The sequence continues at coordinate 84,244 of JABCPU010000198.1, forward strand.
TGTCCGTCGGTTGGCCCTACCTGTGGTTGTCGTGGTGACCGGGCTCGTTGAGTTGATTGTTGGCATTTTGTTTGCTTTGTTGCTTCGTTCTTGGTTCTTGGTCTAGGGTTTTGGCGGTTTGTCTGGTGTCCTGGTGACCGCTGGGGCGCCTCTGGGCGTCCTTAGCGCTGTTGAGCGCGTTGTCGGCGGTTGGTTTCCGGGGTCCTAGTCGGGGTGCCACCTGGTTCAGGTCCAAGAAGCGATCCTGGGACAGTGTAAGAAACTTTACTAGTATTAATCTGTGACATGATAGGTCTGGCAGCGTTGGAAGCCTCGGGCGAGTTGCTTGCAGTGGCAGATCCAGAAAGCAGACATTGTTGCAGTGCCAATGCCGTGAACACCGTCAAAGGGAAGCTCGAATAACATTTCTTGAGCTGCGTTGGCAATCAACATGAATATCCCAAAGGTGAGTGAATTGATTTTGTGATCACGATATTCTATTCAGGTATTCAATTTTGTCTGCTCTCACTAGATAGTATCCTGTACTGGATTATCCATTTATGGTGGCAACCTTCAACAAGTTCATAGACAGTTTACTTATTCAGTTCCTGTCGTACTAACGACCGGCGAGTGGGGCATGGGGCCGAGTACTAACACTGAACTTGAGGAATCAATGTGGTCAATTGTGAAGATAATAGTATAGTGGTATACTACTTGGTAGCGCAATATTGTCAATCAATAGTCATGTACTGCGAGAGGTGACAGACACTGGCCGTTGCAGCTTGGTGGCCAAACGAGCGGACTGCGTGCCATTCTGGGGTACTTCACACGTACAAAGTATGGTAACAAGCGGGACCCATTTATTTGTCGAGTTCTACAAGTAAACAAAAGTGGTGAAGGGAACAAAATCAGATCTGGTCTATCGATATGAGGTAGCTGGAACCAAGGAATGTTCCGCGCCTACATACAAAAGCTACATTTAGTGCTGTGCTCAAGCGCCCTCTAAAATGAGCCCGTTGATAAAAACGAAGGACTGCGCTAGACTGCTAATAGTCTTGGCCCCCAGATGTACCCCCGTTAAATTGACGCTTGGCGTTGGAGCTGCTAGCGTCAAGTATGGTGAGATCCTCGTGAACAGACGGTGCTTGACGCTTGGCGTTGGAGCTGCTAGCGTCGAATACGGTAAGATCCTCGTGAACGGACGGTGCTTGACGCTTGATAGTGTCCTGTACGACCTCGGGTAAGAGGCGGGATCTATCGCTGCTATCAAGACGTTAGTCCTGAGCGTCCTCAACACGTTGCACTTGCAAAATAACTGACATTGGACGATAGAAGTCGGTAATGTCTTCACGTTTGGTAGTGACCTCTGGGTGACTAGAAACACATTCAGTGAGTTTGCTCGTTGGTTGTCTGAAAGAGACATACGGGATTGGAGCAGGAGCAGCAAGGCCAGGGACAGTCGACGCAACGACGACAAGAGCGACAAGGGCAGCAAAGCGCATAATGGTTGATGAATAGGGAACTTTGAGAGCAAGAGGTGACTGATGTAAAAACGCAATGTTCAATGCTGAATGAACGTCTTTGGTGACTGAATTAGCAGTAAGAGCGCATGCCTTTTAAACAGGAGAAGACTGTAGGTAACACACCATCTTCCATGGGTTGTACGCGTTTCAGTATCTGGATACACTCCTTGAAACTTGCCTGTTACAATGCTGTTCAAAAAGGAAAGGCAATGCACCGTACTTATTGTGTCAGGCTGTACACGTTTCAGCAGCTGGATTGACTCCTTGAAACTAGCCTGTTACAACCCTGAGTTAATATGTCAATTGTCTTCTGCATTCCAGAACGATATTATTCGTCGTTGAGTCGTCAGATCAAACACCTGAATGAAAACCAGAACTTTGAAGACATGTCGTTGTTCCAAGCAGTCCAGCACATCCCATAGTGCAGTCGGTTCGGTATTGCCTACCGCACAGAAAACTTCAAATAATCGAATTGTAAGGTGCGCCGAATTTCATGCTATAAGGAGTTTGGTGAAACGATGACATTCTATTGTCAATACCGACTTTGTTGTCACATAACGTAATATATTTGGTGTGGACTTCGCCTTCCACCACAGTTTCGAGCTCGTTTGACGTAATTAGGCAGTGAGTAGAGAAATTTGTACATGGTCCTTTTTGGCACCTTGTCTCAGCTGGCATTGTACCTGTCCGGAGAGGTCTGGCCAAGTCTCCGTAGAGTACTAGTAGAGGTCCTAGTTTCAGCTTCAGTGCTGAACATAGTAGTACTATACGTATTAAGTACCTTGATAATACTGACCATACCCGTCGTCCAATTCGAGTAAGTGTGAGCGCACGTACATGATGCATTTGCGGATGCCAGCGAGTAAGTACAGAGACCAATCGTTCGATCTGATCAATCGATCAACGTTTTAACACAAAAGCGGAGTGGCTGACTTCTTTAAAGTTGATAGATAAAACAGAATCACGAGTGCGACAAACACAAGGTAAGTAAAAAAAGGTTAGGTAGCCATCCTGCGAGAACCAGACGCTGATCTAAGCATAGGAATAAACTCTGCGACATGCGTAACAAATGCGCAAAAATATTTCGCTACTCATCTTTTCCTTCAGTGTCCCGAAGCTCCACTGACATCGAGTGTCTCGTCCTCATTTATACGATGCAGGTCATCTTCCAAGTCCTGCATAGAGGATAATGCGGCGTCTATGGTATCCTGAGCTACACCACCATCCATAAGGGTCGCTTGTCTATTAGGTTCCTGCAATCTGGCCAAAGTCGCATGCACCATTGGAGCGAGATCTGTGAACCACTTCCTATTATCCGAGGCTGTCCAATTCAGCTTCGTTGCTGTCACAAAGGCTGGTATTCTATCGACGTAGTCATTCCATTCGATAGATTGCGCGTCTTGCCATGCGTCTGTAATGAGCAGCCGCCATCTCTCTTCAGCAGGACTGATTGGAATATCCTTGCCCGAAAACTTGATGTGCCCGAAGATCATGAGAAGTAAGAATTCAAGCGCCTCACGCTTAAGATCCGTCAACTAGATAAATGCGCCGTGCGAGATGGACATCATTGGTCCCGGTCAGACGTTGACGCCACTCATCGTTCTTTATCAGGGTATAGATGATGTGGATGTAGCAAAATTCTCGATGATGGGCGGCGCGCCCACTATCAAGGACACCATTTGGACGTACGACAGTTAAAAGAGCGCGAGAAAGCTGGTCCAGGAGTCGTACATCAAGATCCTGTTGTGTCGAGGCACTGGCTATAGAAGCTAGTTCTTCTCGAGCTTCAAAAACAGCCCTAAGCGCACTATGCCGGACTCTGGGAGATCTGGCGGGGCCCATACAGCGGATAAGCGAGCTGATGTAGGTCTGTCGCTTGGTAGGGCTCCCTAGTCCCTGCATGGCGCTGAGCGCAAGCAAAGCGTCACCTTTGGTTTCATCATCCGTATGTGCGTCACCCGCCATGAAATCAGCGGGCGAACAAATTGTGTTGTTGTCCGCCAGGTAATCGACAAGCCAATCAAAATCTTCACAGCTGGGCTCATGCTCGTGGCTACGATGCCAGCGCCAATCACCATGCCAAATCAAGTCTTCATCGTCCGGACGTGATAGTCGATTGGCATGTCTGTGAACAACCACTGTTCTGAGGGCAGTGCGTATATCTGCCCGAAGATTCTGTTGAGCATCTGCTTCCCGTGTATCCTTCAAGTTGAGCTGCTTGTAGGCATCACGTCCAGCCATGAACGCATCGCGAATGAGACGAATGCGGGTTTGCCCAAATTCAGCGTTCAAAAAAGTGTACCCCAGATGTCTCCAGTTGATTTTCACCGGCTGAATGCAAAGATGGGCCATGGCTTTGTGATACTTCACATAGAGCTCTGGCATATCACGGCAAAATGGGAGGATCTCAAGTAAGCGTGTATATGATGCTGATACATCAAGCTGCTGGGGCCATTGCACGAAAGGTACCATCGCAGCCGCAGCATCAACAAATTCAGGGTTCGTCAATTTCTCCAGTATTCAGCGAATGGCGGACGATTTGATGAACATCCAACAAGCCAATCTGGATGAAGTTGAATTCTTTAGTGGGCTGTCCGGATGAAACAGGAAAGGGGCCATAAGGACCAAGACGAAGAACAAAGTGACCTCCGTGGTGCCGACGATGACTTTTGCTATCGTTTGTTGCTGCTGAGTGTTGAAGAATAGCGAGAGACATAGGAGGAAGAGCGAAATCTCAAGGAGGATAAAGAATCCTATCAATAAACTTTCCATGTGGAGATATCCTGGCCCATCCAATATTATCTGCCTGCGTATGCCGCGCTCTTCCAGGGTCCCTCGTTCCATCCGCTTCTTTAAGTTAAGAAATGCCTTGAGCAAGAAGGCCAAAATTGCGGTAAAGAGGCTCAACAGGAGGCCACCATACGCAATCCCGTGCGCACGGACAGCCGAAGAGGAATACTGCATAGACGAGGAAAGATGGCTGGTATCGGGCACGGAATTTGTGCCGTTAACAGTTATCTGGATTAGCTGGACGAGGAGGGCATTGGTAGTGTCTCCCGAGTCAGGCTGCATTCCGACGATGAACGTAGCAATGACAGTTGAGAGCAGACCACCCTGATTCACCTGTTAGATTTGCGTCGACGATTATAGAGTCCCAGTCAAGAAAGGCTTTCGTCACCTTGGATGTAATTAACCGGCAGAACATTGACAACTTGAATTGAGCATCGCCGCAACTGGAGTAAGGTCCAAATCCCTTTTCGGCTTGGAAACGATTCTTGATGTCAATGTGACTGGCTCAAAAGCGCTCACAAGATGCATATGCCAGGTCAAGTGTTCGTAACGTCCGTTTTGGTTAAGTTAGTACAATCACAGTTTGTGATCATATCAATGCATTGCACTCACATTTGCATATGAGATTGCAGTACGACTTTTTCAAAAATTGTATTTTTTTTTGTTTTCAACTGGCTCGGACGACATTGAAATTCCGACTCAGGGGCCTTATGTAATAGCCGTGCCAATAAAGTCGCACCGTGTCTTAGCTGAAGGCCTCTCGAGCAAGTACCCCTGGGATGACTTGAGGCTTGAGGTTCAAGGGAATGACGGCTGCATTTCTGTGTAGATGGCAAATCGGACATGTATTTTGGAATTGACGACGATACCAACTCGTGTACTGGAATTTTAAATTCTGAAAATATCCTCAGCAACGAGTCCCCTAAGATTCTTATCTTCACCATGTCTGAGACTGACACACCTCCCCCATATGCATCCAGACCAACTCTATTCTCATTCCTACGGAAGAAAAAGCACCAGACAACCGACCTATCATCGCACATCCGTCATATAGTCTTCGCTCCTAATGTTACTCCTGCCTCCATCGCAAAAACAGCCAATGACTGTGCTGCCACTTTTCGCCCTGCACAATTCGCCCGCCTCCTCCAAAAACCAAACATAGAGGGTCACACAGCCCTGTATTGGTCAATCGTCCATCACGGACGAGAAGCTTATTTCGCACTTGCCAAATTCGTCCCACAATTCACCCCCCTGACTTGCGTCTGGCCTGTATCGCAACTAGCGACCATGATTTGTTCACCCAGCTGAATTTGGGGCATGTCATCAATTGTAAGTGAGCACAGTCGTGCCCACACGACTTTCACTAATTATCATCATGTTATAGCCAAGGATGAGTCTTTGAGACGTCTTTTGGGCTGTCTACCTGATGAGGCACAGGTGTGCTCCTTCGCAGGGGATACACCTACGAAGAACCAGTTTTCTGCTTGCTTCCGCATCAGGATGTTCCAGAAACGCTTGCGCGCCAATCCCACATAGGAATTGGGCATGGAATTTATTTTAGGGGGTATGGGTATGAGCCATAACCCTCAGCGTTCCTGGTGCTGATTCAATTGTCAATCCTTGCAGGACGCATATGGTTGTTGAGATTTTGTGTGAAAAAAGGGAAGTGGTGCATGGCGTTTAGTCTTTCTGACGATAGTTTGCCGGCGTCTGTACACTCCTCTGTGCTTGTCATCCAGGCACCCAGCGGGAAAACCCCACTCGAAGATATGCGAATACCGTTCCACAAGTCTACAACTTTAGTACCTGCAGGGTACGTTCCGTTCAAATCAAAGCTGGTTTGACAATTCACTGTAACACAGATATATCACGGGACCAGAATACATAGTCGGGATGCATTGGTTTTTGGACTGGCTGATGAACGAGTAAGTCTTTCTTATCTTACTTTGCAGTTCTTATGATGACCGTGTTGTTAGAAATACGATGCTGGATTGCGATGGCACACCCCATGCAAAGTTGGAGATCACATTAACGTGCTAGCGACTCCCGATTACTCTTGTACTCAATTTTCGCGTTTTCTAGTATTCGCTGTCAATTTCATTGCTTCATGCTATAATCTGTTACCTTTAGCCCCGATAGTGGATCCTTCCTTGCCGCGCAAGTACTTGGCACCTTCACGAACATCTGCGGCAAGCTGTGTATCCTTGCGTGCATCACCTGCCTCAACAAACCTGAGCATCAAGATATGATCAACTAAAGTACATCATCAACAGACAACCGTAACCCTGACGGAGTACAGTATTGACTTCTTAGGCATTTACACCTCCTCGTCAGAAACTCCCAGATCCACCCATCTCCTAACAACACCTCTTCGCATCATGCCCTTGACTTCCACAAGTCGAACACACAGGTACCTGTGCATGCTCACGACCGCACCTCCCCATACTAAACAAAATACGAACAACCTCCGATGTCGATTTCAGAACAAGCGTCCCATCCCACTTGCAAACCACAGCTTCTTCTTCTTTCACAGTGCACCAATCCATGCAGTCGCTGGCTTTGTGACTTGTTCGACTGCAGATAAGGCACAGGCCAGTGCGAGTTTGGGACTCGCTGTATGGATGGAACCTATCCTCGGACTTGACCATAACCGTGACGACCTCATTGACCCGTTCACAAAGTTCCTTGTGGTAGATGTCCATATCCAATGCTTTCGAGCAGCATACGTACGCATCTTCTTCCAGGAACGATTCCATATTGAAGAATATCCACCTCGTCTCGATATCAAAAGCAAAAACAGTTCTGAACCTCTGCATATGAAACAGGCAAAACTTCTGGTGCACCCTTGAACCGCTCCGCGATGGCAGGGGATGCGACTAATGACATCAGGTACATAGATCAAACTATATGATATCTGGCGGAAATATATCGCAGATATCATGTCTTCTGGAGGGAAAGTGGATATGTCCTCTCCTGCGTGGAGTTTCTTGATAGCCGGATAAGTCAGGAGGGTGAGTGGGACGTACATTTTAGACTTGGCGAGGTTGATGAGAGAGTGGGGAATATCGTAGTAGGCATCTAGGGATACGAATTTGACGTCTTCGCAGCGAAAGGTGAGGTCTGCTGTGAAATGAGTGGAATGTTTGTCTTCTGTGAGTTTTACTTGAAACGCTTGATCGCAGGGAGAAAGCGAGTTATACATGTGAAGATAGCTTGGTTCTGACGGGCTCTTTGCGCTGACCAGAGAACACGCGCATGCAGCGTCCGAGTCGTTACCCCCAGCACTAGCGTTCCGTAGTGAGCAGTTCACATCGACGTGGTTTGTGCTGGTAGAGCCTTGCAAAGACACGGAATTAAACGTGTTTGATGTGATGATTGAGTGAAAGACACGTTCAGAATCGGAGCGAACAAGTGCATATATGCGTCGAAACAAGGCTAAAGGCGTTCATAGATCGCTTAGTATTAGTAAGCGCTTCTCCGGTGCCATCATCATTATGCGTATTGGTCGCCTCACTGGGCTCCAGACTAACCTAAGTACTTGTAGTTGAATGGTGAAATGGTTCGTTCCTTAGAGCATTCAGCACACTGGAAGTACTCACTTACTTACCAGGCGTCAGGAAAAGACCCTGGCACATTCAAGCTTGAAGTTGTCTTTGCAAACGCTCGTTAACGAACTGACATCTAATCAAGGTAAGTAAAAAAAAAGGTACCGTAGCCATTCTGTGAGAACCAGACGCTGACCTAGGCATAGGAACAATTTCTGCAACGTGGATAACAAATGCGGAAAAGTATTTCGCTACTCATACTTTCCTTCAGTGTCCCGAAGCTCCACTGACATCTCTTTGCAGGGTGTCTCGTCCTCAGTTATACGACGCAGGTCATCTTCCAAGCCCTGTATAGAGGATAATGCGGCGTCTATGGTATCCAGAGCTACACCATTATTCATAAGGGCCGCTTGTCCCTCAGGCTCCTGCAATCTGACCAAAGTCGCATGCACCATTGGAGCGAAATCCGCCAGCCACTTCCTCAAAACACTATAATTTGAGGCTGGCCAATTTAGCCTCGTCGCTGTCACGAAGGCTGGTATTCCATCAACGTAGTCGTTCCATTCGATAGATTGCGCGTCTCGCCATGCGTCTGTAGTGAACAGCCGCCAGTTCTCCTCAGCAGAACTAATCTGAATATCCTTGCCCGAAAACTTGATGTGCCCGAAGATCGTAAGAAGTAAGAATTTGAGCATCTCACCCTTAAGATGATTTCCGTCAACTAGAGAAATGCACCGTGCGAGATGGTCATCATTGGTCCCGGTCAGACGTTGACACCATTCTTCGTTCTTTATCAGGGTATAGATGATGTGGATTTAGCAAGAATCTCGATCAATATGGGAAGAGGTGTGGGGTTCAGTATTGTAGGTCGTCTGACCGTCTTCAGGACATGCGGCAGTTAAAAGGACACGGGAAAGCTCATTTAGGAGTTGTGCGTCGATACCCAGTGGCATTGAAGCCAGTTCTTCTCGGGCTTCAAAAACAGCCCTAAGCGCGCTATGCCGGACTCGGAGAGGTCTAGTGGGGCCCATACAACGGATAAGCGAGCTGATGTAGGACTGTCGCTTGGTAGGACTCCCTAGTCCCTGCATGGCGCTCAGTGCAAGCAAGGCGTCACCTTTGGTTTCTTCATCCGTATGTGCGTCACCCGCTATTAAATCGGCGGGCGAACAAATTGTGTTGTTGTCCGCCAGGTAATCGACAAGCCAATCAAATTCTTCATAGCTGGGCTTATGCTCGTCGCTGTGATGCCAGCGCCAATCACCGTGCCAAATCAAGTCTTCATCATCCGGACGTGATAGTCGATTGGCATGTCCGTGAACAACCACGGTTCTGAGGGCAGTGCGTATATCTGCCCGAAGCTTCTGTTGAGCGTCTGCTTCCTGTGTGTCCTTCGAGTTAAGCTGCTCGTAGGCATTACGTCCAGCCATGAACGCCTCGCGAATGAGACGAATGCGGGTTTGCCCAAATTCAGCGTACTCCAGAAGTCTCGAGCTGATTTTCACTGGCTGGATGCAAAGATGGGCCATGGCTTTGTGATACTTCACATATAGCTCTGAAATGTCACGGCAAAGTGGGAAGATTTCAAGTAAGCGTTTGTATGATGCTGATACATTAAGCTGCTGGGGCCATTGCACGCAAGGTACCATCACAGCCGCAGCATCGACAAATTCAGGGTTCGTGGATTTCTCCAGCATCCAACGAATGGCAGACGATTTAATGCAACAAGCCAAACTGGATGAAATTGGATCTATAGGACTGGCCAGATACGAAATGACAATAATAGTGGCCAACAAGACGTAGATGATGACCTTGTATATCGTGTGTTGCTGGGCGTGCATGTTGACGGCTAGCGATGCACAAAGGAGAGAGAGTGAAACCTCGAGGAGGAGAAAGAAATTATTCAATAAAGTCCCCGGCCGAAAAAACGGTGACGTATTAAATATCTTCTGCCTGCGTATCCCGCGCTCTTCCAGAGTCCCTCGTTCCAACCACTTGCTCTTGTAAAGCAATAGCTTGACCATGACGGACCCAAATGCGGCAAAGAGGCTGAACATGAGGCCACTATACGCAAGCTCCTGTGCCAAGACAGTCGAGGAGGGGTATTGCGTAGACGAGGAAAGATTGCTGATGTCAGGCACGGAATTTGTGCCGTTAACAGTTTAATAAATTAGCTGGAAGAGGAGGGCATTGGTAGTGTCTCCCGGGTTGGGCTGCATTCCAACGATGAACGTAGCAATGACGGTTGAAAGAAGACCACCCTGATTCGCCTGTTAGATCTGCGTCGACGAACATGAAAAGGAACGCACAAAAGTGAGGATAATATTTATATCGTTATGCATCTGCTTGACCAAGTCATTGTCGTACTCAGTCGAAACTTTCTCGTACGTTGCCCAAAACCTTGAATTGTCATCTTTCCTGCGTTCTTTTGTAATAATAGAATATTGAAGGACATTGAGAATCTGCCCCATTGTGTCTGACCTTCGAGAAAATATGCTTAGACGTCAAGTGCACCGCCCTGATTAATTCACACTTACATATTCTTGGCGAGACTTCCTTCGATGTATACCGCAGGATTCTTATTCGCGTTATTCGACTTGATCCCATTGTCCGAGGCGTGCTCCAGGGTGTTTGACCTTTGAAACAATATAGTTAGACGCCAAAAGTATGCTGACTGGTTAATGGTTACATATTCTCAGCCAGGCCTCCGAGTTCACGCTCCTCATTTGCATTACTATTTGGCTCGAGTTCATCCCGAATCTGCCCTGAGGACCTTTGAGACAATAGAGTCAGACGTCAAGTATACCATGCTGGTTTGCTACTTACTCATTGTTTGGCAGGTTAGTATTGACAGGTGGTGAACTGGGTCGTGACGATGCGCTTGCCATGCTTTGGGCTGGGGACATGGGAAGGTAGGGAGGGAGAAATGGTGGAAATATACAGTGTGCTGCGCTGCATCAAAGGAACAAGTTCTTATCGGACGCCAAAGCCCTGTATCCGATTGCGACGGCATGTGAGGTGTCCCAGAATCAAGTCAGCGAAGCAGGCGCTCGAATCAGCTGAGATGCTCACCTTTAGGGATGAGCTTACCACAGAATCAAGTTACCGCAGCAGGCGCTTGAATCAGCTAAGATGCTCATCTTCAGGGATAAGCTTAACCACAGAATCAAGTTACTGAAGCAGGTGCTTGAATGTTGATGTGCTCATTTTCAGAGATGAGCTTACAACACCATCCTTGTTTTCAAAAAGTACGTAGAAGTGATAAACCACTGGGGAGAAATGGTGACAGAAAGCATGTGACTTACTTAGTCGCTCTGCCGTCAGGCGTCAATTCTGACACAGAAGCATGCGCATGCTCTTATCTGGCGCCAAAGCTTACTGTACAGATAGTACGGTTGCTGATGGCCGCGGAGCAAGATAGCCACGAATATCATGATAATTCACAAATGTCGTTGCAAAACTTCTCACCCGTATAGAAGCCATGGTGTCATACTATGACACAGTGCCGTTTTAACTCTCCGACGATTCCCCTTGACGAGATCAAGAATTCTATTTCCAACTCCAAACACTATCATTCAAGGCTGGCCAATTCAGCCTCGTCGCTGTCACGAAGACCAGTATTCCATCTAGTGAGATAAGTAGCTTCTATTGGCCTTCGAACACCTTGTGCAACTCGCAACCGTTCAGAAATTCCTTGACAAGTCGAGTTGAATCTCTAAGTAAACCATTCATGAGTGGATGTCAAGGTGTATTCTGATAGAAAAATACGTTGCAGGTTTCGAACCTACACAGTCCAAGATAAACAGATTTTGATTCTGTTGTGGGAACTATCAGGCTAAGATCAGTTACGGTAAACTTCTAAAGAAAGCATCACGAGTGAATATCAAGATGTCTTCCGATAGAAAAAACCTTGTTGTCGGCAGGTTTTGAACCTGAACAGTCCAAGAGAAACAGATTTTGATTCTGTTGGGGCAACCACCTGGCTAGAACCAGTTCCGGTGAACTTCTAAAGCATCCATCCATGAGTGAATATCAAGACGTGTTCCGATAGAAAAAAACCTTGTCGTCGGCAGGTTTCGAACCTGTACAGTCCAAGGGAAACATATTTGATTCCGTTGTGGCACACTAGCAATCACCGGTTAAGACCAGCTACGGTGAACTTCTAAAGCATCCATGAGTGAATATCAAGTGTGTTTCGATAGGAAAAAACCACGTCGTTGGCAGGTTTCGAGCCTGCACATTCCAAGAGAAACAGATTTTGATTCTGTTGTGGCAACCAAGCTGGCTAAGACAAGTTGCGGTGAACTTCGAAAGCATCCATCCATGAGTGAATATCAAGGTGTGTTCCAATAGAGAGAAAAAAACTCTTATCGTCGGCAGGTTTCAAACCTGCACATTCCACAGATTTTGACTCTGTTGCGGTAACCACCTGGCTAAGACCAGTTATGATGAGCTTTTAAAGAAACCATCCATGAATGAATGCCAAATTGTGCTCTGATAGGAAAAAAAAAGTAATTCAGCAGGTTTCGAACCTGCGTAGTCCAAGAGAAACAGATTTTAATTCTGTTGTGGTAACCACTCTGGCCGAGCTAAGGTCTTTGACTGTTCTACTTGACGACTCACGAGACTTCGTAAGTTGAAAACTTATGGGGCCCCTGATTGACACGGCCCAAAAAAAAAAGACATCGACAAGTCTGAACGTCTACGAGACAATAAAATTGTTCCGACGAGGGACGAAGACTAAATTAGCAGTAAGTTCGATACCATTAAGTATACGTGGAGCTTCTAGAAACACAGGAGGAAATCAGCAGATACTGAAAATGAGGACAATGAGACACTGTCACCACTTCGAAGGCCAGACATGGATTGGAGACGCGAGTCTCATCTTCCCACAAAACGGTGATCACGCAGTAATCCAGTTCATCCTAAACATAATATCGAGACCACATGCGACCTCGAACTCAAGATCGGTAGCGAGAGCACGGCAATAAATCACTGAGGCCATGGGGATTTTAGCGAAACGTGAACTTGGGGACAAATGGCCGAGCGAACGAGAAATCGAAGGAGACGGGAAGAGAATACAATTTAAGGTCAAAAGCAACACACGCAGGAAGACGACCGATTTGAATGAGGTCCAGTGGTATTACTCGCTCCCTTATGGTAGCGGGAATAAATCTACATGACACATTAGAATGGTCGCACAGGGTGTTCGGAGGTCAATGGAAGCACTTACTTTACTAGGAAAGTTCTGAGAAGTGGAAGCCTTGAAAGTAGAGCACGGTGGTCTGGCTTTCCATACGAAGATGATCCTTACGATGCATAAACAACCCACAGATTACATGCGCCTGCGTGATCACTGCATATTGATCCCCCAGTAAAGAACAAGAAATTATCGATAAGTTGGCGTAAGCTGGGAACAACCACTGGCAACAAAGAGCCCACAGGATACTGTCTCAGTGCTAATAGGCGCACCCGGGATCTCAAAAAACCCAAAATACTTGCGTACAATGCAGGATGACACTACAGAACCCCATCATTAGGGAGTTCTTGAGCCGAGACAGCAAGAGAGGCGGGAGGCGGGCGGGGGGAAAGGTCCCACTGAAAGTAGAAGCCGAGCTATTGAGAATGAACTCTGGACCGCCATAAAGACGAAAACAACGAAAACAGAGAGGGGCAAAAAAAATTGACTGCCCGATGATGACTAAGGCCCCGCTCGGCAACTGAGTTTTCGCTGGTTACACGCCAAAATCACGACCGATCGAACCAAGCAGGTGTTCCCATCAAAACGTCAATTTAACCTGACCAGCACATGTGCTCGACAAAAAAGTCTGATTTTGATGGTTAGATTGTGTATCCACTTGTACTTATCTGTAGCCTCTGTCTAATTTATGAACTCGTCCCTCTCTTTCTGATGACACCTACTATGGAAAATGACAAGGAAAACACTGGTCTACTTGCCGAATCTCTTACTCCCAAAGTCCCGAAGACCAAATTGAAGGTGCCAAGTGCAAGCACAAAGACTGTTTGGAAGTCCAATGATGAGCTGTGTTGATTGCAACACTTCTCAAGGAACGGGAGGAGGGTCATCAATCTGACTCGGGATTCAAACCGAAGTCATTTGTTGCTTGTGCAGAAGCACTCCAAGGGAGTGAGAAGACGAGTGGAGGGGTTGCAAAGACATCTGGCTCGTGCCATGACCATTGGAGAAAGGTATGTCTTGTATTTTATTCAAAACACATTCTGACAATGCTCTCAGCTTAAAAAGGACTTCGCCGTCGTCAAAAAACTCAGGGAACAGTCTGGGTTTGGCTGGGAAAATACTTTGAAGATCGTAATTGCCCCTCCAGATGTCTGGGAGAAATATCTCGAGGCAAGTACATTCTCGTCAGATCTTTGTGAGGTCACTGGCCGAGCTCCAGACATTGTAGTCTAGAATACATTACGTGCATTCAAAATATATTGATAACTATCCCACATGGCTTTGGCAATGGAATCCCTGAGCTCAGAAACCTGACTCCGCTCTGCCAATGAGATATCACCTCCAAGGTAAACTAATGAATAATTGATATGATGGAGCACCTTGTGAGAGTACTGGGACTGTGCTGAAACCGTTCCTCAAGATGGCGCTGGGGTAAGCCAGTTACAGCAAAGTATAGAAATATTGCAAGCTGTTCATTTGCCGAAACGTATCTTGTGTCATGAAGGCCATGCTTGATCAGCTCATGGAGAAGGGCTTGAAATACATGTTTGTTCATTCCCATTGCACCATAAAAGCGTTGGGGGTGGCCAACAAGAAGCTCATTCAACCATTGTTGGCCAGTGAGCTTCAAGGTGTTTTTTGGCATTTTGTTGTAGTGGATAGAGAATTGGTATTGGGTAAGTGAAGCAGCAGCAAGTGCGAGAGCAATGACAGCAGCTGCCCTTTTTTTCTTGGCTTTAGAGCCTGCAAGGCAAGCGTTGATTAACATAAGTACAGCACTCTACTATAAAAAGAAACAGCGGCCTGGTTTGGCAGATTTCGATGGTCTAATTTTCCTTCGCATCAATTGAACCTGACCAGCGAAAACAAACCCGACTCAGTTGCCGAGCGGGGCCTAAGACCGCGACCTTGTGCTATTGGAATTGAGCACTGCCGCAACTGGAGGCAGGGAAGTGGTGCAGAAAGTCTGGGAATCTGACATCACCAGAGAAAAGTGAGTGTTGGTTGTCCTTCTTGACTATCCGTATGACGAGGCGGGTGTGTCCTGCTCTCGGTGAGTGCGTGTTCTTATCTTTGGACTACTTATTCGACGCTGATGGTCGTGGCCATGTCCAATTTTGAGTTGCTTACTCGATGCTGATATGCCGTGGCCCGGTTGTGTTCTTTCCCTTTGACTTGCTCATTCGACGCTGGTGGCGCTGCAGCCGTGTGCTCTCAGCCAGTGCGTGTTCTCAAAGTCGATGATAATGGTGCTGTGGTCCTGTCCCATTCTCATCCAGGCCTGTTCTTGTCTTTTAACTTGCTTTTTCAATGCTGATGGTGTGCCGTGGTCGTGTATACTCCTGCTCACATGTACATGACGCCAACTTTTTGTTGAATAGTCAAACGTTACATGGACCTCGGACATCACCGGTAGTATTAGATAAGCATGGACATACTTACAGCCGCTCTTTACTCTACCTACCTCAGTGACTTGCTAGTCTACTGAGGTGAGCATACGCTACTTACACATTCATTACTTAGTACTGACTACTACTGCAGCTTACCTATTGCTGCAGGTATATAATACAGTGACTTGCTAGTCTACTGAGCTTACCTATTGCTGCACTTTTGGGGTGCCGTACAGACCCTCCAGTCTCCCTTTAGGTTTGTCTCATAGTTTGGTGTCCATGTAATACCTACATATGGAGAATCGGGGTTGTCGTTCGTATAGTTTAGTCCTTACCATTTTCTCGGATGGTGTGGAGTCGACCCTCGAGCTTCAAGTCTCACCATCCTAGAACTGTCAAACTGGTAGGTGGCTGTCCTTTGATATTTCAGTGCGTTGATATTTTAGTCTTGATTTCTTTTTGCACAGGATTATTATCAAAGCTCCGAAAACTTCATTGTTATGGTGATTGGGCGTTCTATGCACATGAATACTCTGCCCTCAGGTTACGCACGCTTTTCAGGATCAAGGATTCGTAGTGCATGATTGGATACACCGTATAAAGCAACATGACAATGAACAATGATATACCTGACTGCTTCCTGGAGTTTTATCTGTGTGGAGTTTGCTTACAGCGCTTGTCATCCACATTCCTCAATGCTCGTAATGACAGTATGTATTTTCTCTCTGACAGATCGTGCATTCTTCCACATGCATTTTTCCTGAGTAGTCACTTGAAGCCATTCTCAAATGTTGATTCTGCCGCGGTTTCATGACTAGTGTCAAATCTATACAATACTTCATCGCACGAAGTTATGTGAAATGTTTATGAACACTGACACTTGTAGAGTATTGTAGTATCATCAGGAAATCAACCAGAGTATGACAAAGATTTAGCTAGCTTTATTTAATGTAAAATATTAAAAATATGTACATATCATAATTGCAGATCTGTCACAACCCACAAAACGAATTAATGCTAGGGCAGGGACTAGGACTCAAACTATGGTTATCACAGAGGAAGAGAAGAGCAAGGACGTCTTGGATTGCTACAAGTGTAGATACAAGAGGTTTGAACTAAAGAACTACTATGGCGAAACTAGCTAACTATATACACATATTTGAAACTGAGATATAAACTGAGTTTGAAACTACTAGTCAATCATAAAATAGAAATGAGAATCGTACGATGTGATGATTGTGACATTGTTATGACGTCATATTCTAGAAAGTTCTAAGATCACGTGACACTATCTTATCTTATCTTATCCGATAGCATCATAAAAGATCTCTTCATCTTCATCAGGAAGTTCGGTTATAGAAGCGGTTATAGGGATTTCAATGGAGTTTGTGTTTGTCTTAGCGCTGGGTTTAGACACTTTAGGGAAATTGAGGAAGGAGTAGTGATTTGTATTTGGAATTCGTGACAAGATCACATGATAAAGGAATAGATAGGCAGATTACATTGGTAGGATCTCCAAATGCTATAATGTAGGTAGACCTATGGTACCAAGTTATGATCAACTAAGCACATTGTCATATTATTGGCAAATTTATCTACTCTTACATAGGCAGTTTCTAATGATAGAATGTATAATTGCTGGCAGTGTGCCAGTGTATGATACTAGATTATCGTGCTATAGCAAAGTGCTGATTATCTACCATATATACCTGGCTTTAGATAGGTAGCTTTTGATGATGGGATTTGCAATTGCTGACAGTGTGCCAAGGTATGATATTGAATTATCGTGCAATAGCAAGCTGTTAATATTCTACAAAAGACAACTACTGTTGCATGGGTGGTTTCTTGTGGCAGGATTCATAATTGCTGGCAGTGTGCCAGTGTATGATACTAGATTATCATGCTATAGCAAAGTGCTGATTATCTACCAAATATACCTGGCTTTAGATAGGTAGCTTTTGAAGATGGGATTTGCAATTGCTGACAGTGTGCCAAGGTATGATATTGAATTATCGTGCAATAGCAAGCTGTTAATATTCTACAAAAGACAACTACTGTTGCATGGGTGGCTTCTTGTGGCAGGATTCATAATTGCTGGCGGTGTGCCAGTGTATGATACTAGATTATCATGCTATAGCAAAGTGCTGATTATCTACCAAATATACCTGGCTTTAGATAGGTAGCTTTTGATGATGGGATTTGCAATTGCTGACAGTGTGCCAAAGTATGATATTGAATTATCATGCAATAGCAAGCTGCTGATTTTCTACCAAAGACAGCTACTGTTACATGGATTTTTCCTTATGGCAGGATCTACAATCACTGGCAATGTGCTAGGGGTGTGATATTCAATTATCATGCTATAGCAAGCTGCTGATTGTTTGCCAAAGACAGCTACCACTGTACAGGCAGTTTATTATGGCAGGATCTGCAATTGCTGACAATGTGTTAAGGTATGATATTGGGTTATCATGCAGTAGCAACTTGCTGACCTTCCACCAAAGACAACTACTGTTGTATGGGCAGCTTCTCATGGCAGGAAGCATAATCACTGGCAATGTGGTAGGGGTATGATATTCGATTATCACGATAAGGCAAGCTGCTGATTGTTTACCAAAGACAACTACTGTTGCATGGGCAGCTTCTTATGGCAGGAAGCATAATCATTGGTAACGTGATAGGGGTATGATATTCGATTATCACGATAGAGCAAATTGTTGATTGTTTACCATAGACAACTACTGTTGCATGGGCAGTTTCTCGTGGCAGGGTCTATATCATTACTGATGGCAGGTTAGGGGTATTTTGGTCAAACACGAAGATTCTTATGCAATACAATTATGGATGGAGCATTCATCAGTGACATTAGAATTATACGGTACAGTAACGACAATAATAAATTAAGTAGCACCGGCAGTAGCCCGTTCTTGCAAGATAGCGCATTTTTCCCAAATTTTTGACAGTGCGCTGTTTTTGCTGATACTGCGCTGCGAAGATGAAGAATTAGGAAAAACCCGACTGTGTGAGTGTTAATTTAGATTTATGGTTGAGATGCATCACGAACCGCGTCCACCACATCATGAGGTCAGCTACTTCCTCATTTTCATCAGGATCCTCCAATAGGTCAAGGATGCTATGATAGAAATTGTCGGAGTCCGTGATTGTGTCGGTACGAGAAAATACAGAAGAAGAACTTAACGAAAACCGAACCTGAAAGATGGATCAGCAGGGTGGTATAAATTATGAAATTGCTGCGCGCCTGCGTGGCAATATAGGCCAAAGAAGCTTTAGTTACGGATTTCATGCCATGAAGGTAGGCATTGCCGGAGCGCGTAGCTTTGGGCTCCCTATCCACTGAGCTTGGCGACATGAAGACATGTTTGAAACCCTAGGAAGGGAAACTGCATTGACTGAGAGCTTTAAACTCAATAGAATTAGCTTACGAAAATCAAAATTTCACTCCTCAATAAACCCTTCCAAGGTTCTTCAGGATCATAAATATTGCCTGCATATAAAAACATCGGCCATTGGTCACCACGGACTGCGATTTCACCACTCTTGAGACCCTGCTTGGTCCTGTGTTATGTTATGATGTTTAGCTGAGTGGACGACAGAAAAACTTACTCTGCATTCGACCAGTCGAGACCTGCGGGGCAGAGTAGCGCACCAGTCACTTCATGATTAAACCCGCGGTCACTTTTAATGTTTCGGGAGAGGGGTGGGATTACTACTTGTCCTCTTGGCACAAGCCATTCGAGGACGGCGTATTTAAGGGTCTTAGTGTCATCACCTCGCGCACCAGACGCCCCTTTACCCAGCTGCAAGATGCTAAGTATGCTAACCTTGAGGTATTAAACACTTACCAATTCTCCCACAAGGATAATGTCCTCCTCCTCGCCATTCGTCAGACGTTCTAAAAGACCGGGATAAGAGTCTACTAGCTCCATAAACACCCTGTGTTCCCGTCGAACACTAAAATGGAAAGTATCGTTAAGTGCCAGCAGCATGGAGTCGTCGTAATTGCACTCACTCTGCTGGATAGTCTTCGACAGGAATGTCTTGTAATTCTTCGAGCTGAAGTATGCCTGAAGTCAAGAGAGCAGGGTAGTTGCACAGTGCGAACACTGTTCGACCAAAATGCCGACCATGCAGAACAAGCGGATTGGATGAAGTCCTGATGAGGTTAAGTTAGGAAGGCAGTGGTTCAACACTTGCAAGACCACGTACGCTTTTTTGCGCGGACCAATGTGAAGTGCCAACCCACCACGCTTGCGCGAAGGCTCGTGGGGTGGGAGATGATTCTCGTCGCTACTCATAGTACGTTGCTAACACAGTTCCAATACCAGTAGGAAATAAGATGCTTTATATGTATGTTCAAACGCACGATGGCATGTGTGACAAAGAATTTGCCATCCGAGCACCATCAATATCGTAACTAGAGGAAACAACCGCGCCATCCGAACGCCATCACTATCGAACAAAACAAGAGCGCCATCCGAGCGCCATCAATATGTAACACGAAGAAAACAACCGCGCCATCTCAGCGCCATAGGTATCGTAACAAATGATAAACACCGCCATAGCGCCACAACAAAATTAGTCTGTATCGCATGGGTGCTACTTAAGTCGATGGCATTTGTCACACTAGCCATCAACGTCAACAATATTTGGGTCTCGATGTCTAAATTGCCCTCTCGGAAGCGTTCGAGGCAATGCTTCCATTTTGGTGGTGATAGTATAACGCTAAAGTAAGTTTTCAGTATGGCAAGCAGTATCAGGCTCATAAATTTACCTTTAGTTTCCAACTTTCCTCTGCACACAAACCAATGAGCTGTGATATGGATAGCCAACATGATACTGGTTGCAAGTAAGTGATAATGTGACGGAAGAGCAACTCATAAACTAACCGTACTTCCTTCAAATTAATCAATGTTTACCAATAGAGGCACTCAGACCACAGGTGAGATCTCACGATTTGAGAGACTGAGATGGAACAACAGGTCTGAAAAACATACACTTAGACACTGACGAACGGTCCAGACGTGAAGCAGAATCCAAGCTGAATCAAGTGAAGGAACAGCTAAGGAACGCGGACGATCATATAGTGTACCTTGTGGATAAAATGAGGATGTACAGGTACAAATGGCTAGCAGAGTATTATCGCGCCGAAAATCTCGAACTCCATATGCCCGATGGCGTCGAGGTGCCCGACCTTGATCAAATTCGAGAAGATATTGATTCTCCCGGCTTCACGCCCGAGTTATTGGGCTGTGATGGCGAAGGTTCAGAAGGAGGGGAGGGAATCGTTGAGTCTGCGGATGTATCGCAGCAAGAAAACAAGGGGCACACCTAGAAGAGGACAATGCCTGATGAAGCAGAGGACGTATCGAACCTGGCTATCATGGGGCATAGATAATGCCGGCAAACATGCAAAACGGGCTAGACTTCATACATTCAGTGACGAAGCTTTACTCGAATTTTCACAAGTGTTGCTACGTACCAGACAGTATTAAGTAGTGTATGTCTGATTTCAGTCGAGACAATACGCATGTAGACTGACTAAAGAAGTTAGCACCAAAAAACGAACGATAGGGGGTACTTACAGCACACCGTATGCCTGACCACATTTGAAATCCGAGTGTGAATTACAATGATCTGACGAAAATTAAATGCCAAACGATGTCCATAACATTGTTACTAGGCGGGAAGTGCTCTATGCGCAGTAAATATATCGCATGTCATTTGTAGATAAAATTAACTTCGGAGGGCTGTATCAATACTCTGACCCGAGTCTTTCGATTTGTAAATCGATATTTTAAGTGCTACAAGGCTATGAAGGCTATGGTATCACCAAAGGCTGAACTTAGGGGGCATATATTCTAATTCTAATAAGACTACAGTGTTTGGAATGAGAGAACTGCGAAAAGAGGCAATCTATACAGAGGGGGCGCTAATATAGTGAACCACGATAATTAAAACTCAGCTGGCATTCAGCGGCTTCTCGAACATTCACTTACTAATCGGGTACTGCCGGCTGGGTCTGAATCCATAGTCAATCAGTATATTAAGTATGTCACAAGGTAACAATCGCTTTTCCGACTCCCAAAATACTACTATAGCGTACATGTGAATAAGTAGAGTAGTACGTGTGACTCGTGCAGAAGATTCCCTCTTTGGCTGGAGGCGCATACCACCTTGCATATAAATATTGTAGCGGGCGGGACTTGGCTAGTATTATCACCACCCAACGTTTATAACTACTCTACGCTGCGTATACTATAGCGGGCGGGGACTTGTACTTTATTTCGGCAGACAAGTACATGCTCATACCATAATTCGTGCCACTGCGCCGTCGGTCCACAATGTCCACACTTCGGACGGCCATATCCAGAAGACAATGCTGCTGCGCTGTGGCCACAATGCGTACACCCACAATTCGTATCTCAACATCTGTAAGCATTAGCTAATCCACAATAGTGATTCACTATATATACTGACCTTGCGCAATCTAAAGGTCTTCTTTCCCCTACAACTACCTCAAAATACCATACGATAGCGAACATAGACTATTGAATATCTCTAGACATTGATTGTAGTATGTAGTTTCTTAAATTCGCTGTAACTCTGAAGTTAATTCTGTACATCACAGACAACACATGTCGAAACGCACCGGATCTAATGACGATGAACCTTGCCCAAAGCGCCTCAGAACTGATCAAGGCAAGTCATGATCCAATATGTATTACAAAATATCGTTATTAATGAGAATACAGCGAATCAGACAGCACTATCAGCACTGATGGATAATCGTGCATGGGGATTTATGGAACAGTTCCTCACGACCGCGATGACGTACCCAGAAATGGAGGACGCGTTTTTCGCGTACCTCGGCAACCGGTACTCTCCGGATGAGTGGGCAGAAGCTAGAGACACGTTATGGTCCGGTGAGGGGAACGATGAGGTTTCCCTAGAAAACCTTCTCCGCGTGAAGGACCGATACCTACCCCAGGTCTCTGTGCGAACAGAAGATTCTTCTGCGTCCAGATCTGCATCGAGGACAGATGCCCGCATGTCAATTTCACGCATTCGACGATCGCAAAAACGACGAAAAAAGGTACGTGAATTCTCATGACTACATATGGTGTATGCTAAGCAACAAACGCAGTCCCAAAATAAGTTTGTTCTTCTCGAGGCCTCAGAAGAACGGGATGATGATGATGATGATGGAACGTCCGTGTCGTCACCACAGATCACGCAATTACCAGGGACGTCGGCGAAAGAGAGATTGGCCGCAACTATCGATAACCTGGTTACCAGGTTTGAAGAAAATCCCCCCAAGTCATCACAGGATCGCCAGGGCACTACTAACAGAGACACCTTGTCGTCCGGCGCGATCCCGTCAGCCTCACATCAATTTCAAACAGCCGAAAAAAGGATGTATCTACTGCGTGTACAAAGTACGTCCATGGTGAATCGCGTATTATCGCGCTCATAGTGTCTTAGGAACTTCCACTGAATACATTGCCGAACATTTTCGGAGACATCAATTTTCTGTTACCATCTCACCTTGGGCAGCAGGCCAGCTTTATGTAGTCACTGATTCCTTCAAGACCATCGTCAACTCAATTCCTGCCTCACATGCTTCCGCTCTAAAAGAGTGCATTCGCATCGCAGAAGCAGAACGTGAAGCAGTTGAACGTTCACGCTCCGAACTTCCCAACCAGGCGTGGGTGAGGATCAGGGACAGCAAGTACAAGGGCGATATTGCCCAAGTCTTCAATCCTAGTCTGCCAAATGGTTTTGTCGCAGTATTAATTGCTTCACGGAACCTCCCCTATCCCATATCTCGGAGATCTGCGCTGCTCGAGCGATCTCGCCTTCCAAATACCAAGGCGGTGTCTGACATACTTTGTGATGGCACAGTAGTAGGATTGAAGTACAAAGGAGAGAGTTATTATATGGGCCTGCTACTCAAAAACTTCCCCCGCGATCGTTTAGAACCTGTCGCCTCTCCTCACATCGATGATATCCACCTGCATCTGCAATCTGGGTGGGACAAGCCATTCCTGAAGAAGACTGTCGTCGCGTTTTCCGCTCAGTTCTTGCGTGTAGGAGATTCCGCGAAGGTTGTTCAAGGCTCTCTTCATGGACAGCTCGGTAAAGTTGTTTCGACTGACCATTCTTGCGGTTCTGTTGGTTTGGAATTGGGCTTCGATGATGGAGGTCTAGAAGAGATTGAACTTCGATTCCAAGACATAGAGCGCGTCTTCCGGGTCGGCGACTCCGTTAGAGTCGTAGCTGGGTTATTTCTGGGTGTAGAAGGACACATCCTTCAAATGGATGGCGACATTTTTCACATCTGTCAAGCAGTTTCCAAGGAAGAGGTAAAAGATGTTTGTGATTCGAAAAAAATGCAAAATTGTCTAATACGTTATGGATAGGTGGTAGTTTCGAAGTACTACCTAGATCGGCGTCCCTTGAGTCATACGTTGCCGTCACAGCTACCAACGCAACAATATTTCGAGCCTCCCCCCGACTCTGAATCCATTGAAATTGGGGACAACATACGAGTTTGGAACGGACCGCAAGCGGGGAAATTCGGCATCGTAACCTGGATTACCACGGGATCAGATCATCTGTTGTTCCGTGATATCTGTACCGAGGATGATACGGAGATCAATGGTGGACTGTCGAGTATTTCAGTTCCCACAGCATTTGTTCAGCGAACGAACCTCAAGCAGACACTGCAGTACACGAAGGAAAGGGGCTATGACGTCAGGCCAGGAGACACCATGAGTGTCGTCCGTGGGCCAGAATATCAAGCGAAAGGATTTGTGCATAGCGTCGACTATCCAAATGCTTGCTTGACCCTGGTATGTGACGGCGACCGCTCGCTTGTAAGTAGTCTTCACCTCCATTCGAGCATCTCTGACTTGTGACAGGTTACCGTTCCGATCAGATTCGTGGCAAAAATTCGTAACACCAACTTGGATGCGTTCCGCAACGATACTGGCAAGGAAGTCTTCATTATCAAAGGCAACCAGAAGGGCTACCGAGCTACACTGTACAGTTACAACTCTGAGCATTGCATCGTTGCTCTACCTGGGCAGCAACGCACCGAGCTTAAACTCCAAAACGTCGTCACCAGGTAAGTGGCATCCCTGTTCTTGAGCTGATTCGAAGGCTAACTACTATTAAGGTATGGAATGAGGCTAGACGGGGTGATACTCGAAGGTACTGAGTTCGTCTCATTCTGCGACATGTGGAAACGATCGTTCCATGCACTGCCACCTCGAAGCACCACCCCACCTGTCGAAGGTGTTCCTACTTCCTCCACCCCGCCTGTCGAAGGTGTTCCCGCTTCCATCACAGATCCCACCCCATCGCTATCCAGTCCATGGTCTGCAAGCCCTGAGAATTTTGATATGTCGCATAACCCAACGTCGGGCGTCAATCCCAACCCATCACAAAACAACCCTTGGATTGTCGATGAGCAAGACATCCGGGAGAGCAATGATGCCAGAGCGGGCAAACCGCAAGACAGCAGTAAGTCCTTGACGGAGGCATCACCATACCTACTTATTTCATTACAGGTCCGATTTCTTGGTTAATGAGCAAGGAGTTCGCACCGAAGTTATTCAAATATCATGTTGTGTTGAAGGTCTCCCCGAGATTCGAGGGAGGATGGCTAGCCAAGCGATTTGTATCAACCGCTTGCCCTGACCCCTTCTGCGGGGAGAATGGACTCGCGCCTGAGGGTTATGTCGCAGTATTCTGCACATCTAACCACACAGGCGGCAAACTTCAACACCGTCATATTCCCGCCCAAGATCTGAGCCCGGCCCCACCACGCAAAAAACACCAACAATGCCTTGTTCTGGACGGACCTCATCGCGGACTGATTGTAACTATATCGAAATGTAGCTCAGCGAACCGCACTGTTGAGTACGTCATTGCAGGTGCTGCTACCTCAACCCTGAGTTTCGATCAAATATGTTTAGTGGAACCTGTAAAATATACGATAGAATAGACTGTACTGTACTATACATGATGTTTGGGACATTGCAGATACCGTTACCTCAACTTTGAGTTTCGATCAGATATGTTTAGTGGAACCTGTACAATATATGATAGAATAGGCTGTACTGTACTATACATGAAGTTTGGGACATCAGTCCGGCAAAGATAACTTCCATCGCTAACTTGAAGGTTTAACTGAATTCTGGTAAGCGGAAGCATTCCTGTCCGGTTTCCTCTTGGGGGAGCAGGAGATTTAATTTTTCTGGGCATCTTGGTTTTGTGCGCGCCTTCTTTTGGTTCACCTTGTCTAGATCATTGGAGTATCGACCTTGGTTTATTATAACCTCGAGCTATTCATCTTGCTCTTCATCTTACTCGGATCCTTCCATTTCCTATTGTTCAACTAACCACAAAAAAAATCCCTAACGTGACACCAACTTATATTCTGGCAGTGGTATGTCTCCACGAATTCGCTTATTATTTCACACGATAATAACGATATGTCACGACTGTAGCCCAGCACGTCTTCCGAGTCTCCTCTAAGTGCATCTGCGCCCCTGGAGATTTTCCAAACACAAGCTACGTCTCTCAACTCCCCTCTTCTTCTGCTTACCCGAGAATGTCAGAAGGTTGATAAGGCTATCCCTCATGGATCCCAAGGAGCCCCCCACTGCCTGCACCAGCATCAAGTCTTCACTCCGTCGGAATGTTCGAGCCTCCCTCACCAAGATCTCAGGTAGTCGAAAGGCTACAACACGTTCCGTAAGTGTTATAATTCTAGCGCTATAATCAGTTAAAGCATTCTCAGGCACCGAAGTTTTGGCCGGCTACTTCCCGTCGGTAACAATACTGTGACTGTCAAAATCTCTCTCGCTGACAATGTCTGTTCCTAGGCACCAGAAGACAGACTTGAAAAGAAGGCATTTCAACATGATTCAGGAATACAACACATCCTGCTCTTCGCTCGATGACAGGTCTTTTTTTTTTTAAGTACGTACCGTGTTTACAATGCATCTCCTTCATTATAACAATCACATTCCAGGCGGATGCTACGCAATGTCCTGGCCAGTTGGGCAGTGTCGATGAACTCCCACCAATATTTCTTAACGGCACGGAAGCCAATGTTGATGTGGGTAATCAATTTTTTTATTACTTAGTTTTATCTAGACCTGCGTGCTCTCGGTCCTCCCAAATGGATGGTGCATACACATATTCGCATTAAAACACTTCTCGTTCGTCTTTTTTTATTTTATTTTATTTTATTGAGTCGAATTGATCGTCCTTTTAGGGCCGAAGACCCTATGTTGGATGCAAACCTTTTCGCGGGGGGCTTGTCTATCGTATCTCGGTCGTCTTTCCTCGCTCCATCGCTGCTTTCGACTCAACAATAGTGAAGCGACCGAACTTCCGCAACACTCAAGGGATTCACTGTTCCATCCATATGCACTTTTCGTTCGTCTGTCTTCACTCATTCACCACTCTTAACCTGACAATATTGCACTAGACGAAGTTCAGCAATCATCCACGCCTTCACGGTGCGATACACTTGTTCTCTCAGCTCGCCTTTTCTTACTGTTTGTCATATCTCAACTCGGCGCTCACAACGAAGCCGAACCCAATCCCAATCCCACAAGGCCTTTGAGTTCATACACTGATCAACCGGCTGTCCTCATTCTGCCGCTCTCAACTCTACACAATCACACTCCCGCACACTGAAGTCATCCTCACGTTATCGAAATAGTTACCATGCGGGACAAGCAGGTATGTCTCTCCTTAGTGTATTTACAATCGCCGTGGTTCAATTATTACTGTTCAGACTTTGGTTGTGGCTAGGGGGCCAAATTTCAAGAAAGCAAAATGAGCGTATGAGCAACAAATCCAATGCCAAGCTCAGGCGTCATCATCAAACACTCAGCCTGCCGATGCTTCGGCATCCACAACACCTCCTGCACCAGGTACTAGCAGTACTACAGCAGGTGCAGCAACCCCACAGTTACCACCCATCTCATGGTGGGCTCAGATCGTACTTTTCCTCTGCTGTGCATATCCACCACATCCTGATGGCCATTAATACAGTTAGCGTGACAGCATTTGGATATCATAGCTTCACATTTACTTTTAGTGATTTTACACTTCTTTCGTCAGATCTTTCGGTACATCAACCGTATTTCCTCATTGTGAGACTCGTACAATGGATTGGACACGTCAATGCTAATTGTTGCGAGCGAATGATGGTGCGCTACTTGTTTTACCTTGTCTTTCCCCCCCCCAACGCTCACTGCTTCACATATCCAGTTTTGTGGGCGTCACTACATCCCCCAACTTATCTAGACGCATCTTCCCCAACTTTCCCCCCCAAGGTAAGTATACTACTTCAGTTCGCTGCGTTTCTAAGACATTGATGAGTTTTTTGAGGAAGGCAATACTTTCCACATCCATACATCTACACTCGCCCTGCTTTCGCTGCAAGTAGCACTAGTAACTCTAGTATTGAAGATGAGCAGATCCCACAGCATTACGAAGGTACCTGTAGATTTTCTGCTTGGCTATTCTGATCCATAATATAGTTAGTGTCACGGCTTTGGGGCAGAGGGATCTGTGTGATTATTGTCGCACAGGGGTTCACGCGCATTGGCTCCGGATGGACGCCGACCAAATTCAGGTGTGTCTTCATTGTACTCGTCGTCCAATTGTTGTTATTCGCATCGCTCAATGGCACAGCAAAGGTGAAGATGAAACTAGGAGACCCATGCGCTCATGAGGAGGAAAAGGCGCCGGACTACAGACGTCCTTCCCGCGCATGACGAAGACAATGAGAACTCGTTCTGGACTGGTCGTAGTGGTGGCGCTGCGTCCCATGGGCGTAAAAAATCATTTGCAGTAGAGGATACGGAAGAGGACAAGTCACCTTCGCCTGCACTGTTGAAGTATCGCATCCGTGAACCCGTTTCACTACCTCCCTCCTGCGGAGCACCCCGGGTCCAGTCTCATGCATTATCAGTGCAGCGCTCGTGTTGACCCTGCCTGCACTCTTACTACCAAAGCTACCCCTTTCCTTCATGCGCTACCATCCCCCTCGAATTCTAAGGCTAAGATAATATGGACTACTCGAGGCTCCTCCGATAACCCTTTCCTCGCTGGCGAGGGCGAAGCAAGCGTATCTAAGGCAAGCGGCTGGAAGAGCAGCGATGACGAACTGCCCATCGAAGAAGCACCTGAGCGTGAAAGCGCGCCAACTCCAGCACCAGTATTTGAGGAGAAGCCAACAATAACCTATATCTTATGTCTTTCTAGTTTTTAAAATTATCTGCCTGCTGACCGCTTCATTAGCCGGGCCCAAAAACGACCTTCCATAACCCCCAACATCATCTTGCCCCTGAAGTTCCGCGGGATCAAACATTCCGTCCTTACATATTGTTGTAGGCCATGGGTCAAAGTCAAATAAAAGGTCTGACATCGCTCTGTCTAGTTTTCACAGGTTAGAAGGTTTGCCTCATACAGGGGCTGGTGACGAGTCTAGCCGAGGCCGCCGAAACTGAAACTTTATGTTGTGGCATGTTGTCCATTGACCAAAAGTAGCAATTTCTGTGCGCTGTGGCTCGTTTGGGCTTTGCCGGCTGAGTTTGAATATTCCAACTCAATCACTTTATAAACCCGTAGTGGTTGGACTTGAACTCTTTTCCTTCCATCATCATCTATCCGCTCCAGTAGATAAATTACTTCGTATAATCACACAAATTTGTAGGTCTTGTTACGTAGATTATGCAACCATAGTGCAGCTTAAGGGTCAATAGAGAATGATCATGAGCGCGTCACACTGATGCGACTATATTGCATGGTTGCAGGTTACATGAATCACGTCCTGGCGCTTTGCCAGCAGGAAAGCGCGCCAGACCGAGGGTAAGATGACAGTCACGCCCCTGTGAAAATCTGACAGTGTGTTCAGATCCATATCCTAGTCATCCAATCTCAGAGTTGTCTCATCGACAATGGTGCGGCTACCTTAGTTGATTATCATATTATAATCACTAATTAATTCCCTATCATATCCATACGTCAGTAGTCCCACATGCCACATTAACCGCAACAGGAACATCTACTCTTATGCCCATAGAGTCACCACGCTGGTCAAGCACATGGGGGAAACGTGCAGGGTCCTTGGTCTCTGAAAGGGATGAGTATGTGAGGTCATGCATGATTGTGAATAGCTACCTCTCCGAGGATAATACACTGCAGGTACGCAGGCTCTCCCAAAAAACTTCTCCACATTTACTAATATGAAGATAAGCCCGCCCGTACTTGATGTACAAGAAGCATACTCACGCATATATCCACAAGTGCTAGTCGCGCATTCGGCAGCGTACTCCCCTCGAGATATCCCCGCGGCACGCCGAAATACAGAGGCCTCGATATACCGACCACTCGTGGCGCAAAGGCAGCATGGGTAGCGAAATATATGTTCCTCACGATATACCGCAAATTGCGAAGGGTGTATTCTCTGCCCGTATTGGTCGGCCGGCCTATACCCCGTGAGTGACGAACAGCTCTTAATGCGAACAAAATCTTTACCATTGAAAGGTTGTCAATTCGTCCGTTTGAGCATGGTAGTGCAATATACCATGGCGGCAAGTAAGGATTGCTACTAGCATCTTGAGGACTTTTGGGTCGACTTTGAATTCTGGTGGTTCGAGTGAGGAGCATTCAGAATACGGAGAAGATGGTGCGGACATTTCACGCGTACAGATAGAATGTATCCTGAATTGTACATGCATCATTTATATAGTTATGTGCTCATGTCAGTTCATTTTCTGCTGTCATCGGCTTTTTGGCAGCGTCGCGCCAAAAGCCTGCCATTCCGCATCGCCAAATCGCGCCATTCCATTGCTATTTTGATCGCCGAATTACAATATTCGGCTTGCATTCTCCCCTTAAATTCTCTGGTGACTTGACTTCTCGGTCATGCCTCTATGTCGGCGTCCGGTTACACCTGCGTATGCAAGCGCACGTTTATGGCTCAGAACTACTTCAGTCAACATCAACACTCATGTCCCCAAAGAAAAAAACGACTTTCTTTGGCAATATCCTCCCTCAAGGAATTCGCAAGCCGCAGGAAAAGGACGCGCACATCAAATGATGGCGTTGGGTTTGGAACGGTCAATGAATCGCCCACTCAATTGGCCAACCTGCCCGCAAACCACTTGGTATCGGGAGAAGTTAACGCGTCTCAACAGTTCAATGCGCCTGTTCCTCCACCCGATCCCTCCTCCTCTGTAGGAGGGATTGTCACTGGTGACGGTGAAGAAATAGAAGACATGAGTTTGGCACGTCGCCGACCAAGACGTCAGAATCGCCAAATGCCAAAGCGATTCAGGGACGTACTTCCTGTTCCTCCCCCTACTGTGCCAGCGGGAGTCCGCGAGCTACCTCCGGCATCTGTTGGTGAAGTCATCACGTCCAATGAAAGCTCGGCCTTGCCGCGTATTGTATTCTGCACGACCCCCAATATATTTGGGCTAGTACGTCAGTACTTCTCCTCCACACCGCCATCCCATGATCCGGAGGAGTATGTCACTATCACAGACCTCTCCTCTATCCCTGGCAGTCCTCCAGTCAATGAAGTTTCAAACCCACCCGACTCTCAGTACCATCCCTATCCAAACCGATCTTCGTTCGAACTTGGTGACTGGTACTGGAACCAGGGGGTGCAAAAGTCTCAAGGGGACTTCGTGAAACTAATTGAAATTTTGGGCGACAGTGCCTTCAGCTGTGGTGACGTAAGATCTACGCAGTGGAAGAAGGTCAACTCCCGATTGGGTCTCAATGAGTATGACAAGGAGGATGGGGTTGAATGGGAAGATGAAGACGCTGGTTGGAAACGAACGCCGGTGTCCATCAACGTGCCCTTTTCCCGTACCACCGACACACCAGGGCCTTGGGTCTACCAAGCCGCTGATTTATACCATCGGTCACTTGTGTCTGTTATACGGGAAAAAATTGCCAACGCTCGAGATAGTAAGCTTTTCCATTATGAGCCGTACGAGCTACGTTGGCATCCTCCTCACCTTGATGATGAAGTCCCCATATATGGAGACTTGTACACATGCCCGGCTTTTCATGAAGCTCACGGCAAACTCCAAGAATTGCCCAGGGAACCTGGTTGTAATTTGCCCCGAGTCGTGGCTGGTCTGATGTTCTGGTCTGACGCCACGCAACTGACTTCGTTTGGCAACGCCAAGCTATGGCCTACTTACATGTACTTCGGCAACGAGTCCAAGTACCGCCGTTGCAAGCCATCTTGCAACTTGAGCAATCACGTCGCATACTTCGAAACGGTACGCTTTGTCACAATGTTCTAGTACTGGTTGCCTAACTTTGCACTATCAGCTCCCCGACTCGTTCAAGGATTTCACGGGCGGCAAAGGCATGAACCCCGAGTGTGCAACTCACTGCCACAGGGAATTATTTCATGAGCAATGGAAAATACTGTTGGATGATGAATTTCTGGAGGCGTACGAGCATGGTATCGTCATTCATTGCTGTGATGGTATCACACGAAGATTCTATCCTAGGATCTTTACATATTCAGCAGATTATCCTGAAAAGTACATGGACTTGTCATGCTCTTCACAGTCAATTCTAATTACAACAGAGTGCTTATAGCTACTGTTCGAAATCTTGGAGGCTGTCCATGCCCACGCTGCCTTATACCTAAGGAGCGCATACAGAATATGGGGATGCCTCGGGATAGGCAACAGCGCGAGACTCTGGTTCGTAATGACGAGAGAAGACTTCTTCAAGTAAGCACTGCTCGTTCATTGATCTACGAACAGAACTTGGGGGTCGGGAGCACAGCCGTGGAGCGTATTCTGAAATCACAGTCTTGGGTGCCTACACTGGTGAGGCTTGAGCGTCCATCACCGCCAATTGCTGACTAGCCCATAGAACTCATTCTCAGATCGCCTTGGTCCACTGGGATTCAATATTTTCTGCACGCTTGTAGTTGATCTCTTGCACGAGTTTGAGCTCGGCGTTTGGAAGATGCTTTTCATTCATTTGTTGCGAATTGTCACGGCGCATGACAAAGGTCTTATTCACGAATTGGATCGGAGGTATGCGATTTGATTGGGTCACACATTTAGCTGACTTCCCCATCACAAGATACAGACAAATTCCTACGTTCGGCTCAGTGACTATACGAAAATTTTCAGCCAACTCTTCGGATATGACACGCATGGCGGCTCGAAACTTCGAAGACCTTCTCCAGGTATGGCATCTTCATTGAAGTCAGGATGGGACACTGACGCGATCTAAGTGCTCTATCCCTGTTTTCGACGGTCTTCTCCCCGAACCGCACAATCGGGTTGTTCTGCAGCTGCTATTTACTATGTCACATTGGCACGGACTAGCCAAGCTCCGCATGCATTCTGAATTGACCTTAGAAATTATGGACGAGGTCACTTCCGCTGTTGGTAGACAGTTTCGCGCCTTCAAAGCTACAGTTTGCTCATCTTTCGAGACACACGAGCTTCGCCAGGAAGTCGAAGCTCGTGCACGCCGTGCCGCAAACCACACAGCAAAACAGGCGGGAGCGCAGAAGGGCAAGGGACGCGCTCGCAACTTAGAACAACAAGAGATGCTGGGGTCGCAAATATCACCCGATAATGTGCGGCGTATAAAGGTATTCAACTTCCAAACATACAAATTTCACGCTTTGGGGGACTACGTGTCTACAATCCGTCAGTATGGTACAACTGATTCGTACAGTACTGAACTGGTCCGTCGTATGACAATTAATCTCTGTACTTGACTCACTAACTGCTGCAGGGTGAACTCGAGCACCGTTCCCCTAAGGGCAGATATCGTCGCACGGACCAAAGATCATTTGTCAAACAGCTGACCCGGATCGAGCATCGTCAGGCTCGGATTCGTCGTCTCGGTGACAAAGTTGTACATCGTCCTCACATTGAAATTGCCAATTTAGCGCGAAGCCCACACGTCCACCACCACATTGGCAGCACACAGAAGCACCCTGTGCACATAGGAACTTACTTACGCACCCACGAAGGTGATCCGGCGCTCAAGGTTAGTTTAATTATACTTACCTCCACACGCTCTAACAATGCTTCGCAGGATTTTGTTCCCAAGCTTAAGGATTATCTGTCACGTCGAATTCAAAAAGTCGAAAGGTATATCGTCTTTGGGAGAAGATTACACCACCAATACAATTATCCTTAAGGACGATCGTATGTATCGACACAACATCGCTAGGTTCAACTACACCACCTACGACGTTCGCAGAGCTCAAGATGTCCTCAACCCACGAACGTCCCACTGCAATATCATGGCTCTCAGCGCCAACGATACTGAACATAGAGGCCATAGATTCACCTACGGTAAGGTACTGGGGATATATCATGTTAATGTCATTCACGTCGGAAGCGGCATGACCGACTACACTCCACAACGAATGGAGTTTCTATGGGTTCGTTGGTACCAGCCTGTGTCACAAGTATCCTCCTGGGAATCCTCGACCTTAGATCGAGTGAAATTTCCGCCCCTGAACGACGAACACTCATTCGATTTCGTTGATCCCGAGGACGTCCTAAGGGGCTGCCATATCATACCTTGTTTCGCGAAGCGAAGGAGACATCCTGACGGATTAGGGGTGTCGCATGTGCTGAGGACAAGAGTGATTGGTTTGAATATTATGTGAACCGGTGAGTGGGCTCAGGGAACATTGCATAAACAACTAATAATGAGCTTGTAAATTCAGCTTCGTTGACCGCAACATGCTTATGCGCTTCCACTTCGGTCTGGGAGTGGGGCATGTATATTCTCATTATCGTTCTATGCAGGCCGAAGTGCAAGAAGACAATGCAGTACGGGCCGGTCATACTCTACATGGTCAATACACAACAAATGACACCATCGATGAAGACGCAGATGAAGATGAAGATGAAGATGAAGAAGCAGATGAAGATGAAGAAGCAGATGAAGATGAAGATGAAGATGACAGTACCGATGGTGAACTAACCTTGAGCAACGTTTTAGTTCTAGCGACGAGTCGCTGTCATCTCAGTTTTGGGTCAAATGTATGGTAGCGATTTTGAAGTAGATTATGAAAATTAAAGGCGCTTCCTCGACACACCGGCAATTGGGGTCCCATCGCGACGGCACACATAATACCCCTCAGGACCGCCAGATGGCACTGCGATGGTGCAACGGCTTAATGTGATATATGCACGTAATAAGGTGAACGCCATGATGGCGGGCGGATAGTTGTCGAGTCTGTAAATACTTCTAAAGAGTTGTCGTCTTGAAATCTAACAAACAATGTCTTTCCTCTCAGACAACCAGCAATACCACGCAAATCTGAGTGCGCCAGCTCGAGATGTTGTATGCTACATGTACTGGAGCCACCTGGATTCAGTACTGCCGTATTATGTGCGTTTTTTCTACCTTGCCTTCTAGACCATTAACTCAAGTGTTTCTTCAGGGACCTCTCTCGGGCTCATCGGATGTAATGCCCTTTGTTGGGTACACCACGGTCGGGCTGCAGCCAACGCTATACCCGATTTATGTCAGTACTGTTATTCGTTGATGTTTTTTTTGGCGTCTTACTCCAGCCTGCAGTGTCCACTCTCATATCTCGAAGCCGTGTGTCGTCATCTTGGACATCTTTGTAGGTGTTATATACTGATCGGCTCTACAGATAAGGCATCGCATCACATTGTCCGCGTATTTGCAGACCGGATTCATCCATATTTCGGTATTCGAGGCAGATCAAAGCACCGACGTCCCGATCTACACCTTGGTGGTCAGTTGAATTTGAACCATCCCTCGACATCCCGCTAATTAGCCTTGTAGGGCGCCCTTCCTTCCGCAATCATAGACTTGCCTCCTAGGTGGACCAGGCAGGGTCACAACACGAAAACTCACATCGTTTACGATTGCTGCGTAAGTCACCTTGCAAATCTGGTTCTATGTCTCTTGACATTATCATAGGCTCCATCCAATTGTCAAACTATCATTTTTTGGGCCGAACATCCATTGGGGTACAACATGCATACCTTGCAAGTTTCTGGACCACAAGATATATCAGATGTTTATTCTTCCGTTTCGCCAAACGATTCTTCGCTCCTGGATTCCTGGGTCATGTCTGATCTCAACACGGTGTCAGAAGGCAATAGTGATGTTAGCGCCCATGAGAGCTATAGCTACCACTATTCTGCTCATTCTGTGTCTCAGGCTGAAAACGAATCGCATGTCAGCGACGAATTGCATCATGCCAACGACGTGCATCATGCCATCGACGTGCCTCCTCCCGCACCCAAGAACACCGCCTCCCTGAAGGCTATCATGATAGCATACCCGAAGTGGCGGTTGGTCCTGGCTTACCTGCGACTTTTGATGAGAGTTGCAATTCTCAAGGGGGAGTCTGAGAACCCTCATCTCATCACCAGAACTTCGCTTACCACGAAAAACACGTTCATCGCCGACCTCTTTGCTCAGAGCCTCGTTCAGGCAAATACAACTTCGCAGGAGTTGGAAACGGGTCAGAACTTCATTCATGTAACATACTCTGTTTATACTGATTACTTTCCAGTGATATCTACTAAAGACGGCAAGGTCATAAGTGAGCGCGAAGTCTTGTGTCTGGTGAGTATGTTTGCTCTTCATTTTTGATATTTGTCTTACCTCGAATAGACCATCTCGTGGTTGTCCGAATTCATTCGTGACACTAAGCACACGATGTTAGAGGCCATCAATCATCCTCAGGCCGGCTTTGGGCTCCGCGACATTTTTGGTGTCGCACTTAAAGCTAGGCTCGAGTTTTTGTTAGACCACTTCTTGCCACCACATTCCGCCCTCCTTCCAATTGAAGTGAGTGTTTTGAATTAACTTGTCGTGTAAAATTAATTATACTACACAGCAAAACGGAATAGTATGGTTCCTTCACACAAAGTTGGCTAAAGCACTCCTCTGGCACGTCGTTTTTAGGGTTACCAGATTGAATGGTGTTCGAGTTCGCTCGACTCCCAGTGTACCACTGGTCGTGGCCAATCTTGCGCCTGATACGTTTAAAAATGCCCCAGCCTACCGTCTCACACCCTCGCCTTTGTGGAGTCTTTTGTGAGTGTGTACTCTACGCGCTTCCCATTTCTAAAATGTCTTATTGCATTAGTGTTACACTGCGCTGGTTCGACTGCTGAAGGACGTCGTGGAACAGCTCCCCAATACCACACTCATGCGGGCCTATCCAACTCCCCGTGAAATTCACAACCAAGGCATTGAGACGATCGACATGCTATTGCAACAGCATGACGACCCAGGACTAGCTTCGCTTCAAACCTACATGCTCCATTTGTGTAAACTTGCGTGAGTTCGCATTCTAAGAGATCATTTCTATGCCACTAGCTAACGAATGTGTGTCGTGTAGCGTGGATGATGTTGAACGCGTTGTCCGCCAGTAAATTTGCTTTCCATATCTTGTCCTTGCCTGCTCTAACATGTACCACTTGTATTTGCTATTTGCGATATCACTCGTTGCTGTGTTTCCGTAACCTGCATGTGCCATCTACACACCATTGAGGCCGATCAATAGTGCCCCGTCTTGCGGTAAGCTCTGAGGAAACTTGTCTAAAATACATTTATTCATTTCCGCCATCGTGTCTACAACTCGGCGGATTACAAAGCTATGGCGGATGATGGCGATCAAACTTTAAAAAGCTACAAAGAGGCAAATGAATGGTAGGTCATCATTAAGCGATCGTGTGAATATCCTTTGAGCCTCTTGCTACCCACCAGCTTCAACATGTTGAGGATCAGGCCCATCCCAGCCTGCTACCCTACGTTCGTTGTTCCCTGAAAGACCAATTGTTCGGAATTGGATATGACGACAATGCTCTGGCATTTTGGCTTCAAAAATATGGCTCCGAAGTTGTCAGTGCGCCTACGTATTTTTATTTTTATTTTCTCATAATTTCACTTCCAGCTTTCAGATTCCCTCTTTATCACAACTGCTGTGCTGTTTGGATTAGTCGACTCGCATGATCTTTCGGGTCTCCTTGAAGTAGTCTTTGAGGAGGTCAAGACGCAAACACCTCTCCAGCAAGAAGAGAACTGCTCGGCATTTCTTCAGCGAGGAGGGCGTTGTTTTATGGAGCAGAGGATGTATCGCGCTCAAATAGAAGTGTCATTGTTCAGTAAAGCTATTGCGAACTTGTGCGAAGAGCTGAACACTAGAAGTCAGCCAGGTGAACTACATCGTTGAAATAATTAGGTCCAATACTCAACTTATTCATAGTTTCGTGGCGTTTTGGCCCAAATTTGACGCTCCTCGCAGTAAACGCTATTGGGCATATGGGAACATGCCCACCTCCTCACTCGCTCAATTTCAAGTGCTTCGGACCTACAAAAGCCATGGAGAAGGCCGCTCATGACAAATGTCATGCCTGGCTTCGCGCGACATCTCAATCTCAGGACACTACGCAAGTTGCTTGTAATCCCAGTACACCCCCCAAGACTTTTCGTCATTGGGAATCCCTCCTAAGGGTAAGTGTATACTATATTACGAGTGTCGTGGTGTTCTGACGCTGAACAGCGTGATGACCAAATTTTCTCCCTGCCTTGTTTGATGAAATCATGGGTCGATAATACTACATATCGTGCATACATAAGCGCATCTTGTGCAAAACCAACGAGCCTCTACGTATCGACAACAAACAGAGGTTCACCCGAAAGGAATACAAATCGTTGGATGCGCTCATGTCTATTTTCCATATTCTGGACTTGAAGACGCAACGAGCACAGGCCGAAGCAGATATGTTTTCTGAAGCCATTGAACGCACTGCTGAAATCGAGTTCACTGATGATGGTATGCTTGTAGCTTTGTTTCAATTTTATAATACTAAGATGATTATAGGTTTGTCTTCGGGTTCGGGAACTACTACGACATATGACTCGCGTTTGCCTGATGATTGGTTTGATGATTGGTTTTCGAGCTCATCTGCACCTTCTAA
>JABCPU010000199.1:0-122468 GCA_016800925.1 Suillus spraguei
GTCCAGAAGAGGACAAGGTGAAAGTACAAGGAACGCGTTCCAAGTATGATCAAGGGTTCGGCCTCGATGACAAGTCAAAGAGGTTCTGCAAGAATAGAGACTAAGGCTAAGGAGTGCTTAGACTTAGAGACGATTCAAGACGACTTAGATTGGAGACCTAAGCGAAGGAGATTCCAGGTAAAACCCAGTAAGATTAAAGTAGGGAATCTACTACAAGTACACTGTGCTTAAATAAGCCAATATGTGCGCACAGACCAAGTAACCGTGAGAACGTATCTGCGTATCCTAATAAAGAAGGCATGTATTGTACAGATGCTTGAGCATATGAGTCGGAGTCATGTGACATGATATACAAGTAAAGGAACAAAGGGAAAATGAATAGGGGCATGTACGATTGTAACAAACTCAAAGACTAAGTCTACTACCAGGTAGATCCAGAGCTAGACACTAATCCTGACCTATAGTACAGTGAAAATGAGGTACTGTATCGTGCAGGGTACACAGTGCTTATATCCTATATTGTATGTACTCGGAATGCTTTAGGCGAAATCAGTAGCACTCAAGTACAGTAACCGCCGGTATGTAAACGTAGCGCGAGGCAACATGTAATAAGACTTGCTGTGAAATCAGTGATAACGAACATAAAAGAAACTACACACCAAATGGAGCTATGCGGACGAGGCAAGGACATGGAAGGACATCGGTATGTGGAACATGGTGCGGCAGTCAGTATGGTGTGCAGTAAGTGTATGATGCCACTGGCATGTGCTAAAGGAGTAAGATGGCCTTT
Source organism: Suillus spraguei (assembly GCA_016800925.1). Lineage (NCBI taxonomy): Eukaryota > Fungi > Basidiomycota > Agaricomycetes > Boletales > Suillaceae > Suillus > Suillus spraguei. The sequence continues at coordinate 791 of JABCPU010000199.1, forward strand.
GGACCAGTGGGAACTCCTATAGACATGAGATGAGTGCTAAAAGATAGGGTTTCGAGGCCAGCGCCAATATGTTTGTTACATCGGATATGTAATGGCGAGTATTGTAGTGGTCCATTACTAATACTGATCAGCTGTTTCCCTCTAGAACTACGACTTTCCTAACAACTGCAAAGATTATATCCATTGTATTTGTCACGTGAAAGTAAGTTGCTCTCACTCAGCCCACCAATCCTTGGTCTAACTCTTCTTAGCGTACTGGCACAAAAGGTACCTCATACATGTACTTCATTACCGATAACTCGAAGTCTGCTCGTGAGTTGATATATATTTTGCATGAGGCGAAGGCTCATGTACCACAATAACTAGAGGAAATTGCCATGTACAGTGGAGGAGGGGGAGGTCACAGTAAGTCTTTAGCATGTCCACATGTTTCATATACTGATTTGGCCATTCATGTTGTTATAACTTTCTTTTCATTCAATACACTGATCACATACTATTCAACCTGCAGCAATGGCAACAACTTGTTATGAACTAGGGTGACATCACCAGCAACAGTGCAAAGGCACTTAACGGTTTACTGGGAAGTGCGTCTAAAGTTTGAAGGAACAAGACTCGGCCTTAAGAGACGTGTCTCGACATGTATCAAGAATAGAGGCTAAGGAGTGCTTAGACTTAGAGATGATTCAGACAACTAAGGTTGGAGGCCTTAGTGAATGGAAATCCAGGTAAAACCTAGTAAGATTAAAGTGAAGTCTACAAGCATAATACAACATGCTTAAATAAGTTGATATGTGCGCATGGACCAAGAGAGGTGTGGGAATGTAAGTGCATATCCCAAGAAGGAAGGCAACTATAGTACAGACACATTGAGTGTATGAGTCAAGAAGTATGTCACATGATATACAAGGTAATAGACAAAGAGAAAAGTATGTGTAACACAACTCCGAATGATCCTGGCTTGGAGGGCGAGCAAAAAGGTGCATTTTTCTTCACACACTTGTTTTCATTCTATCTCAATGCTGTATAGATATGTCTCAACTGACAATGGCAAGTGGGTATAATCCTACCGCAGTCAAGTCTGCTTGGTATGATTGGTGGGAGGCCCAAGGCTTCTTCAAGCCTCAGACCACAGAAAATGGGGACACTAAACTGGAGGGTGTCTTTGTGGTTCTGATGCCTCCCACAAACATCACTGGAAGCCTGCATATCAGTCATGCACTGACTAGTATTGACATTCAGGATTGCTTGATACACTGGTAAATTTTTCAGCATGTGAGTTATTTGTTGAAGGTTATCAATGCTGATTACAGTGTTTAGACAGGATAGGACTTGCAACTCTCATTATTACGTTGAATCGACCATTTGTACAAATTGCTTCACCATATAAAGCAACTCGAAGGGTTCTTGTCTGGTAATATCTTTTCAAGCATTCTTCATTTCAATACAGACATAAGTAACATTATTTTATCAATGACATCTGATCCGACCAAGACTCACAACATGTGCTATTATACTCAGTAACATGTAATGCATATGCATTGTGCTGCAGTGATTAATAACCTTTATTGTGTTTCCACTCACTTCGCTAAATTCAGGTCACAGCCTCAATGATCCATAGTGCCATGGAAGGACTGGACTTGTGAACTGACATCCAGGTAAGTGTTATAATCAAATTACATATGATTACATTGAGGCCTCACTTCTGTATCACTTACTAATAGGGCTTTGATGTTCACACACACTGAAGCAGGCTGCTTCATGGCACCTGACTTCCCAAACATATAAAATACCAGTGACCTGAGACAATTGACTTGTCCTGCAAGCCCTACTCTGAGGTCTCTTTCGCTTTGCACACTCTCCTGTTCTATTGATGAGTGACATATCAGATTCGAATTTGAGTATTCATTCAGACTCAGACTTGGCAGATGAGAACAATCGTGACCAGCCTGTTGCCCCTGCAAGCGAAGGTGCTTCCATGGACCATTACCAAGAGGTAGGCTTCAATCACTGTTCTATTGATATCCTAACATGTTCCATTTAGTATATTCAGCTTCAGTATGGCAAGCTTCAGCAGTGCAATGAAATGCTGAATGAGAACAACAACATCCTCAATGCACAACAGCTGAAATGTTCTCACAAGCATCCACCTAAAGTGTCATCCTCCAATACAATATCTTCAGCATCTCAACTGTCATCCACAGGTCCATCTACAGTGAGCACCTCATCTAAGACTAATGACACTGAGAAGCTCATTCTCAGTGCGGCAAAGAAGTATTCAATAACTACTGAAGTTCCTTCCTGACAAGGTCATTTTTCAAACTGATTGTCCTGACCCTCCAGCTGAAATCTCAAATCCAAATCATTACACTAACAAGTCAATGGAGAAGGACACACTTGTAACTAAGCTCTGCGCATTCATCAATTTTGTGTTGCACCCTCAGATGCAAACAAAGGAAATGCCTTTTATAATCAGGTTCATAATACTTTTACATCATTGAAATCAATCTAACTTATGAAGCCTTGCAGTTTGGAACTGGAATGCAGCAAGCTCTGTCATATACCGTGCATTTCAGTCCAGATCCGATTCAATCCATAGACATCTGGACACCCAATTCATACATCCAGTCCACCACTCCAATCCATATCCATCCATATCCGATCCATATCCATATCTGATCCATATCCATATCCGACCCAATCCATCCATCTGGTCTCATCCACCCATCTGATCTGATCCATATCTGATCCATATCCATATCCGACCCAATCCATCCGTCTGGTCTCATTCACCCATCCGATCAGATCCATATCCGACCCAGTCCATATCCAATCCATGTCTATATCCGATCCGAATTCATATCCAAACTATTCCCGTGCACCTGTGCATAACCCTGTTTAGTATATATCTGTGTCCCTAGTGTAAAGATACAATCTAGCCTGGGCTGTAGATGAACCATGGCCTAAACTAGTATGCAACTCTTGTGCTCTGTCTAGTCTGCTACACTTGCAAAGCAAGAGTGTTTGACCCTAAAGGGAATGCTAAGTTAATATAGTTCAATAATGCCCAACCTGTGGTGCAAGACTGCTGTCGGAGGTAGTGAGATGCTAGCAGTGACCTCTGCTCCATGGGAAAGTAGCGGTAATGTAGCAGTAGAGCACGGGAAGATAGCAGTAAAGTAGTGGTAGTGTGAGCAGTAAAACTGCGGTAGTGTGGGTGGTAAAACTGCGGTATGGCTTGGGAAACTGGCGGTAAAACAAGCAGTGAAGCGTGGGAAAGTGTAGCGCAAGCGGTGAAGTGCGTGGAAGCGGTAAAGAGTGGTGGTGCGCGCAGCAATAAAACAATTCTTAAGAGAGACAGTGACTTCGGTAAAGGACTTTATTCAGTAGAGACAGTAGTGGTGACTATTCCTAAGTACTGTGTGTACTATAGGAGAGAAGTAAGGAACGAGTACAGGTACCTAGGAATTTTATACAAAAGGAATAGCAATGGAAATGGAAGGGATAGGATTAACATGCAGCAGACATGTAATAAGACTGCACTATAGTTTACAAAACATCACATACCGGCAAGACTGGATGGACATTGGACAGATGGTAAATCTTGTTTGAGGATGCCTAATGAGTTTGCGGAGATTGCCGAAGATCACCACTTTGCGGGAAAGTTGCCGCAGTACAGCCACTAAGCTGCAACGAGGCTTCCGGAGTGTGGAACGATACCGTTAGGTAGGGGTAAATGCATGGTAAAGTAGGAAAGCCGGGTAGTCTATACTACATATCTCTACACCATATCTGGACCTACTCCTCTCTAGTAGTCAACACCTCCCTAAGATCCATAGAGCTACGCTCGTCCAATCATCCAATCATCTGCCCCTCCACTCTTCCGCTCCTCTGAGCTCCGGACCTTCGGACCTCTGGTCCTCTGGATCTATCCTATCCTATTTTACGATATCTATGAATCATCTTTCCCTCCAGAGCTCTGCTCCTATCCTGCCCTGGACTTTGTCCAGGAGTCCATCTTTCATTCATTCTACTTGGAACTTGTTCTAGTAGTCTTACCACTACTTCCTACTATCTGAAAATAGTTCCGGCGCATCCCCACGCTCATCTGGAAGTCCCTCAGAGCTCTATCAAGCTATCCTGTCCTAAGAGTTCATCCAGACTCCGTCTGGACTTCACCATAATCCCTTGGACTTCATGTAAAATTAAGGGCACATACTCAGGTAAGGGGCACGGCGTTTTGTCAAGCAGAGGTCAAAGAAATCCAAGACGAAGAAGACAAAACAGTGAGGCGAATTGCAGAGGATTTTTAACTTGGAGAAACAAAGATTTGATGTATGTTTCTCTCAATGTATTACTAAGACTTGTACATGCTGTAGGTGAAAGAAAAGAACTTCGTGTCCCTATCACCCTTCACTCGCATACTCACTTAAAATCCGTCAACACTACCGCCATTATTGACTCTGGCACAGCAGGAATATTTATTTCCAAGGAGTTTGTGAAACTCCATCAAATTACACAACAAAAACTCAAAACACCGTTTCGAGTTACTATGGCAGATGGAACCCTTATCAAAGGAGGGCCGATCACGCACTACTGTCTCCTAGTGGTAAAGATTGATGAATGAACCATGTATGGAAAGTTCAATATTACTAAACTTGGATGAAGAGATCAAAACCTTCTGGCAATTCCGTGGTTACATGCCATGAACCCAAGTATAGATTGGGCCATCAAAACACTTGTTCTCCCACGAACAACAAAGTCTGACGAAATTGAACTCAACTTGGATACAGATCGGAAGAAGAACGGGCTACCCCCTGCTTTCCATTGCCACACTAAGAAATGGCAAAATTCGAAACTTCTGAAACTCATCATCGCTCCTTCCATTAACATCCCTGATGAATTCACAATAGATGACACTCCCCCACAAGTAAAACTACCACAGCGTTTCCCATCGCCTATTCCTTGAGTGGAGAAACGAAAGAACGAGTTGGAACCGGAGTCTCGACCACCCCCATCGCAACCCATTGAACAACGACCAGTTGAAGAGCAACGACAAGGAAAGCGTAAACCTGACAACGATCTCGGAGGAAGAGCTCATAATATCCCAAAGTTAACTAAGTACTTCGTACTGCCCAAGCTGCTCACCCCTTCCATCGAAGAAATTCCTGATCCAGACGAACCCATGATGACCACAATACCTACCGAAGACAATGAACAATTCAATATGATGCAGGATGTTTGGCCCTGCCAACCCTATCCTCCTGATCCACTCCAAGCATAGTCACACCCACCACTATGTCTGGACTGTCCCTCCACCAGCATTCCAGATGTACCTTCACTATGTGTCCTGGTCCAATTCCCATTCCTATCTGGATTCCATACCTCCAGTCCTCTGAACCTTCAGACCTCTGCAGCTAGCTTGCTAACTCTATGCACATCCTAGCCCACCCTGAGCACAGTCTCACCCACCACTATGTCCGGACTTTCCCTCCTCTGATATCTGAGACTTCCCACCACATCCGATCCTCATTCATGTCCTAAATACTTCCCCTTAGATCCACAGAGCTTCACTTCTCTGGTCCTCCACTCCTCCACTCCTCCACTCCTCCCCCTCCAGACCTCTGGTCCTGTCCTACCCCACCCTTGACCTCCTGTGGATCATCTTTCCCCCTGGAGCTTCACTCCTATCCTGCCCTGGACTTCGTCTGGTAGTCTGTCCTCCATTCCATTCTACTTGGGACTCGACCCAGTAGTCTTACCTGTATTCCCTGTCCTCTGGAAATAGTTCCTGCATGTTTGCCTCGCTCCTCCAGTAGTCTGTCGGCGCTCTATTGAGCAGTCTAGCCCTAGAGTTTCTCTGGAGTTCCCCTCTGGACTTCACTGAAACTCCCCCTCAGACTTCATGCAAAATTAGGGGCACAGCACACAAGCTGAGGCCAAGCTCCCGTATTTAGTTATAACACTCCAGTACAACCCCATGCAAAGCTGGAACTTCTGAGTAGCCTCCAGTTTTGCATGGCCATAACACTATGAGTGCATATATCTACCATTGACCACAAAATCTAAACCCCAAAGCACAAAAACCTGAATGCACCATGTCTGACATTCACCAATAATTGAGTCCCAAAGCCCAAAAACCCAAAACCTGAACCTTGATGTGCACCATATCCTATTTTCTAACACAACAAATCACCAAGTCTTGAAACCCGAACACCCGACCACCCAAAGCCTGAAACACAAGACTCAAGAGTCAAAACTTGCAAAAATATAAATGTCAAATTTCACTGAGTGCCAAACCCTGAGTACCGAGTGCCAGGTGCCAGATGCCAAGTCCCAAAACCCAGAACTTGAAACTTGAGATTCAAACTAGATATTTCCTGAATTCTGGATACCCGGACACCTGAATCTCAATACTCAAGGTGAAAGATTTGAAGTTCATGTGTTGAGTCACCAAGTGCCAAGTGCCAAGTGCTGGATGCAGAGTCATGAGACCCAAAACTCGAGATTTGAGATGAAAAAGATACCACCAAAAATGTGTGAATCAAATCTTTTTATTGCCTCACATTTTTCTGAGTCCTGAGTGCTGAATCCCAAGTGCCAAACCCTGAAATTGTGGACTACCAGGTTTCAAGGTTTGGCACTCAGGATTTGGCACTTGGGACTCAGAAAAATGTGAGGCAATAAAAAGCCGAAACTCAAAACTCAAAACTTGAAACTTGCAAAAATGTATATCATGTAAAATTTCTATTTCCTTACACAGTTCACCAAGTGTCAAGTACTGAGACCCAAGACTGAAATCCCAAATCTCTGGCAATGCACCAAGTACCAACTGCTGAGTGCCAAAGCCTGAAACTTGAAACTCACAAAAATCTGTATCATGTAAAATTTCTATTTCCTTACACAGTTCACTGAGTGTCAAGTACCAAGACCCGAGACCTGAATCCCAAATTCCTGGCAATGTACCAAGTGTTGAGTGCCAGGTGCTGAAGCCCAAAACCCAAAACTTGAAACTTGAAACTCAAAACTCACAAAGATCTGTATCATGTAAAATATCTATTGCCTTACACAGTTCACTGAGTGTCAAATACCAAGACCCAAGACCCGAATCCCGAATTCCTGGCAATGTACCAAGTGCCAAGTGCTGAAACCCAAAACTTGAAACTTGAAACTCAAAACTCACAAAAATGTGTATCATATAAAATTTCTATTTCCTTTCACAGTTCACTGAGTGTCGAGCACCAAGACCCAAGACCCAAATTCAGAATTCCTGGCAATGTACCAAGTGCTGAGTGCTGAGTGCCAAAGCCCAAAGCCCGAAACCCGAAACATGAAACATAAACATAAAACTTGAAACATGCAAAAATCTGTATCATGTCAAATTTCTATTTCCTTACACAGGTCATGAAGTGTTGAGTACCAAGACCTGAGACCCAAATCCAGAATGTAGGGTTGGCAGGCTAGCTGCAGAGGTCCGGAGGTCCGGAGATATGGAGATCATGGCCAGAGATCATAGTGGAGATGTGGTGTGAAATGCGGTGTGATGAACATATTGGCACTGGCCTCAAAACCCTATCTTTTGACACACATCTCATGTCTATAGGAATCTCCGCTTGTCCAAGGCCGTCTTGCTCCTCTAGCATTGCTGGCAGTATCACATGCTTACCACACACCATACCAACTGCCGCACCACGTTCCATGTACCTATGTCCTTCCATGTCCTTGCTGCATCCACATAGCTTTATTTGGTGTGTAGTTTGTACATGACTGCTTATCACTGATTCTATGGCAAGCCTTATTACATGTTGCCTCGTGCCGCAGCTGCCTTGTGCTACATTTACATAGCAGCAGTTACTTCTCTTGAGCCTACTGATCTCGCCTAACACATCCCGAGTACATATGAAATAGGATATAAACACCACATAGCCTGCACGATACAGTACCTTATTTTCACCATACTATAGGTCAGGATTAGAGTCTAGCTCTGGAACCACCCAGTAGTAGACTTAGTCTTTAAAGTTCTTTACTGCTCATTAATTGATATCACTCGTTCACCATTACCGCTGGCATACTGCTAGACTTTCGATCCCTATTTTGATTTGACTTCACACTCACTGCTGCTTTACCGTTGAAAGTACCATGGGTTTCTTTACTGTTTCTTTGCACCGCTCGCACCTTACGCTACTGCTGACATTACTGCTCGTCACTGCTCGCTCAACATTACATTTTCAGGCATTGTTTCAACCACGGTAGTACCGCTACATACAATGCTAGTTCTGGCGGCACCTTTGCTAGCTGCGGCAACTTACTGCTGACCACGACACTATATCTGCACATTGGTTTGACTTGAACTTAGCTATACTGACAGGCATCCCCCTGTAGGGTCAAGCATTCTTGCCTAGCAAGTGAAGCAGACTAGATGGAACACAAGACTCACATACTAACTTAGGAGGTAGTTTATCTACAGCCCAGGTTAGGTTGTATCTTTACAGTGGTATGTGACAGAAACTCACAAAAATGTATATCATGTAAAATTTCTATTTCCTTACACAGTTCACTGAGTGTCAAGTACCAAAATCCGGGACCCAAATCCTGAATTCCTGGCAATGTACCAAATGCTGAGTGCTGAGTGCTGAGTGCTGAAGCCTGAAACCTGAAACTTGAAACTTGAAACTCACAAAAATCTGTATCATGTAAATTTTTTATTTCCTTATACAGTTCACCGAGTGTCAAGTACCAAGACCCAAGACCACAATCCCAAATTCCTGGCAATGTACCAAGTGCTGAGTGCCAGAACCTGAACTCCGAAACTTGAAACTCACAAAAATCTGTATCATTTAAATTTTCTATTTCCTTACACAGTTCACCAAGTGTCAAGTACCAAGACCTGGGACCTGAATCCTGAATTCTTGGCAATGTAACAAGTGCCGAGTGCCGGAACCTGAACCCCAAACCTTGAAACTTGAAACTCACAAAAATCTGTATCATGCAAAATTTCTATTTCCTTACACAGTTCACTGAGTGTCAAGTACCAAAACCCAGGACCCGAATCCCAAATTCCTGGCACAAAACCCTGGCATACACAACATGTATGCCAGGGTTTTGGGTCTCGGGTCTCAGTACTTGACACTTGGTGAACGGTGTAAGGAAATAGAAAATTTACATGATATACATTTTTGTGAGTTTTGTGTTTTGTGTTTTGAGTTTTGGCACTTGGCACTCAGGACTCGGCACTCAGTGATTCAATAATTTGCTTCTGGCAGAGGTAACATTCATTGAAAAAAATTGTATATACATCTATCACTATGCAATTATGTCAACCTCCTCACAAGACCCTTTAACCTTCACCTCAACATCCAGTTCAATCTTGGCCATCTTATCATGGATGCCCTCCTGTTGCTCCTCAATCATTTTTAAAGTTTTGAATGTCTTACCATTGCATAAATGGCCGGCCCTGCTCAGACATCAACAGTAGTACACTCCCACATGTGTCATATGCAAAGGATCAGTTGTATATAGGCCACAAATCTGATATGTCATGTACAGGGGATATTTCTACTGATAAGAGGCCTACATAATAATCAAGCTTGTAATAAGTGATCTGATGCATGATTTACCTCTCATATATGTCCCTAATGATGTATTTGAAGTTTGAAAAAGATCCATGAAGAACTGACTGAATGATAAGTAAAATGACATATTTGTGAAAAGTGACAATTGACATCTTTTTACACAAAGTCACATTTATATATGGTACAGGTTAAATATTTTATTCAAAATATGTAAGATACATGTTAGACTACTAAAGGAACTCATACTGCATACTGCCCTGAGGTTGGAGGGTGGTGGAAGGGATGTGGTGTATATCTCAGTTGACCCAGCATCAAAGTGCTACAACTGCCCAACTGACTATTTTCGATGTTTTGGGACTTTGAACTTTCCCACAGTCAATTTCTTATCTATTTCACTTCCTCAGCACTCAATGCTTGTTGGATGGTTTTATAAATTTAGATATATCATAGTGAATGTATTTTGAATCTACTCCAGGTGTCTTATTAATACAATTTGATGTTTTGAAAGTATGGGCTCCTTATCAGTAGAAATAGTAAGCATTCACACTAGCTCAACACTCCGGCCTATTTTAAGCTGATCCTTGTCATACAAAGCAAGTATATATGGTATTATAATGATATATGAAGAGGCTGTATTATTTATGCAAGAGTAAGATACTGAAAACATCAAAAGTGTCAAAAATGCGACTTTCTATGTTTTTATTCTTGTAGCAGGATCCTATGTGTGTCCTGGGCCAGCTATATGATCAATCTACTCTAAATATACATAAAAATAGACCACTCACCTCAATTGAGGACAGGTCCTGTAGGAAAAAGTTTACAGGGGGTAAATATACATTGTTCCTATTATTGAATAGATGCCAGGAATCATTTTTCCAAGTCTGTCCGCCTAGAAATAATTAAATGGGAACATATTCTGTGTTTTCTTGTATATGTGCTATATCTATTGATGTAGGGTGCTTCAGGGGGTAAAATAAAAATTGAATATATTCATATATGTTCTTCAACATGTTATGAATGTCACAGAACAGCGGAAGAATGGTCAAACAGCATTCCTCCTCCGGAGATACAAGCAGAAGTTGCTCGTAAGAAGGGACCGGCATATATGGAGCACTTTTCGAAAGAGATGTGGAGGCAATGCAGGATGAGAGTTTTTGTGTTGTCAGCTTGGAAGAATGAACAGGGAGAGGTTCTGTTCGGGATGTAAGTCAATTGTGTCCGTCATCGCCGATCTTGGATCTCAATATATGTGTGCAGGCATGATGATCATGAGGTATTAGGAGATGGGGACAGCTTCATGAAGACTAAGGACTGGGAGGACATTGAGCCAGTATGACAGGAGTACGCCCAGGAACAGTTCGGTGAGTGTTTGAACTTTGGATGCAAGAATGAATTTGTTGATCATCACAATGATAGGTGCCAGGGCACAGGACGGAGGACGACAGGTCAAGGGAGGTTGCAAAAGAGTCAGAAAACCAGCTTTTGAACTCGACACAGATGGAAATGGGATGCCGTTGCTTCCAGACATCACGGAAACAAAACTTGAGGAGAAGAAAGCCATAGTCAGGGCGTTTCTTACATCGCACTACAGTGAGTCTTTCGTGGCAACATCCGAGATGTTGCTGAATGCGTGGACACAGGAATATGTTCCAGGAATGACAAGGCTGTCGTGCCATGGAGTGCCCTCATACAAAGTCAGGATGACTTTGTGGCAAGGAAGTATCTTCCGGCAGATATTGACCTGAAGGAGCCTTCAAAGTTGCAAAACTGGGACACGACGGCCTTGCTCAATTTCTGGTATGCTCAGCAGGAAACAGGAAAAGATTCAACATTCCTGTTCAAAGCATGGAAGAACAAAATGGGGACATGGTACCATCTGTGGCAGCCAGCAAGTTGCGATCTCGTCTGACTTGTAAAGTGAGAATGCAGAAGAGTGGAACTGTCCGAAGGCCCTGGGATCCATCAACCGAAGCTGAGAGTGATACCAACAGTGAAACTCATGACAAGGAGGATGACATTGATGATGACTCAGCTGATGGTCGATCCCCGCTGAAGAAACCCAGATGAATAGCACATCCATCTTCAGCACCCAAGGAGACAGAAGTTCCATGTTCAATGCTGGAGCCTCGCCCGGCCAGGCCGGCCAAGGCAGGTGCACTTTTGACATCATGGATGGGCGACCTCCTGGCCGGGTTGACTGAGGAAGTGGAAGAGAGGAACACATCGCCAGTGTAACGAACATATTGGCGCTGGGCTTAAAACCCCATATTTTGACACTTGTCTCACGTCTACAGGAGTTACCACTAGTCCATGGCCTTCTTACCCCTTTAGCAGTAACAGCAGCATCCCATGCTTACTGCACACCGTACCGACTGCCACACCACGTTCCACGAACCAATGTCCTTCCATGTCCTTGCCGCATCCGCATAGCTCCATTTGGTGCATAGTTTGTTTCCTGTTCGTTATCACTGATTCCACAGCAAGCGTTATTACATGTTGCCTCGTGCCGCAGTGCCTCGCGCTATGTTTACTTACGGCAGTTACTACACTCCAGCGCTACTGATCTCGCCTAGAGTATTCCGAGTACATACGAATTAGGATATAAGCACTGCGTACCCCACATGATAGAGCACCTGATTTTACACCATTGCATGTACTATAGGTCAGGATTATTGTCTAGCTCTGGATCAACCCAGTAGTGGACATAGTCTTTAAAGTTCCCTTATTGCTCGTTAATACATCACGCTTGTTCTCCGTTACCGCCGGCATACCGCTGGACTTTGGATTGTTACTTTTGACTGAACTTCTCACGCTCCACTACTTTACCGCTGAAAGTACCGCAGACTTCTTTACTGTTTCTTTGCACCGCTCGCAACCCTACCGCTGAGACCACCGCTCGACATTGCTCGCTAGACGCAACTGTTACTGACCTTATCTCGACGATGGTAGCACCGCAGCGCATGACGCTAGTTCTGGCAGTATCATCGCTGACCACGGCAACTTACTGCTGACTCAGACGCTTGTTTCGCAAATAAGTTAGACTCGAACTTGACCATACTAAATAGGCATCCCCCTTTAGGGTCGAACACTCTTGTTCTTACAAGTGAAGCAGACTAGACGGAGCGCAAGACTAACATACTAGTTTAGGCAGTGGTTAATCTACAGCCCAAGCTAGGTTGTATCTTTACACCGGAACCAAGGAGTATACAGGGCAAGAAAGCTGTCATTGAACCATCCGCAAGGACCACCCGGAGTAAGTCTCAAAAGCCAGTAGAGAGTACACTTCAAGTAACCAGGGCAAGGGGAAGGAAATAATGTACATATACCAAACTGCCCCCATGTGTACCACATTTTCATCATTTGTCACAATTCTCAAAACACAGTGTCCCATGTCCAAAATGTTGAATCCTAAGCACCGAGTTCCAGACGACTCCCGATCACCGAGGTCCAGCACCCGGGTATCAATCATTGGTAGTTGGTATTAGACATTAGGGTTTGTGCATCATCTAAAATAAATTGGAAATGTCATTGTTATACATGAAAAATTCAGTGGTTCACATGATGTAAGTATGTGAATGAATATTCAAATATTACGAAACCTGATCACCGAGTTCCGGATTCCCAATCACCGAGCTCCGGACCCCGGGAATCAATCATTGGTAGTTGGAATGCCATAATTGGGTGTGTGCATCATCTAAAATCAATTGGAAATGTCATTGTTATACATGAAAAATTCAGTGGTGAACATGATGTAAGTATGTGAATGAATATCCAAATACTTACATATCGGGTTGATCATCACACTTTTCAATGAGGGTATCTAATACAAGCAGCAATTCAGAGCTCATCTGTTTGGCCCTTTGCAACCTCCAGAGGTCCATATCAGCTCTTCTGAGTTTGTCGGATGTGTCAGCCCAAGCCACTCGGAATGGTCGGTCAGCCTCGAGGAGTTGATGTACGGTAGGCTCCGGACGATGGCCATGATGCTGTTGGTAATGGTCCAGGCGATCCAGAATTGATTCAACTTAAATAAAATTAGCAGAAAGATACATGATGAACAATTAAATACTCACATTCTGTTTGATCATATGACCCTAGGGGCATGCACTCCCTCAGCATGGCACGCAGGTCTTCATTGCTGAGTTCCAGTATGGGGGACTGACGTTTAGGAGGTGTTGTATGTGCTTGGGACATCACATCAACAATAAAAATGAGATGGTATGGATAAACTCACCTGGAATTGCTATTCCTGGGATAGCCAGAGCATCAATCTCAACATCAGCACATTCCGGTGCTTCATCACAATCAATAAGATCATCGTCAGGCCCTAGGTACAAGTCCGGATCATTGAACAAAGGCAGTTCCTCAGGCTGAGCCAGGTATAAGTGATCTGGATGGATTGAATGAACATGCAAAGTTGGATTATCTAAATGTGAATTGAGAAACCTACCAGGAACTGCATCCAAGACATCCGGACCACCTGATGACCCAGAATCATAGTCGATCTCATCATCCGGCCCAAGGTATACATCATCACATGCATCTAATAAATGTCCAGGCAACTGGAAGATATACTCAAAGCAACACATACCTGATGAAATCTGGGACTCAGTCTCATCATCCAGCCCAAGGTATACATCATCCAGTGCATCTGGTCCATCTCTGGTCAATTGAGAGCTGTACTGAAAGCACAACATACTTAGTGAAATCCGGGACTCGGTTGAGTCATCCACATCCATTGAGTTGTATTCAGTGACCGGAGGTTCATAAAATCTGACTGCTGGTTGAGATCTCATGATGTCTGATCAACTGATCAAACTGATTGATAACTGATAACTTCGAAGTTCAACACATGGCTGGCAACGGCCGAAAGTTGAACCATGCCCAAACAAAGACAAACAATCAACACTTATCAAGATCATCCTTCAATTGTCTGGTTTCCTTTGAAACTTCATCCTAGTGATAACAGATTTCAAACTTATCTCAAGCTTTTCACATCTTTCAACTCAATCTAAATGTCTACTCCAGTTGAAACCTCTTTGGCCGGTCTCAAGGGAACCACTGCTCAGATTGTGGGCATCATCACCAGGGCGCGGCTCATGCCTGCCGGCACTGGCCAAGCCCACCTTGCTCTGACAGCACAAGTCACTAATCTTGTGGTAAGTACCATTCATGTGTTAATTTTACTTTTGGTTTTTCTAAGATCTGTTTAGGCTGAGATAGTCAGGGAGCATGAGAAAGGGCCTTACATGCCCAGCATCATTGCATCCTGCTCCAAGGAGTTGATGAGAGTCAGGTCCATGACTCCCCAGGTGTGGCCCAACTGGCACAGCATCGGCCATGACGACCCCCGGGTGTTGAAACACTCCTGGCGCAGCAAGATTCGCGCCTGGGAGGTGTTAGGTGACCATTCAGGTGATCTCCCTGTCATGCCTAACCCTTCCATTGGCCCAATCACTGTGGATCTTCCCTCCCCACCCGTCGTCGCCGGCAATGTCACTGGTTCTTCCACCCACGCCACCTCCGAGCTCTGGGACAAAGGAAAAGGTAAGGCGGTTGTTGCTGACCTAGAGCTGGAGGTGGAAGGGAGCAGGAAGAGGAAGTCCCCCATGATGTCCAGACACTCTTCCTCACCTCCAAAGTCAGTGAAGAAGGGTCGCAAGCGGGTCAAGGCAACTCGCCATGTGCAGCTGAAGGTGTTTGTGGAGTCGGAAGATGATGAAGACACAATTGTTCAGGTATGTCATCCAGCTCATTGTTTTCATTCTCTCAATTTTCTGTAGCCTATTTTGAGTGGAGTGCCGGCGCTCAACGTGCCCCGGCCTTCCACAATTGTTGTAGGGACGCCCCATTCCCCTCATTCACCCCATTCCCCAAAGAAGCAATTGTTTGGTCCTGCTTCAGTATGTCATATTTTGTCATCCGGCACTTGGAAAAATGCTTATATATCATCAGCTCATTGCCGGTAGTCCACCCAAGGTGATGGTGAGTCATCATTCTTTGTCCAGACCTCCCGCCTGTACTTACCCATTGTCAGGCCACCTCTGGCAGTCGTCCGGAGGTCATCGAGACCCCCCAGGTAATGTCCAGCACTCCGGCTGAGGAACCTGCAGTCATGAATACAGGTGATATTCTCATTCTCAGCCCAGTGAGTACTCTAATGAATTCCAATGAGTCCATCAACTAATGGAACCCACAGAACAACCCCTGCCATTATTGCACCCAGGAGAAGTGGCCCTGCGCCACTCGGTTGGACAGGAGGACCCGTGCCCCGTGTTTGTCATGTGTCCGCTGCGCCACCAAGAAGATCAAATGTGTCCCAGCATCCATGGGATCCCCACCCAAACATATTCAAGGGAAGTCTACCACCTGGCAGGCTCACTCCAGGACACCTTCCAGAGCTCCCTCCAATGCACCGGATGCCTTGCAGTCCAAAGCCCGAACTCGCAGTCAATCTTGTGGCCCCTCCGGCACTCCGGCTGTCCCTGCTGTGACCACACCCAAGGCACAGTCCCGTGGGCGCAGCAAGACAATCACTGCCCCCAAGACACCTGCACCTGCACCAGCTTGTGAGTCACCCCAATTGTCTATGACCATCTGACCTTATCTTTCACTTAGCTATTCCGTCTTCGAGCGCCGCAGTGCCTCGTCCGGCACTTGATGTGCCCATTCTGGATCTCCATTCCATGGCAATTGCTATTTGGGATGGTGCCGCTCGAATTGCTCTTCTTGAGGCTCGTGTGGCGGAGCAGGATGGTAAGATTGATACCTTGCAATGCCTCCATGAGGGCCTTCATCGCAAAGTCATGGACCAGCACCCTTCATTTCCACTTCCCGACTCTCCTGTCAATGCAACCTTTTTGCTTGATCAATCTGTCCCCCTGTCCATCTCACCCCTCCCATCTGCACTTGCTCCCCTCATTGACTTGGATATAGCAGGGATGGAGCCTCCATCTCCGAAAGTCCAGCCTGCATCTATCATTGAGGGTCTCATATTTGAGCTCAGCCAGATTCAGCCTGAGGGTCCACAAACGTCCAGTGAAATTGTGGACCCAGATGATCCAGGCAACCTTGTCCTAGAATATGATTCTGATGATATGGATGTTGAGGTGAAGGTTGAACCCTCTGCTGATGAGGGTGAAATGGCTACATAATTGTATGTTCATAGATGTATATACAATGTTTGAATGAATGTCAGTGCTGGATGCCAAGTCCGGAAATCCGGAACTGGATACTGGAGATTCACAATGGATATTTGGCGAATGCCGGATATCCGGCTACCTTTAACACAACACACAATTTAAGGAATTTGAAACATATCTGTTGAGTTACCTTGTGCCGGGTGCTGGGTCACATTGTGAAACATATCATTCCATATATCTTAAGTACCAAACCCCAAACCCTGGGACCCTGGACTTGGGACTCATCACCATGTGACAGATATCGATCCACATATTTGATGTGCTGAACCCCAAACTCCGGCACCCGGGAGTTAGAACAATGTGAGGCAATACAAAGATATTGATTGACACATGTTGAGTGCCAAACCCCGAGCTCCGGCACCTGGCACTCGGGACTCGGGCCTTGGAACTTATAACAATGTGAAAGATGTCGATGCACATATTCTATCACCGATCCCCGATCCCCGGCACCTGGGAGTTAGAAATATGTGAGGCAATACAAAGATATTGATTTACACATGTGGAGTGCCGAACCCCGAACTCCGGCACCCGGGAGTTCGCACAATGTGTGGCAATGCAATGATCTTGATTTACTCATGTTGAGTGCCGAACCCCAAACTCCAGCACCCGGCACTCGGGGATCGGTATTCGGCACTCAAAACAATGTGAATGACCTCGATCCACATTTTTATGTGCAGAACCCCGAACTCCGGCACCCGGCACTCGGGACTCAGGACTTGGTACTCATAATATGAAAGATCTTGAGCAACATATTGTCAGTGCTGAACCCTGAACCCCGGCACCCAGCACTCACAACTCGGGACTCAGAACAATGTGAGGCAATAGACACCTATTGATCCACACATTCTAAGTGCCGAACTCTGAACTCCGAAATCTGGTAGTCTACTATTTAGGGGTTCGCGGTTCGGTACTCGGGCTTTTGCACTTGAGACCGAAAACAATGTTAGGCAATAAAATGACTTTGATGCACACATTTTTGGTAGATATCTTTTTCATCTCAAATCTCAAATCTCGAGTGCCAAACCCCAAATCCTGAAATCCGGTAGTCTACAATTTCGGGGTCCGGTCCTCGGGACTCAGACACATGTCAGGCAACAACAAAGCTTTGATCCACACATTTTTGGTAGATGTCTGTTTTGTCTCGACTCTCGAGTTTCTAGTTTCTAGTTTCGGTACTCTGCACCCGCACCCGGCACTCAGCACTAGATGACTCCACACATGGACTTTAAATCTTTCACCTTGTGTGTTGTGTTTCGGGTGTCCAAGTATCCGGAATTCAGGAAATCTCTAGTTTGAATCTCCAGTTTCGAGTTCCTGGATTCAGGACTTGGCACCCGGCACCCGGCACCTCAATTATCGATGAATGTCAGACATGATGAATTCAGGTTTTCGTGCTTCAGGGTTTAGATTTTGGTGGTCGATGGTAGGTATATGCACTCATAGGGTGCATGTATCCTATGTGTTTGATTCTCTGGTGGCTACATCAGCTGTACGTCTTTATGATACATATCTAGGCCCACCTGTATATGTAATATATTTTACCTCGGCCCACCCGTCTATGTAAAATTCCCCCATGTCGGCCCACCCATATATGTAATATTCTCTTACCTCGGCCTACCTGTCTATGCAATAATATTTGCCTTGCATCTCTCTTCAGCCCAGCTGTCTATAATATCCTACTCTACATACTACCCAGATGGGCCCACCCATCTCTGTCGGGGATGATATCCCCCTGGCCCATCCATCAACATCAGAAATCATGTTTCCCTCGGCCCACCCATCTCTCCCGAAAATACAAGTCTCCCGGCCCACCTGTCGCCATCAGAAATAATATTCTCCCCAGCCCATCTGTCAACATTGAGGATATACATAACCTCAGCCCATGGTCCGCTGGCCTGTCTTTGATGGGATATTATGTGGGTCGGGTGACCCGTATAGTACAGAGTTTGTCACTGAAGGGGCTCATCATAGGTAAGGATCAGTAAGCATAATCCAAGGCTATGTATGAACCATGCAGAAACATACTCCTAAGTACAATGGAACATAACTCAATGAACTCAGAGATGAGATATGTACGAAAGAGATTTTCAAGACAGAGACAGTAACCGAGAGCTGGAGACAAGGACATACACTAAATGGTGTAATGCGCGTGGTGTAGTGTGACAAAAAAACTCACGCTGGGCTCGAAATGGCACATTTTTGTATAGGTGTCAACTGGCAATCATTATCCTTACCCTTTGGCTTCACCATCCTATGTCGTACCACTTTGCCATGTGTTTACCCCTATCTAATAGTATTGTTCCGCACTCCAGAAGCCTTGTTGCAGCTTAAGGGCTGTACTATGGCAACTTTCCCATGAAGCGGTGATCTTCGGCAATCTCCACAAACCCATTTGGCATCCTCAAGCAAGATTTACCATCCGTCCAATGTCCATCCAGTCTTGCTGGTACATTATGTTTTGTAAATAGCTATTCTTTCATATAAAATTCCTAGGTACCTGTACTTGTTCCTGACTTTCCCTCTATGGTACACACTGTACTTAGGAATAGTCACTACCACTGTCTCTAATGGAATAAAGTCTTTCACTGACGTTACTGTCTCTTAAGAATTGCTTTACTGCTGCACGCACCACTGCACTTTACCACTTTTCCTGTGCTTCACTGCTTGCACTACCGCTTTCCCATGCTTACCGCAGCTTTACCGCTTGTTTTACTGCAGAAGTTCCCTCGCTTTACCACAGTTTTACTGCTTGCACTACCGCTTGTCTACCGCTTTCCCACTGTAAAGATGCAACCTAACCTGGGCTGTAGATAAACTACCTCCTAAGTTAGTATGTGAGTCTTGCGCTCCATCTAGTCTGCTTGACTTGTTAAACAAGAGCGTTCGAGCCTAAAGGGGGATGCCTGTTAGTATAGTCTAATCCAAGTCAAACCAATGTACGAATATAGTGTTGTAGTCAGCAGTAAGCTGCCATGGCTAGTGAAGATGCCGCCGGAACTAGTGTGGTAAGTAGTGATACTAGCCCGGTTAAAACAATGCCTGAAAATGTAATGTTGAGTGAGCAGTGATGAGTGGTAATGTCAGCGGTGCGAGCGGCACAAAGAAACAGTAAAGAAAACTGCGGTACTTTCAGCAGTAAAGTAGCGGTGAGCATGAAGTCCAGTCAAAATAGGGGTCAAGAATCTAGCAGTATGCCAGTGGTAACAGTGAATGAGCGATATTGATTAACGAGCAGTAAAGGAACTTAAAGACTAAGTCTACTACTGGGTGAATCCAGAGCTAGACACTAATCCTGACCTATAGTACAGTGACAATGAGGTACTGTATCGTGCGGGCTACATGGTGCTTATATCCTATTTTGTATGTACTCGGGTGTTATGAACTGGGGTGGCGTCACCAGTGACAGTGAAAAGACACAGACGGTCTGCTGGGAAGTTCTTACAATGTC
The DNA here is from genome assembly GCA_016800925.1 of Suillus spraguei. NCBI lineage: Eukaryota > Fungi > Basidiomycota > Agaricomycetes > Boletales > Suillaceae > Suillus > Suillus spraguei. The sequence goes on from JABCPU010000199.1 coordinate 21,013, forward strand.
CAAAAGAGGACAAGGTGAAAGTACAAGGAACGCGTTCCGAGTACGATCAAGGGTTCAGCCTCAAAGACAAGTCTAAGAGGTATCTGCGAGAATAGAGACTAAGGCTAAGGAGTGCTTAGACTTAGAGACAATTCAAGACGACTTAGGTTGGAGGCCTAAGCGAAGGAGATTCCAGGTAAAACCCAGTAAGATTAAAGTAGGGAATCTACTACAAGTACACTGTGCTTAAATAGGCCAATATGTGCGCACAGACCAAGTAACTGTGAGAACGTAACTGCGTATCCTAATAAGGAAGGCATGTATCGTACAGATGCGTTGAGCATATGAGTCAGAGTCACGTGATATGGTATACAAGTAAGGAAACAAAGGAAAATGAATAGGGGCACGTACAACTGTAACATTGGGATGCATTAGGCGAGATCAGTAGTGCTCAGGTGCAGTAACCTCCAGTATGTAAACATAGCATGAGGCAGCTGCGGCATGAGGCAACATGTAATAAGACTTGCCATAGGATCAGTGATAAGTGGTTATATACAAACTACGCACCAAATGGAGATATGTGGACGTGGCAAGGACATGGAAGGACATCAGTACATGGCATGTGGTGCAGCAATCAGTATGGTGTGCATTAAGCATGTGATGCCGCCGGTATGTGCTAAAGGAGTAAGACCGCATTTGGATGAGTGGAGTTTCCTATAGATGTGAGACGTGCGCTAAAAGATAGGGTTTCAAGGCCAGTGCCAATATGTTCATTACACTGGGCTTACCACTAGTTTTACTGCTAGTTTTCCATGGACCAGAGGTCACCACTAGCATCTCGCTACCTCTGATGGCATTCTCGCACCACAGGTTGGGCATTATTGAACTATCCTAACTAGCATTCCCTTTAGGGTCAGACATTCTTGCCTCACAAGTGAAGCAGACTAGGCAGAGCACTAGACTTGCATACTAGCTTAGGCCATGGTTTATCTACAGCCCAGGCTAGATTGTATCTTTACAGTGGGAATATGTCCAGAGAAGAATGCAGGGAGATCCGGAGGAATGGAATCCGGATAGGAATGGGCCTTGGACCAGGACACATAGTGAAGGTACATCCAGAATGCCACTGGAGGGAAAGTCCGGAAATAGTGATGGGCATGACTGTGCTTGGAGTGGACCAGGTGTAGGCTAGGGTTGGCAGGCTAGCTACGGAGGTTTGGAGATATGGAGATCAGGGCCAGAGATCATAGTGGAGATGGGGTCGAAATTCAGTATGTGACAGACACTTGCAAAAATGTATATCATGTAAAATTTCTATTTCCTTATACAGTTCACCAAGTGTTGAGTACCAAGACCAGTGTAACGAACATATTGGTGCTGGGCTTAAAACCCCATATGTTGACACTTGTCTCACGTCTACAGGAGTTACCACTTGTCCATGGCCGTCTTACCCTGTTTAGCAGTACCGGTGGCATCCCACGCTTACCACACACCGTACCGACTGCCACACCTCATTCCATGAACCAATGTCCTTCCATGTCCTTTCTGCATCTGCATAGCTCCATTTGGTGCGTAGCCCGTTTCCTGTTCGTTATCACTGATTCCACAGCAAGCATTATTACATGTTGCCTCGTGCCGCAGTGCCTCGCACTATGTTTACTTATGGCGGTTACTACACTCCAGCGCTACTGATCTCGCCTAGAGTATTCCGAGTACATACGAATTAGGATATAAGCACTGCGTACCCCACATGATAGAGCACCTGATTTTACACCATTGCATGTACTATAGGTCAGGATTATTGTCTAGCTCTGGATCAACCCAGTAGTGGACATAGTCTTTAAAGTTCCCTTATTGCTCGTTAATACATCACGCTTGTTCTCCGTTACCGCCGGCATACCGCTGGACTTTTGATTGTTACTTTCGACTGAACTTCTCATGCTCCGCTACTTTACTGCTGAAAGTACCGCGGACTTCTTTACTGTTTCTTTGCACCGCTCACAACCTTACCACTGAAAGTACCATGGACTTCTTTACTGTTTCTTTGCACTGCTCACAACCTTACCGCTACCGCTGAGACCACCGCTCGACATCACTCACTAGATGCAACTGTTACTGACTTTGTCTCGATGACGGTAGCACTGCAACGCACAACGCTAGTTCCGGCGGTATCATCGCTGACCGTGGCAACTTACCGCTGACTTGGACGCTTGTTTCGCAAATAAGTTAGACTCGAACTTGACCATACTAAATAGGCATCCCCCTTTAGGGTCGAATGCTCTTGTTCTTACAAGTGAAGCAGACTAGATGGAGCACAAGACTAACATACTAGTTTAGGCAGTGGTTTATCTACAGCCAAAGCTAGGTTGCATCTTTACACCGGTGCATACCAGCAAAAACCATGACCTTAGTGGTAAGCTATTTACTACCTACTATGCTATTGTGTGTTTAATGTTTGCTCTACGCCCAAAAGTATTCACACAGTCTTCTCCACACACCGTCATTGTTGTCAACAACAAGCTCGATACTTGGATGCCCTCTCTTATTTAGCCCACCTTTTTTTGTATGTCCTACACTTGACTTGACGCTGTTGTTTGATTGATGTTTGCTCTATGCCCAATAGGATTCACACAGTCTTCTCCCACACACCATCATCATCATCAACATACCCTATACTAAAACTTGACAGATGCTGCTATTCATTCTCCACAAGTCTCTGTTACTTAATATGTTGAACTTCAGCCGGCCACTGCCATCATTAGCCATGGAGGTGTGTATTTCTTCTCATTATGTCTATGCTGAAGTCATTGATCCCAAGGACTAGGTAGCCATGTGCTCGTAGTCCTACTAGTACTCGATGACAGCGGCCATGTTCATTCTATGCAAATATTTGTTTGTATTTATTTCAATGTCAAACTCATTGAGCCCAGGCACTACAGTGCATTCATCTCTCTATACCTCCTATCCACTCTGAAGTCTTCCTTACTAGCGCCAACCTTGTATTTTAAGTGGTGCTGCACTTGGCAAAGGCAGTTGTGAGCATGACCATGGAATGCAGGGACAACACCTTGAAGGTTCAGTTGTTTGACCTGATCGGCCAGCGAGCTGCGGAGGAGTATCTTTTCCAGTGTGCACTTAATGTCATAGCCATCAAGAATGTTCTTGCTGAACACATCCATCAATTTCTTTGAGCTAGCAATTGGGTATTTCATACTACTGAGTGTCAGCATCCCGTTGTAATAATTCTAATAACACTCACAGCTCACCACTCCGCACCATGTCATATATCATAAGCAGGAAGCCATGACAGCACACAGTGATAAAATTCCAGATTTCTTGAAGAGAGCGAACATCTTTTTGCAGGATTCCAGAGCTGCATTATGCCATCTGTCAATACATATACTTGCTGGTTCCAAAGAATCGGCCAAATCTGGCTCCTCAATCCAAGGATCATCTGGATCCCAAGTTTGGGTAGATGATGCACCAGTGTGAGAGTTTTGGCGGGCATTGCCAACCTCATCAGCAAACTGATTGAAGTATGACTTGCTAAGCCAAATGGGGGAGGTGCCAGAGTGAGGGTCTGGATGCTCAACTCCACTGCGAACTGCAGGGTCCACACGTTTGGCAAAATTATTGCCGTCGCAAGCACAAATGAGCAATGGGTGCTCTTGTTCAAGTATGTACTGGCATGCAGGGCAGAAATTGAGCATCCACCAGTCTGGAGTATCTCTCCCCAAATTCTTGTCTAGACAATGAGTAATGCATCATTGTATCTCAAGGTAGACATCATAAGCAGCACATATTGATCAGCCAAGTACTGCTGGTAGCATACCTCAAACACAGTCAAGTGTGGAAATGATGCAGTGAGTGATGGCACTTACATTATGCATGTGACATAATTTCTTTGCTTCCGCATGAATACTAAGGCAAGGACAAACGCGGTGGGTTTGTCGATAGACAGCAAGGGTCCAAACAGTAATAGCCACACTTGGCTTCACAGGTGAGGATCCAATCCATCTGTCATGTAGTAGTGTTACATTGGTGAACACGGTGAAACAAAGAAACTAGTGCTGGCCTAAGTATTAGCGCAGCATTAATCCTACTAAAGGCATGAGTGAGATGTTCGACCCAAGAGGACTGAAAATAGAAGCAATTCCTTCTAAGTTAGTGCGAAGGAAACAATGAAGTACTAAAATGGCAATGAGAATTCTGATTTCCGAGGTTAGCGGCAGTACTAGTGCAGTGTCAGCGGTACACGCGCGGTACTAGTGCGGTGTCAGCGGTACATGCACGGTAACGATAGCTGCAAGGGTTAGCTAGCGAGGGCAGGAACAAAGTTACTTGGGCGAGACGCAAATGTTATAACTACCGGCGGTGCGGTAGCGGTAGTGGCAACTTCCATATGAGCGGGAATGCAGATGAGAGAGAAAGCGACCCAGTGAGATCACTGGAAAGTCATGCAGTACTTCAAGCAGTAAAGTTACCGGCGGTTGAATCAATGAGCGAAGTTTGAATGGAGAAGAGTTCAAATGCAAATAGATTGCGACTAGCGAGCATTTCAGATACTAAGTCCTAGAGAAGGGATGTAACGGGAAGTGAAAGTAATGGTATGTATGTTCAGTCCTTTTTAACATATGCAAGCGCGTACGAGATAGCTATGCGAGTCTGGTAGCGAGATAGAAAATAAACAGGGTACTTAATTATGAGGCGCACAGCGTGCAGCGGCCCCTTGAGACATAAGGTAAATCCTGCTGTAGGTTTAGTAACAGCGGAAGCGAGTGTTATGACTGGGATGGCATCACCAGCCACAGTGAAAAGACACAGTCGGTCTGCTGGGAAGTTCTTACAATGTCCAAAAGAGGACAAGGTGAAAGTACAAGGAACGCATTCCGAGTACGATCAAGGGTTCAGCCTCAAAGACAAGTCTACGAGGTTCTGCGAGAATAGAGACCAAGGCTAAGGAGTGCTTAGACTTAGAGACAATTCAAGACGACTTAGGTTGGAGACTTAAGCGAAGGAGATTCCAGGTAAAACCCAGTAAGATTAAAGTAAAGAATCTACTACAAGTACAGTGTGCTTAAATAGACCAATATGTGCGCACGGACCAAGAGAGGCGTGGGAAAGTAAGTGCGTATCCAAATAAGGAAGGCAACTATAGTACAGATGCGTTGAGCATATGAATCATAGTCATGTGACATGATATACAAGTAAGGAAACAAAGACAAAATGAATAGGGGCATGTACGACTGTAACAGCGAGATAACTACGCACTAAAGTCTAGCCCACTGGTCCAGGCTGAGTCAAGCTCAACGTCTGCAAGCCAATTTTCTGCGTCAGCTGTACTTGGTACACCGTTTCTTTATTCAGTGGCAGCGACTTGGTTGAAGGCTTCTTCTAACTTCTTCAATGCAGCATAGTAACCATTATCTCCAGGTCGTTTCTTCAGCAATGTTCGTCCGTCAAGAGTCCAACAGACATCTGTAAGATGTCCTGGTGCGAAGATTCCACATACATGACAGAAATCTTCAGAGCAGTGGCGCAGCTTATGGCCATGTTGATAGCATCCATGACAGAAAATGTCGGCATAATGCTGGCAAGTGCATCCTAATGCTTCTTCTTTACCAATGTCTATGGTGTATTGGTCATCAGTACGATCAGGGAATGGGGAACGGAGGGGTCGAAGAACTTTGAGGGGAGTGACTCCTAGAGTCATGATGGTGCTGATGGCGTCACGTCTTCTCCGTGCAAATCTTCAAGCTGATGATCTTGGGAAGATATCGGAATAATGCGGTGGCATGGGGTTTGGTTCTGGAAACGGTGATGATTCTCGGGGGGCAAGTTCTGTTGTCACAGGTGACAGTGGTGGTACGAAGGGTGTAGGGGATGGTACAGTTTCTTGTTCAGAGGTGTCGCGAGTTAAATTGATGACTACCGGGTCGTCCTGAGTAAGGTCAATGACTTCATGGTGTACGGCGTGCTGTTTGTCGATGGCTAGGATAGTGTCTGTAAATTTCCTGGTAGCAAGAAGCCGGATAATGGTTTTTTTGATAGTTCCTTGCACATAGCGCGTGGCGAGAGTTCGATTAGTGATGGCGGCGGGCTTTAGGAGTCATTCAGCAGTCCTCATGATGAGGATCAATTCTTTTAGCACGATGTCATTGGTGTGAAGGATGTGGGAGTCGAGGCGTTCGGTGTATGATGGATCAAGGATTACAGCCTCCCACATAGACTGGATTTGTTCTGAGGTTTCAGGGAGTGCGAATGGTAATGAATCAACTAGACTTGAGATGTTTGATGATGAGGTAGATGATTGAGACATGTTTTAGATGATTGCAGTGATCGATTGGTTGTTGAGATACTCAGTGAATTTCGCTTCTTGTAAGCATTCGGGATTCGAGCGGAGTTCTTCAAATTTCCTTCCGGAAGCCATTCGTTATCTCCTGATGAGTATCCTTTCCATGTCACAAGGTATCTTCGGCGACTGCCGGTGCCTTTGTGAGAAAGAATTGCCTCGACTTCGTATTCTTCTTCTTCTTCGATGATGTCGGGTGGGGGTTCTAAGAAGTTCGGGCCATGTACATCATTTTCACTATATGATGATAAGACCGAAGCATGGAACGTGGGGTGGATCTTCCATTGCTGAGGGAGTTTGAGTGTAAACGTGATTGGTGACAGAACTGCAATGATAGGGAATGGTCCATATCGTTTCGGTGTGAGCTTCCGTGATGGGAGTTTTAGTCTAAGATTAGCTGCTGACAGCCAGACCTTATCTCCGATCTTCCATAGAGTATACTTCTCTCCTCGGGACCGTTCGGCCATTGTTTGCATCGCAATGTTATGGCAGGCGATTGCTTCTTCTCTTATCTTTTGCAGAGATCGTACTCGATCTTCTGCTGTGGGGACAGATGAAATATCCCATCATTAGGAAAAAGGGTGATGCATTCCTTGCATCGTGTTTTTGGTGGTTGTGAACAAATTCAGCGATTGGTAGGTGTTCTATCCAATCTTCAGGGTTATTGCGACAATAGATGCGCAGGTATGTTTCTAGCTCTTGATTGAGTCGCTCTGTTTGACCATCAGTCTGAGGGTGATAAGCCGTGGATGGAGCGATGACATAGTCGAGAAGTTGGGCAAGTTCCTTAGAGAAGCGAGATAGGAATTGCATGCCTCGATCCGAAATGACTTTGTCATGGAGTCCAAATCATCGGTAGATGTGTTTCAGGAATAGCTTTGCAACGCCTTTGGAAGTAATGGTTTTCAAACAAGGGATAATAATTACCCCCTTCATAAGGCCATGGTCTACCACGATCATGATACTGTCAAAGCCTCCAGAGACAGGGAGGTCGGTGATAAAATCGACAGAGACCTGAGAAAAGGGTCAAGTCGCAGATGAGGAAATTGGGGTGAGCGGAGGTCGAGTAGGATGTGTATCCGCTTTCATTTGCTGACAAAGGGCGCAACCCTCTACATATTTCCGAATATAGGAGCCCATAGCGGGCCACCAGGCTTCTCGTTTGATGAGTTCTTCAGTTTTGAGTCTACTGGGATGTCCCACGGTAGGATGATCATGATATCTTGTTAGGGTATCGAGACGATGTGCGGTGGGATGTAGGCACAATTCTTAAAATAGAGGACGTTCTCCTCAATCTTCCAGTCAGAGAGTGCTGACTTCATAGGGGGGAGACATATGCCATCAAGGGCGTCAGATGCGGTTTTGAAGACAGGGTCATCGAGGGGGTCAGAGGATGATAAAACATCCTTCAAGTCGGTGTCAATGAGACGAACAAATAGAGCGTCAGGGAGGAGGGTCTGGTCCACGTTATCGTCTTTGCCAGAGTCATAGTCGGGCCGGTGAGATAGTGCATCAGGTACTGCCAATTTGGTATCTGCAACGTGATGCAGTTCAATGTCGTAAATAGACAAAATCAATTGCCAACATGCTTGGCGACGGGTAAGTGTCTGTGCACTTCTAAAGTATAGAAGATTCTTGTGATCGGTGAATACCAGGATGGGGTGTGGGTTTCCTTCAAGATAATGGCGCCATTCATTCAATGCCCGGATTACGGCAAGGAGTTCCCGGTCAAAGATCTGGTAATTGCGTTCTGCGGGGTTCAAAGACTGTGAGAGATATGCACATGGGTGATAAACACCATTCTCATCAGTCTGCAAGAGAACTCCGCCAGTTGCTACAAGCGAAGCGTCGGTAGCAATAGCAAATTGTCGGGAAGGATCAGGGATACGAAGTACCGGCTGGGATGTGAAGCGTTGTTTCAATTCTTCGAAAGTATCCATACATTCAGTTCACCAGTCAAAGGTCTTATCTTTCTTCGTTAATTCAATAAGAGGTCGGGTGATGTCAGAGTAGTGGGAAATGAACGTGTGGTAGAAGTTGCAAAAGCGAGAAATGACTGTACTTCTTTTACAGATTTCGGTATTGGCCATTCGGCAATTCCTTTGGTCTTGGCGGTGTCCATAGCAACTTGTCTGGGGCAATTATCATTCCGAGGTATTCCACTTCTTCTGCATCAAATGTGCATTTCTCCGGTTTCAGGAACAGATGTTCCTTTTGTATTTTCATCAAAACCCGTCTGGTTCTTTCACGGTGTTCTGCCATAGTCGTAGAGAAAATCAAAATATTGTCCATGTAGATAACCATCCATCCTTCGTTGATTTCCTGTTGGAAGGTGCGATTCATGTATGCTTGGAAAGTTGCTGGGGAATTACAGAGGCCAAAGAACATGACGTTCGGTTCAAAGAGACCGAATTCCATAGTAAAAGCAGCTTTCCAGCAATCATTGGGATGGATGCGAATATTGTTATAACCGGACCGAATATCCATTTTTGTAAAGAACTGTGCACGTTGTGAAGGCATGATAATCTTGACAGGGGCACAATTCTCCACTCTTCTTTCCCACAAAGAAGAAGCCACTAGATTGGGGTGACTTTGATTCTGAGATGAAACCTTTTGCAACATTTTCATCAATAAACATTTTGACAGCAGCGCGTTCTTTTTCCGATAGTGGGTAAACCTTAGATGTGCGAGGGATGAAACCGGGTTTAGTATCGATCCGATGATCAATACCAGGGCGTTCAAGGGGAAGTTTGTTCAGTCCATCTTTAGCAAAGACGTCTGCAAAGTCGTGCAAATATTCCAGGACCAATTCTTCGAAGGGTTTTTTTCTTTTCCTTCTCGTCTGTTGCGAATTCCTGAGCTTTATTACTGTATTTTGGGGGTGGAAGGGAGATTGTGGAGTAGTTAGGGAGTGTTCAAGTCGGGAAGTTCCATCACGTGTGAGGGGTGTATCCATGGATACTTCTTCGATGATTCTCATACTAACTCCGTCGGTGTCATATTCCACTAGGAATTCACCTTCGCCAAGTTCATAAGAGGAAATTTCACATACTTCTGGCGCATGCCAGACATCTTGCATTGTGTTGAATTGGTCATCATCCTCTGTTGGGATCAACGAGGGCACGGGTTCTTTGGTAATGTCTTCAGACATTAGTTCTTCTTCATCGGGGATATCTTCAATTGAAGCTGAGGGAGTATTTTGAAGAGTTTTCGGAGGAACGTAAAACTTGGATAGTTTGGTACGTTTGTATCTTGTCTGGGGATCTCTTCTTCTGCTTTTCTTTTCCCATACTTCTGTTCTTCTATTGGCCATTGCTCAATAGGTTCTTGTCCGGCTCGATGCTCGGGTTCAGAGTTGTTCTTGCGCTTCTCTGTGCGAGGGATCGGTGACACTGCTCGCGGCAGTTGTACATGGGGTATGGGATTTGTAGTACGTGGCATTCGTACTTCAGGTGCTGGTGATGTTGCGTGCGGCATACATACTGGTTCAGGTTCCGGATCGTTCGGAGCATAAGGTGGTGTAAAGGTCGCAACCTTTGATGGAAGCTTAGAGTTCTTCCATTTCTTCTGTGAAGAGGCCTTCTTCACATGTTCTGGAAATTTGATTGGAAGCCCATTCTTCGTTCTATCTTTATCCAAGTCAATTTCAATTTCATCAGATTTTGGGGTGCGGGAGAGGACGAGGGTTTTGGCGGTCCAGTCAATGACTGGATTCATTGCACGAAGCCAAGGGATCCCTAGAAGGATTTGATCTCTTCTTCCCAGTTTGGTGATATTGAATTTCCCATACATGGTCCGTTCATCAATTTTGACCACTAACATGCAATAGTGTGTGATCAGTCTCCTTTAATATAGGTCCCGTCAGCAGTCGTGACTTCGAAGGGCTCATCGAGTTTTCTTCTAGTGATTTTATGGAGTTTCACAAACTCCTAGGAAATGAATGTTCCCGCCGCTCCTGAATCGATGACAGCAGTGGTGTCGACGGATTTTAAACGAGTAGGCGAGTGAAGGGTGATAGGGACACGAAGTTCTTTTCTTTCACCTACAGCGCGTACAAGTCTTAGTAGTACATTGGGAGAAACATACATCGAGTCTTTGTTTCTCCAAGTCAAAAATCCGTGACAATCTGTCTTACAGTTTCTTCATCGTCTTCTCCTTCTTTGACTTCGGTTTGTCGGAGCAGGGTTTTCTTCTTTCTGTCAGGACAATTATGAATGCGGTGTCCTGTCTTCTTGCATCCGAAGCATTGTCCTTTCTTCATGCATTCGGATCTCTCCGTGTCGGAGATTCGATCTACGACCATTGCGTTGGAATCACGTTCGGAATATACCGTGCATTTCCATAGTTCTTCTTCTTTTGTTGTGGAGCATGACGTGCCCTCATGGCTTGAAGGCGATGATAGGAGTTGTCAATGGAAATGCATTGCAGCACAACATCTCGAAATACTTCTGAGACATCTCCTAGTGCGAAAAGCTTTGTAAGGATTCCCCAATTCAGGCCATCCTGGAAGAATTGGATCTTCATTGCGTTATCGGTGATATGAGCCTTGGCTGCAAGTGCCTCAAAGTCAGCGATGTAAGTGTGAAGATCTCCGCTTCCTTGTTTGAGGTCTCTGAGTTTCATAAGTGCGGTTCCCTTGGTGTCTACCGGGTCAAAGGCCTCTTTGAAGCTTTTCATAAAATCCACCATTGTCCCATAACCAACTTTTTGTCCAGAGGTGTCGGTTGATTGAGCATGGTCAAGGAATTGCTCTTTCCAGGATTTGGCATTCCTTTCGGTCATAAAGGATGTTATGAAAATGATCTTCTGCTTGTCGGTAGTGTAAAGCTTTTCGTTGATGTCGAAGTGAAGATTGCATGACTGGATAAATTCGCGAGAATTGTCGTGATCTCCATCAAAACCGGTTGGCTGACCGATCTTGTATTCAAATTCTTTGGTCGCCATATTGGTGATTCGTCTGGTGAGTTATACTTTCTCGGTGCCTACACGTGCTGTCTTGCTGTCCGTTAGGGCTTGTCTTCTGTCAGAGGGCTTCTCTTGACAATCGGTTTAGCGTACGCGTACGCTAATCTGCTTATCTAAGCAATCAGGGTTTGGGGTCGAAGACTGGATAGTCGATGATCAAATGGACTTTAATCTTTTGTTACGACTGGGATGGCATCACCAGCGACAGTGAAAAGACACAATCGGTCTGCTGGGAAGTTCTACAATGTCCAAAAGAGGACAAGGTGAAAGTACAAGGAACGCGTTCCGAGTACGATCAAGGGTTCGGCCTCAAAGACAAGTCTAAGAGGTTCTGCGAGAATAGAGACCAAGGCTAAGGAGTGCTTAGACTTAGAGACAATTCAAGACGACTTAGGTTGGAGACCTAAGCGAAGGAGATTCCAGGTAAAACCCAGTAAGATTAAAGTAAAGAATCTACTACAAGTACAGTGTGCTTAAATAGACCAATATGTGCGCATGGACCAAGAGAGGCGTGGGAAAGTAAGTGCGTATCCAAATAAGGAAGGCAACTATAGTACAGATGCGTTGAGCATATGAATCATAGTCATGTGACATGATATACAAGTAAGGAAACAAAGAGAAAATGAATAGGGGCATGTACGACTGTAACAGCGAGGTAACTACGCACTGTTATGAACTGGGATGGCGTCACCAGCGACAGTGAAAAGACACAGGCGGCCTGTTGGGAAGTTCTACAATGTCCAGAAGAGGACAAGGTGAAAGTACAAGGAATGCGTTCCGAGTACTATCAAGGTTCAGCCTCAGAGACTAAGGCCAAGGAGTGCTTAGACTTAGAGATGATTCAAGACGACTTAGGTTGGAGACCTAAGCAAAGGATGTTCCAGGTAAAACCCAGTAAGATTAAAGTAAAGTATACAAGCGTAATACAATGTGCTTAAATAGGTCAATATGTGCGTATCCAAAGAAGGAAGGCAACTATAGTACAGATGCGTTGAGCATATGAATCAGAGTCACGTTATGTAATCTACAAGTAAAGGAGACAAAGAGAGAATGAATAGGGGCACGTACGACTGTAACATTACCCCCTTTTTACATGGATAGTCATCAATTTTCATATATCGCAATTGGCGTCATAGATGGGATCATAGTCATCATAGTTAGCGATGTCTTCATCAGCAGTGCTTCCTCCCAGCATATAAGCCACTTCTTCTTCTGCTACAGTTCTTGCTCGTCGACCTGCCTTTCTTCATCTACGATTAATAAGATACTGCTCCCACCTACGAAGTGCATCATAAAATCATCCCTCCAAGTAAGCATAAATGGGGGATCTCCAATACGCTGAGGGCAGTAGATAAATAGATGGGTAGGGGCGTGTCACAGACAGATTTGACACTGGTATTCGGGGCAATTCTTTTGCCGATGTCCAACAATGCCACAAAACCGACATTTCATGTTTTCATCAGTGTTGGAGGTAGACATGCGTAGTGGTGATGGTGAGATAATGTGCTTGGGGCTAGTGGATCTGGTGCACTTCTTTCCTGTTCTTCGTGTCATACAACTTAAGGCGAAGGCATTGTCGCATCTGACCTGCGCCTGCTGTTTAGTGGTAAGGGTGTATGCCGACATTGGGAGATCAGGAGTAGTTGCTCGTTCAGCAACCGTGAGAAGTTCGTCAGGGGAGGAAGGGGACATTATGCCAAAGTCCTTTACTAGGACCGATGAGGCAGGGTCCATTGGACCAAATGATGCTGTTACGAACTGGGGTGGCATCACCAGCGACAGTAAAAAGATCCAGCCAGTCTGCTGGGAAGTTCTACAATGTCCAGAAGAGGACAAGGTGAAAGTACAAGGAACGCATTCCGAGTACGATCAAGGGTTCAGCCTCAAAGACTAGTCTAAGAGGTTCTTCAAGAATAGAGACTAAGGCTAAGGAGTGCTTAGACTTAGAGACGATTCAAGATGACTTAGGGTGGAGGCCTAAGCGAAGGAGGTTCCAGGTAAAACCCAGTCAGATTAAAGTAAAGAATCTACTACAAGTACACTGTGCTTATATAGGTAAATATGTGCGCACAGACCAGGTAACCATGAGAAAGTAACTGCGTATCCTAATAAGGAAGGCATGTGTTGTACAGATGCGTTGAGCATATGAGTCAGAGTCATGTGACATGATATACAAGTAAGAAGATAAAGGAAGAATGAATAGGGGCACGTACAACTGTAACATTACCCCCTTATTACATTGAAAGTCACCGACTTTCAAACATCTCTGTTGTCATCATAGACGGGATCATAGTCATCATAGTCAGCGATGTCTTCATCAGCGGCACTTCCTCCTAACATATAAGCCGCTTCCTCTTCTGCTACAGTCCGTGCCCGTCGACCTTCTTTTCGTTGTCGACGGTTAATAAGATACTGTTCCCACCTACGCAATGCATCATAAAATCCATCGTCCTTCCAGGTAAGCGTAAACGGAAGTTCCCCACAACACTGAGGGCAGTAAATGGACAGATGGGTAGGAGCGTGTCATAGGCAGATTTGGCATTGATAGTCGAGACAATTCTTTTGTCGATGTCCGACGATGCCACAGACTCGGCACTTCATGTTTTCATCAGTGTTAGAAGTGGACATGCGTAATGGTGATGGTGAGATAACAGGTTTAGGACTGATGTATCTAGCACGCTTCTTCCCTTTCTGTCGTGTCATGCGTTTTAAAGCAAAGGCATTGTCACGTCGAAGCTGTGCCTGTTGCTTGTTAGTTAGAGTGTACGTGGATGTGGGAAGGTCAGGAGTAGTCCCCCTTTCAGCAATCATAAGAAGTTTGGTGGAGGAGGAAGGGGAGGTGATGCCGAGGTCTTTTACTAAGACTGGCGAGACGGGATCCATTGGACCAAATGACGATGAGATAGACATGGGAGGGTGTATGTGAAGGTCGCGAAGTCGAGGACCGAGCACTATCAGCTCGGCGGCAGGAATTCCTAATAGTTTTGCGGCCTCACACTGTTCCTCTGTGCAAGGTTCATACAACCATGCGGGATGGTCATGGGAGACTGTGACGGGGGACAGTGAAGTCGGTTGTTCGATAGGAGATGGGGTTCGGGGAGATGCAAAGTCAGCTTGCGTTTGTTGTAGATCAGTGATAGCTTCGTCTACTAAGTTTCTAGCTGGTCTGGTTTCAGCGACTGATTGTTGGATAGTTTTGACGACTGCGTTGGTGAGCTGTCCGATCTCTTGGACAGCAGTGCATAAGCCAGCAAGGGCATCAACACTAGAATACACACACGAAGAAGAGGGTACTGGAATAGGAAGTGGCGTATCTTCCTGCGGAGAGGGAGGTTGAGCAATGCCTGCTCGACATTCGGCCACGATGTGAATAGCTTCTTCAACATTGCTTTTAAAAGAACCGGGAAGCAACAACATAGCATAAGAACGAATGCGTTTTTGAAGATGTAAGAAGCGTTGACGTTATGTAGTGTCAGTGGTTTCGTTGGCTGTGGCTTCAATGAGAGCGGTGGTAAAGATAATGTTGATGAGGAGGAGGGCCGGGAAGGCCCCCTTTTCTGTGAGGATTCTTTCAATTTCAAGGGTATGTCCTTCACATAGAAGGGCGGCTTCGATGTAAGAAGTGTTGTCGATTTCGGTGGCGAGGGTTCCGTAGTTTTCAGCATCAGAGTCAGAGTCTTTGTTGGCAACGGTGACGGGGGTGATGTAGGCAGTGGGGAAAGACATTTCGATGGTGGTAGTTGATCAAGTGCTGGTGCGGTTTGATTGACTGAAGGATAATCAGAGGGCGTGTTGCTGTTGTCTCCCGATAAATATCCTTTCCAAGAAACAAGATAGCGTCAGTGAGTACTGGTTCCTTTGTGAGAAAGAATTGCTTCTATTTCATATTCTTCTTCTTCTTCGATAATGTCAGGTGGTGGTTCAGGGAAGTTCGGACTGTGTACGTCCGTTTCGCTATAGGACGATAAGACGGAAGCGTGGAACATAGGATGAATTTTCCACTTCAGGGGAAGTTTGAGTGTGAACATGATGGGCGATAAGATGTCAATGATCGGGAAAGGTCCATATCGCTTTGGCGCAAGTTTCCTTGATGGGAGTTTGAGCCTGAGGTTAGCGGCAGATAGCCAGACCTTATCTCCAATTTTCCATGGAATGTACTTATCTCCTCAGGATCGTTCGGCCATTGTTTGCATTGCAATGTTATGGCAGGCGATTGCTTCTTCTCTCATCTTCTGTAGGGATCGTACTCGATCTTCTGCTGCGGGGACTGATGAATCAGGGATAAGGTGAGGGATAGCACATGGTTCGTATCCCATCATCAAATAGAAGGGTGATGCATTCCTTGCATCATGTTTTCGGTGGTTATGGACGAATTCAGCGATTGGTAGATGTTCTACCCAATCTTCAGGATTGTTGCGGCAATAGATGCGTAGGTATGTTTCAAGTTCTTGATTTGGTCTTTCTGTTTGACCATCGGTCTGAGTGTGATAAGCTGTAGATGGAGCGATGATGTAATCGAGAAGTCGGGCAAGTTCTTTCGAAAAGTGCGATAGGAACTGTGGACCTCGATCCAAGATGACTTTGTCATGGAGTCCAAATCGACGGTAAACATGTTTTGAAAATAGCTTAGCAATCCCTTCGGAAGTGACGGTTTTTAGACAAGGGATAATAATTACCCCCTTCATAAGGCCATGGTCTACCACGACCATGATACTATCAAAGCCCCCAGAGACAGGAAGGTCGGTGATAAGATCAACAGAGACCTGGGAAAAGGGGTGAGTCGCAGACGAAGGTATCGGGGTAAGCGGCGGGCGAACAGGATGCGTATCAGCTTTCATTTGCTGGCAAAGGGCACAACCCTCAACGTATTTCCGAATATAGGAACACATAGCAGGCCACCATGCTTCCTGTTTAACGAGCTCTTTGGTTTTGAATCTACCAGGATGGCCCACAGTAGGATGATCATGATACCGTTTCAGGATGTCTGGACGATATGCCAGGGGAATGTAGGCATGATTCTTAAAATAGAGGATGTTCTCCTCAATCTTCCAGTCAGAGAGCGCCAATTTCATTGGAGGGAGACACACGCCGTCGAGGGTGTCGGACGCTGTTTTGAAGACAGGGTCGTCGAGGGGGTCGGAGGATGATAAGACATCCTGCAGATCGGTATCAATGAGACGAACGAATAGAGCATCAGGAAGAAGTGTCTGGTCCTCGTTATCGTCTTTGCCGCAGTCATAGTCGGACCGGCGAGATAGTGCATCGGGTACTGCCAATTTAGTACCTGCAACGTGGTGCAGTTCAATGTCGTAAATAGACAAAATAAATTGCCAATGTGCTTGGCGACGGGTAAGCTTCTGTGCACTTCAAAAATATAGAAGATTTTTGTGGTCGGTGAATACCAAGACGGGGTGTGGATTTCCTTCAAGATAATGGCGCCATTCGTTCAATGCCCGGATTACGGCAAGAAGTTCCCGGTCAAAGATCTGGTAATTGCGTTCTGCAGGGTTCAAGGACTGTGAGAGATATGCACATGGGTGATAAACACCATTTTCGTCAGTCTGCAAGAGAACTCCGCCGGTTGCTACGAGCAAAGCATTGGTAGCAATAGCAAATTGTCGGGAAGGATCAGGGTTGCGGAGTACCGGTTGGGATGTAAAGTGCCGTTTCAGTTCTTCGAAGGTATCCATACAGTCGGTTGACTAATCAAAGACCTTATCTTTCTTTGTTAATTCGATAAGAGGTCGAGCGATATCAGAGTAATTGGAAATGAGCATGCGGTAGAAGTTACAAAAACCGAGGAATGACTGAACATCCTTTACAGATTTCGGAACTGGCCATTTGGAGATTCCCTTGGTTTTGGCAGTGTCCATAGCAACTTGTCCGGGACGAATTATCATTCCAAGGTATTCCACTTCTTCTGCGTCGAAGGTGCATTTCTCTGGTTTCAAGAACAAATGTTCTTTTCATATTTTCATCAAAACCTGTCTTGTCCGTTCGCGATGTTCTGCCATAGTTGTAGAGAAAATCAGGATATTGTCCATGTAGATAACCATCCATCCTTCATTGATTTCCTGCTGGAAGGTGCGATTCATGTATGCTTGGAAAGTTGCCGGAGAGTTGCAGAGGCCAAAGAACATGACGTTCGGTTCAAAGAGGCCGAATTCCGTAGTAAAAGCAGCTTTCCAGCGATCATCAGGATGGATGCGGATATTATTATAGCTGGACCGGATATCCATTTTCGTAAAGAACTGTGCATTGTGAAGGCATGCGACAAGGGAGATAGGGAGTGAGAGCGGATAGGCATTCTTTACCGTCCAATCATTAATGTAGCGGTAATCTTGACAGGGACGCAATTCTCCACTCTTCTTTCCCACAAAGAAGAAGCCATTGGCTTGGGGTGACTTCGATTCCGAAATGAAACCTTTTGCTACATTTTCATCGATAAACATTTTGACAGCAGCGTGTTCTTTTTCCGATAGCGGGTAAACCTTAGACATGCGAGGGATAAAACCGGGTTTAGTATCGATCCGATGATCAATACCTGGTCGTTCAGGGGGTAGTTTGTTTAATCTGTCTTTAGCAAAGACGTCTGCGAAGTCGTGTAAATAGTCTGGAACCAGTTCTTCGAAGGATTTCTTTTTCTTTTCTTTCTCATCCGTGGCAAATTCTTGAGCTTTGTTACTGTATTTCAGAGAAGGAAGAGAATTTGTGGAGTAGTTGGGGAGTTGTTCGAGTCTTGAAGTTCCATCATGTGTGAGAGGCGTGTCCATGGATACTTCTTCTATGATTCTCATGCTAACTCCATTGGTATCATATTCCACAAGAAATTCTCCATCTCCAAGTTCATAAGAGGAAATTTCACGTACTTCCGGCGCATGCCAGACATCTTGCATCGTATTGAATTGTTCATCATCCTCTGTTGGGATCAACGAGGGTACAGGTTCTTCTTCATTGGGGATTTCCTCGATTGAGGCTGATAGGGCTTTGGGGGAACATGGAATTTGGATAATTTCGGGACGTTGGTATCTTGTCCTGGGATTTCTTCTTCTGCTTTTCTTTTCCCATACTTCTGTTCTTCTATTGGCCGTTGCTCAATAGGTTCTTGTCCAGCCCAATGCTCAGGTTCGAATTCATTCTTGCGCTTTTCAGCGCGGGAAATCGGTGATACTGGTCGTGGCAGTTGTACACGAGGGGTAGAGTCGGTGGTGCATTGTGTTTGTACTTGGGAATAGAAGGGGTGACGACTTCTGGTTTAGGATCATTAGGGATAGAAAGGATTGCAAAGGGTCTTGGAAGTCGGGAATGTTGCCATTTCTTAGAATGACAATTGAAGGCTGGAGGCAATCCATTCTTCTTCCGATCCACATCTATATCAACTTCTATTTCATCTGATTTCGTCGTTCGGGGAAGGATAAGTGTTTCAGCAGCCCAATCTATACTTGGGTTCATTGCACATAACCACGGAATTCCCAAAAGGATTTGATCTCTCCTTCCTAGTTTGGTGATATTGAATTTTCCATACATGGTTCATTCATTGATCTTGACCACTAGGAGACAGTAGTGCATGATTGGCCCCCCTTTGATAAGAGTTCCATCTGCTGTAGTAACTCGAAATGGTGTTTTGAGTTTTCTTGTGTGATTTGATGGAGTTTCACAAACTCTTCAGACATAAACGTTCTGGCTGTGCCTGAATCAATAAGTAATGAAGGGTGGATAGGGAAGGACACGAAGTTCTTTTCTTTCACCTACAGCACGTACAAGTCTTAGTAATACATTAGGAGAAACATACATCGAGTCTTTGTTTCTCCAAGTTAAAAATCTGCAACAATTCGCCTCACAGTTTCTTCATCTTCTTCCCCTTCTTTGATTTCGGTTTGTCGGAGCGGGGTCTTCTTCTTTCTGTCAGGACAATTATGGATGCGGTGTCCTGTTTTCTTGCATCCAAAGCATTGTCCTTTCTTCATGCATTCGGATCTCTCCATGTTGGAGATTCGATCTACGACCATTGCGTTGGAATCACAATTTGGGATGTAACGTGCGTTTCCATAGTTCTTCTTCTTCTGTTGTGGAGCATGATGTGTCCTCATGGCTTGAAGACGTTGATGGGAGTTGTCGATGGAAACACATTGCAGCACAACATCTCGGAATACTTCTGAGACATCTCCTAGTGCGAAAAGCTTTGTAAGGATGCCCCAATTTAGGCCATCTTGGAAGAATTGGATCTTCATTGCGTTGTCATTGATATGAGCCTTGGCTGCAAGTGCTTCGAAGTCGGCGATGTAAGTGTGGAGATCTCCACTTTGTTTGAGGTCCCTGAGTTTCGTGAGTGCGGTTCCTTTACTATCCACTGGGTCGAAGGCTTCTTTGAAGCTTTTCATAAAATCCACCATTGTTCCATAACCAACTTTTTGTCCAGAAGTGTCGGTTGATTGAGCATAGTCAAGGAATTGCTCTTTCCAAGATCTAGAATTCTTTTCAGTCATGAAGGATGTTATGAAAATGATCTTCTGTTTGTCGGTGGTGTAAAGCTTTTCGTTGATATCAAAGCATAGATTGCATGACTGGATAAATTCGCGGGATTTGTCGCGATCTCCATCAAAACCGGTTGGCTGACCGATTTTGTATTCAAATTCTTTGGTCATCATAGTTGGCGATTCGTCTTGTGAGTTATACTTTCTCGGTGCCTACACGTGCTGTCTTGCTGTCCGTTAGGGCTAATCTGCTTATCTAAGCAATCAGGGTTCGGGGTCGAAGACTGGATAGTCGACGATCAGAAAGACTTTAATCTTTTGTTACGAACTGGGGTGGCGTCACCAGCGACAGTAAAAAGATACAGCTGGTCTGCTGGGAAGTTCTACAATGTCCAGAAGAGGACAAGGTGAAAGTACAAGGAACGCGTTCCAAGTACGATCAAGGGTTCAGCCTCAAAGACTAGTCTAAGAGGTTCTTCAAGAATAGAGACTAAGGCTAAGGAGTGCTTAGACTTAGAGACGATTCAAGACGACTTAGGGTGGAGGCCTAAGCGAAGGAGTTTCCAGGTAAAACCCAGTAAGATTAAAGTAAAGAATCTACTACAAGTACACTGTGCTTATATAGGTAAATATGTGTGCACAGACCAGGTAACCGTGAGAAAGTAACTGCATATCCTAATAAGGAAGGCATGTGTTGTACAGATGCGTTGAGCATATGAGTCAGAGTCATGTGACATGATATACAAGTAAGAAGATAAAGGAAGAATGAATAGGGGCACGTACAACTGTAACAGATGCTGGGATGGACATTGGAGGATGAATATGGAGGTCGCAAAGTCAAGGACCAAGTGTCATCAGAGTCATTGTTGGCAATAGTGACGGGGGTGATGTATACAGTGGGAAAAGGCATTTCAAAAGGCTTTAGTTGATCAAGTGCTTGTGCGGTTTGATTGACTGAAGAATAATCAGAGGGAGTGTTGCTTCTTATAAGCATTCAGGATTCGAGCAGAGTTCTTTAAGTTCTTTTCTGGGAGCCATTCGTTATCTCCTGATGAATACCCTTTCCAGGAAACAAGATAGTGTCGGCAAATGCCGGTTCCTTTGTGAGCAAGAATTGCTTCTACTTCATATTCTTCTTCTTCTTCAATAATATCAGGCGGTGGTTCGGGGAAGTTCGGGCTGTGTACGTCTGTTTTGCTATAGGACGATAAGACAGAAGCATGGAAAGTAGGATGAATTTTCCATTGTGGAGGGAGTTTGAGCGTAAATGTGATGGGCAATAAGACATCGATGATCGGGAAAGGTCCATATCATTTTGGTGCAAGTTTCCACGATGGGAGTTTGAGTCTAAGATTAGCAGCAGATAGCCAGACCTTATCTCCGATCTTCCATGGAATGTACTTCTCTCCTC
Source organism: Suillus spraguei (assembly GCA_016800925.1). Lineage (NCBI taxonomy): Eukaryota > Fungi > Basidiomycota > Agaricomycetes > Boletales > Suillaceae > Suillus > Suillus spraguei. The sequence continues at coordinate 42,194 of JABCPU010000199.1, forward strand.
GGGATCATTCAGCCATTGTTTGCATCACAATGTTATGGCAGGCAATTGCTTCTTCTCTTATCTTCTGCAGTGATCATACCCGATCTTCTGCTGCAGGGACAGATGAGTTGGGGATCAGGTGAGGGATAGCACGTGGTTCATATCCCATCATTAGATAAAAAGGTGATGCATTCCTTGCATCGTGTTTTTGGTGGTTGTGGACAAATTCGGCGATTGGTAGGTGTTCTATCCAATCTTCAGGGTTATTGCAGCAATAGATGCGCAGGTACATTTCTAGCTCCTGATTGAGTTGTTCAGTTTGACCATCAGTCTGAGGGTGATAAGCCGTAGATGGGGCAATGACATAGTCCAGAAGTTGGGCAAGTTCCTTGGAGAAGCGAGATAGGAACTGCGGGCCATGATCAGAGATGACATTGTCATGGAGTCCAAATCGACGATAGACGTGTTTTAAAAATAATTTGGCAATGCCTTTGGAAGTGACGGTTTTCAGACAAGGGATAATAATTACCCCCTTCGTAAGGCCATAATCTACCATGACCATGATACTGTCAAAGCCGCCAGAGATGGGGAAGTCGGTAATAAGATCGACAGAGACCTGAGAAAAGGGCGAGTCGCTGATGAGGGAATCGGGGTAAGCGGAGGTCGAACAGGGTGTGTATCCGCTTTCATTTGCTGACAAAGGGCGCAACCCTCGATGTATTTTCAAATATAAGAACCCATAGTGGGCCACCAAGCTTCCCTTTTGACAAGTTCTTCCGTTTTGAATCTGCCAGGATGTCCCACAGTGGGATGATCATGATACCATTTCAGGATATCAGGGTGATGTGCTGGTGGAACGTAGGCACGATTCTTAAAATAGAGGACATTCTCCTCAATCTTCCAGTCAGCGAGTGCCAACTTCATAGGGGGAAGGCATATGCCATCCAGAGCGTTGGATGCCATTTTGAAGACGGGGTCGTCGAGAGGGTCAGAGGATGATAAGACATCCTTTAGGTCGGTATCAATAAGATGAACCAATAGAGCATCAGGGAGGAGAGTCTGGTCTTCGTTATCGTCTTTGCCGGAGTCAAAGTTGGGCTGACGAGAGAGGGCATCGGGTACTGCCAATTTGGTACCTGCAATGTGATGCAGTTCGATGTTGTAAATAGACAGAATCAGTTGCCAACGTGCTTGGCGATGGGTAAGCTTCTGTGCACTTCTAAAGTATAGAAGATTCTTGTGGTCGGTGAACACCAGGACAGGGTGCGGGTTTCCTTCAAGATAATGATGCCATTCATTCAAAGCCCAGATTACGGCAAGGATTTCCCAATCAAAGATCTGGTAATTGCGTTCTGCAGGGTTCAAAGACTGTGAGAGGTATGTGCATGGGTGATAAACACCATTCTCATCAGTCTGCAAGAGAACTCCGCCAGTTGCTACAAGCGAAGCGTCGGTAGCAATAGCAAATTGTCGGGAAGGATCAGGGATACGAAGTACCGGCTGGGATGTGAAGCGTTGTTTCAATTCTTCGAAAGTATCCATACATTCAGTTCACCAGTCAAAGGTCTTATCTTTCTTCGTTAATTCAATAAGAGGTCGGGTGATGTCAGAGTAGTGGGAAATGAACGTGTGGTAGAAGTTGCAAAAGCCGAGAAATGACTGTACTTCTTTTACAGATTTCGGTATTGGCCATTCGGCAATTCCTTTGGTCTTGGCGGTGTCCATAGCAACTTGTCTGGGGCAAATTATCATTCCGAGGTATTCCACTTCTTCTGCATCAAATGTGCATTTCTCCGGTTTCAGGAACAGATGTTCCTTTTGTATTTTCATCAAAACCCGTCTGGTTCTTTCATGGTGTTCTGCCATAGTCGTAGAGAAAATCAGAATATCGTCCATGTAGATAACCATCCATCCTTCATTGATTGCCTGCTGGAAGGTACGATTCATGTATGCTTGGAAAGTTGCTGGGGAATTGCAAAGGCTGAAGAACATGATGTTCGGTTCAAAGAGGCCGAATTCCGTAGTAAAAGCCACTTTCCAGCGATCGTCGGGGTGGATATGAATGTTAGTATAACTGGACCAAATATCCATTTTCGTAAAGAACTGTGCGTTGTGAAGGCGTGCAACAAGGGAAATAGGAAGTGGGAGCGGATAAGCGTTCTTGACTGTCCAATCATTGATGTAGCGATAATCTTGACAGGGGCGCAATTCTCCACTCTTCTTTCCCACAAAGAAGAAGCCACTAGCTTGGGGTGACTTGATTCTGAGATGAATCCCTTTGCAACGTTTTGTCATATACCATACTTCTAATCTCAGATCCGATCATATCCGTCCAGATCCGATCGTTTCCATATCCGTCCGGTCCACAGATCCTGTCCGGACCACCCATCCGATTACTCGCTTCTCGCACCTTAACTCCCTGGTGAACATCTGCGTCTAACTCCTTTCGTCATTCTCCTACTACCGTACTCCGGCTGTTTATATTTCCGTCCTGTGTTACTGATCCGTTTCCTGTGTTCATTTCCGATTCATGCTTACTGATCCGCTGTGCAATAACTAATAGACTTCCGTTACACTTCGTACATAGCCCTCGGTCCCGGACTTGCTGATTATCCGTCTTAGATACTTACTGTATATAAACCACTTGTAGATCTCCGTAGAACCTTAGTTCGAATATCATCTTAGATTCTACTCATTCTGCCTCCTCCGGACTTAAGCTACTCTCCGCTTTAAGTCACCTTCCGAGACTTAGGATTGACTCCTATAGTCCATACCTCCGACTCTATCTTCGGATAGTCCATCTCCGTTAGTTTCTAGTTAGGAACTCGTTCCGAAACTAGCCTTAATCTCTTTCCTCTCCTTACGTTCCGAATTACCTTCGGATGTATTATATCCGACACCTTTGGACACCCGGATCCGTCACGCAACCCCTTCCGGGTCTTCGGACGAATAACTCCTCCCTGAAATAAAGGGCATTACTCGAGAAAGGGGCACAGTGTACGAACTGAGGCCAAAGCCTTCGGATCTCTCTACCTTGATCGTTTCATTTTCATCGATAAATGTTTTGATGGCAGCGCGTTCTTTTTCTGACAGTGGGTAAACCTTAGATGTGCGGGGAATAAAACCAGGTTTAGTATCGATCCGATGATCAATAGCAGGGCATTCAGGGGGTAGTTTGTTCAGTCCATCTTTAGCAAAGACATCCCAAAGTCATGCAAATATTCCGGGACCAATTCTTCAAAGGATTTCTTTTTCTTCTCCTTCTCATCCATAGTGAATTATTGAGCTTTATTGCTGTATTTTGGAGGAGGAATGGAGATTGTGGAGTAGTTAGGGAGTTGTTCGAGTCAGGAAGTTTCATCACGTGTGAGGGGTGTATCCATGGATACTTCTTTGATGATTCTCATACTAACTCCATCCGTGTCATATTCCACAAGGAATTCTCCCTCTCCAAGCTCGTAAGAGGAAATTTCACGTACTTCTGGCGCATGCCAGACGTCTTGCATGGTGTTGAATTGGTCATCATCCTCTGTTGGGATCAACGAAGGCACGGGTTCTTCAGTAATGTCTTCAGACATTGGTTCTTCTTTGTCGTGGATTTCTTCAAGTGAAGCTGAAGGAGTATTTTGAAGAGTTTTCGGAGGAACGTAGAACTTGGATAGTTTTGGTATGTTTGTATCCCTTCCTGGGATGTCTTCTCTTGCTTTTCTTTTTCCATACTTTTGTTCTTCTATTGGTCATTGCTCAATAGGTTCTGGTCCGGCCCGATACTCAGGCTCAGATTCATTCTTGCGCTTCTCTACGCAGGGAATCGGCGATACTGCTCGTGGCAGTTGTACATGAGGGGTGGAGTTTGTAGTATGTGGCATTCATACTTCAGGTTCCCGATCTTTTGGAACATCAGGAATGTTAATAGGAAGGGCGACAAGGGGTTTCAGAAGTTGTGAATTTTGCCATTTCTTGGGATGACAATGGAAAGCTGGGGGTAGCCCGTTCTTCTTCTGATCAGTATCTAAGTTGATTTCGATTTCATCAGACTTTGTTGTTCGAGGGAGGACAAGTGTCTTGGCAGCCCAATCTATACTCGGGTTCATTGCGCGTAACCACGGAATTCCCAGAAGGATTTGATCTCTTTGTCCTAGTTTAGTAATATTGAACTTTCCATACATGGTTCGTTCGTCAATTTGACCACTAAGAGACAGTAGTGTGTGATCAGCCCTCCTTTGATAAGAGTTCCATCCGCTGTAGTGACTCGAAATGGTGTCTTAAGTTTTCGTCGTGTGATTTGATGGAGTTTCACAAACTGCTTGGAGATAAATGTTCCTGCTGTGCCAGAATCGATAACAGTGGTAGTGTCGACGGATTTTCAGCGGGTACGCGAGTGAAGGGTGATAGGGATACAAAGTTCTTTTCTTTCACCTACAGCACGTACAAGCCTTAGTAATACATTGGGAGAAACATACGTCGAATCCTTGTTTCTCCAATTTAAAAATCCTCTATAAGCTGCCTCACTGTTTCTTCTTCTTCGTCTTTAACCTCGGTTTGATGGAGTGGAGTCTTCTTCTTTCTTTCAGGACAGTTATGAATATGGTGTCCAGTCTTCTTGCATCCGAAGCATTGTCCTTTCTTCATACATTCGGATCTCTCCATATCGGAGATTCAATCTACAACCATTGCATTTGAGTCACGACTGGGTGTGTAACACGCATTTCCATAGTTCTTCTTCTTCTGCAGAGCATGACGTGCTCGTAACGCTAGAAGGTGATGGTGGGAGTTGTCAATGGAAACGCATTGCAATACAACATTGCGGAATATCTCTGAGACATCTCCTGGCACGAAGAGCTTGGTTAGGATACCTAGGTTGAGGCGTCTTGGAAGAATTGAATCTTTGTTGCATCGTCAGTGATGTGGGCCTTTGCTGCAAGTGCCTCGAAGTCAGTGATATAGGTTTGGAAATTGCCGCTGCCTTGTTTGAGGTCCCTGAGCTTTGTTAATGCGGTCCCTCTGGTATCCACTGGTTCGAAAGCTTCATTGAAGCTTTTCATAAATCCTTCAATGTCCCATAACCAACCTTTTGTCCAGAGGTATCGGTTGACTGAGCATGAGCAAGGAATTGCTCTTTCCAAGATTTGGCGTTCTTCTCGGTCATGAAGGATGTAATGAAAATGATTTTCTGCTTATCGGTGGTGTAAAGCTTTTCATTGATATCGAAGCACAGATTGCACAATTGGATGAATTCCAGAGAGTTGTCATGATCTCCGTCAAAACTGGTTGGGAGACCGATTTTGTATTCAAATTCCTTGGTGGTAGTCATGATGGTGATTCGTCTGGTGAGTTATACTTTCTTGGTGCCTACACACGTGGTCTTGCTGTCCGTTAGGGCTTTATCAGGTTTCAGGGTTCAGGATCGAAGACTGGATAGTCGACGATCAGGTTGACTTAAATCTTTTGTTACGAACTGGGATGGCATCACCAGCGACAGTGAAAAGACACAGGCGGTCTGTTGGGCAGTTCTACAATGTCCAGAAGAGGACAAGGTGAAAGTACAAGGAATGCGTTCTGAGTACTATCAAGGGTTCAGCCTCAGAGACTAAGGCCAAGGAGTGCTTAGACTTAGAGTGTTACAGTTGTACGTGCCCCTATTCATTTTCCCTTTATCTTCTTACTTGTATATCATGTCACATGACTTCGACTCATATGCTCAATGCATCTGTACAACACATGCCTTCCTTATTAGGATACGCAGTTACTTTCTCACGGTTACCTGGTCTGTGCGCACATATTTACCTATATAAGCACAGTGTACTTGTAGTAGATTCTTTACTTTAATCTTACTGGGTTTTACCCGGAACTTCCTTCGCTTAGGTCTCCAACCTAAGTCGTCTCTAAGTCTAAGCACTCCTTAGTCTTAGTCCCTATTCTTGAAGAACCTCTTAGACTAGTCTTTGAGGCTGAACCCTTGATCGTACTCGGAACGCATTCCTTGTACTTTCACCTTGTCCTCTTTTTGGACATTGTAGAACTTCCCAGCAGACCGTCTGTGTCTTTTCACTGTCGCTGGTGACGCCACCTCAATTTGTAACAAAAGATTAAAGTCTACTTGATCATTGACTATCCAGTCTTCGACCCTGAACCCTGATCGCTTAGATCAGCAGACTAGCATACGCGTACGCTGAGCAGATTGTCAAGAGAAGCCCTCTGACAGAAGACAAGCCCTGATGGACAGCAAGACAGCGCGTGTAGGCACCAAGAAAGTATAACTCACCAGAAGAATCATCAAATATGGCAACCAAAGAATTTGAATACAAGATCGGTCAACCAAACGGTTTTGATGGAGATCGCGATAACTCTCACGAGTTTATCCAGTCATGCAACTTGCACTTTGACATCAACAAAAAGCTTTACACCACTGACAAACAGAAGATCATTTTCATAACATCCTTCATGACCAAGAAGAATGCCAAATCTTGGAAAGAACAATTCCTAGAACATGCCCAATCAACCGACACCTCTGGACAAAAAGCTGGTTATGGGACCATGGTGGATTTTATGAAAAGTGTCAAAGAAGCCTTCGAACCAGTGGATACCAAAGGAACCGCACTCACAAAACTCAGAGACCTTAAACAAGGAAGTGGAGATCTTCACACCTATATCGCCGACTTTGAGGCACTTGCAGCCAAGGCTCAGATCACCGACAACGCGACAAAGATCCAGTTCTTCCAAGATGGCCTCAATTGGGGTATCCTCACAAAGCTTTTCGCAACAGGAGATGTCTCAGAAGTATTCAGAGATGTTGTGCTGCAATGCATTGCTATTGACAATGCCCATCATCGTCTTCAAGCCATGAGGACACGTCATGCTCCACAACAAAAGAAGAAGAATTATGGAAATGCATGGTACATTCGGAACCATGATTCCAACGCAATGGTCGTAGATCGAATCTCCGATATGGAGAGATCCGAATGCATGAAGAAGGGACAATGCTTCGGATGCAAGAAGACAGGACATCATATTCATAATTGTCCTGACAGACAGAAGAAGACCCTGCTCCGACAAACTGAAGTCAAAGAAGAAGAAGACGATGAGGAAACTGTCAGACGGATCATCATGGATTTTTGACTTGGAGAAACAAAGATTCGACGTATGTTTCTCCCAATGTATTACTAAGACTTGTACGCGCTGTAGGTGAAGAAAAGAACTTCGTGTCCCTATCACCCTTCACTCGCGTACTCGCTTGAAATCCGTCGACACCACAGCCGTCATTGATTCAGGAGTGGCAGGAACATTCATCTCAGAAGAGTTTGTGAAACTCCATCAAATCACACGATGAAAACTCAAGACACCATTTTGAGTTACTACAGCAGATGGAACTCTTATTAAAGGAGGACCAATCACGCACTATTGCATGCTAGTGGTCAAAATCGATGAACAAACCATGTATGGGAAATTCAATATCACCAAACTAGGAAGGAGAGATCAAATCCTTCTAGGGATTCCATGGTTATGTGCAATGAACCCAAGTATAGATTGGGCCACTGAAACACTCGTCCTTCCCCAACAACGAAATTGGATGAAATTGAAATTGATATAGATATGGATCGGAAGAAGAATGGATTGCCCCAACTCTTCAATCATCATTCCAAATGGCAACATTCCCGACTTCCAAGATCCCTCGTCGCTTCTTCTATCGATGTTCCTAAGGACTCGAACCAGAAGTACGAATGCCACGTACTATAGACCCCACCCCATGTGTACAACTGCCACGACCAGTGTCACCAATTCCCCACGCAGAAAAGCATAAGAATGAATCCAGACCCGAGCATCGGGCTGGACAAGAACCTATTGAGCAACGGCCAATAGAAGAACAGAAGTATGGAAAAAGAAAAGCTGAAGAAGAGATACCTGGACGAGATACCAACATACCGAAATTATCCAAATTCTACGTCCCTCCGAAAACTCTTCAGAATACTCCTTCAGCTTCAATTGAAGAAATCCCCGATGAAGAAGAACTTGTGCCCTCGTTGATCCCAACAGAGGATGATGACCAATTTAACACAATGCAAGATGTCTGGCATGCGCCAGAAGTACGTGAAATTTCCTCTTATGAACTAGGAGATGGAGAATTTTTTGTGGAATACGATACCGATGGAGTTAGCATGAGAATCATCGAAGAAGTATCCATGGATACACCTCTGACACATGATGGAACTTCTCGACTTGAACGATTCCCCAGTTATTCCACAATCCCCCTTCCTCCTCCGAAATACAGTAACAAAGCTCAGGAATTCGCCACAGACGAGAAGGAAAAGAAAAAGAAATCCTTCAAAGAATTGGTCCCGAACTATTTGCACGACTTTGCAGACGTCTTTGCTAAAGACGGACTGAACAAACTACCCCCGAACGCCCTGGTATAGATCATCGGATCGATACTAAACCTGGTTTCATCCCTCATACATCTAAGGTCTACCCACTATCGGAAAAAGAACGTGCTGCCGTCAAAACATTTATCGATGAAAACGTTGCAAAAGGTTTCATCTCAGAATCGAAGTCACCTCAAGCTAGTGGCTTCTTCTTTGTGGGAAAGAAGAGTGGAGAATTGCGTCCCTGTCAAGATTACTGCTACATCAATGATTGGACCGTCGAGAACGCCTATCCACTCCCGCTTCCTATTTCCCTCGTCGCACGCCTTCACAATGCACAGTTCTTTATGAAAATGGATATCCGGTCTGGCTATAACAATATTCGCATCCATCCTGATGATAGGTGGAAAGCTGCTTTTACCACGGAATTCGGCCTCTTTGAACCGAACATCATGTTCTTTGGCCTATGCAATTCCCCAGCAACTTTTCAAGCATATATGAATCGTACCTTCCAACAGGAAATCAATGAAGGATGGATGGTTATCTACATGGACGATATCCTGATTTTCTCTACAACTATGGCGGAACATCGTGAACGAACAAGACGGGTTTTGATGAAGATACGAAAGGAACACCTGTTCTTGAAACCGGAGAAATGCACCTTTGATGCAGAAGAAGTGGAATACCTCGGAATGATAATTTGCCCCGGACAAGTTGCTATGGACACCGCCAAGACCAAGGGAATCTTTGAATGGCCAGTCCCGAAATCTGTAAAAGATGTTCGGTCATTCCTCAGCTTTTGCAACTTTTACCGCACGTTCATTTCCCACTATTCTGACATCGCCAGACCCCTAATCAATTTGACAAAGAAAGATAAGACTTTCGATTGGTCAACCAAATGTATGGACACCTTCGAAGAATTGAAACGGCGCTTTACATCCCAACCGGTACTTCGTAACCCTGATCCTTCCCGACAATTTGCCATTGCTACCGACGCTTCGCTCATAGCAACTGGCGGAGTTCTCTTACAGACTGCGAGAATGGTGTTTATCACCCATGTGCATATCTCTCACAGTCTTTGAACCCTGCGGAGCGAAATTATCAGATCTTTGATTGGGAACTCCTTGCCGTAATCCGGGCACTGAATGAATGGCGCCATTATCTTGAAGGAAACCCGCACCCCATCCTCGTATTCACTGACCACAAGAATCTTCTGTACTTTAGGAGTGCACAGAAGCTCACCTGTCGCCAAGCACGCTGGCAATTGATTTTGTCTATCTATGACATTGAACTGCATCACGTTGCAGGTACCAAATTAGCAGTGCCTGATGCACTATCCCGCCGACCCGACTATGATTCTGGCAAAGACGATAACGAGGACCAGACCCTCCTCCCTGACACTCTATTCGTTCGTCTTATTGACACCGACCTGAAGGATGTTTTGTCATCCTCTGACCCCCTTGACAACCTTGATGGTGTGTGCCTTCCCCCTATGAAATTGGCACTCTCTGACTGGATGATTAAGGAGAACGTCCTCTATTTTAAAAATTGTGCTTATATCCCACCAGCACATCGCCCTGATATCCTAAAATGGTATCATGATCACCCTACTGCGGGACACCCCGGCAGATTTAAAACCGAAGAACTGGTAAAACGGGAGGCGTGGTGGCCGGCTATGGGCTCCTTTATTCAAAAATATGTTGAAGGTTGCGCCCTTTGTCAACAAATGAAAGCCAATACGCATCCTGTCCGCCCACTGCTTACCCCGATACCCTCGTCTGCGACTCGCCCCTTTTCCCATGTCTCTGTCGATCTTATCACTGACCTCCCTGTCTCTGGAGGCTTTGACAGTATCATGGTCGTGGTAGACCATGGCCTTACGAAGGGGGTAATTATTATCCCTTGTTTGAAAACAATCACCTCTGAAGGCGTTGCTAAACTATTTTTGAAACACGTCTACCGACGATTTGGGCTTCATGACAAAGTCATCTCAGATCGAGGCCCGCAGTTCCTATCACGCTTCTCTAAAGAGCTTGCCCGACTTCTCGACTACGTCATTGCTCCATCTACAGCTTATCACCCACAGAAATCAACTCGCATTAGCACTTGATCAACTAACAACGCTTCAAATGTCTTTCCCCACTGCTTATATCACCCCCGTCACCATTACCAACAATGATTCCAACTCCGATGCTGAACATTACGGAACCCTTGCCACTGAGATCGATAACACCTCTTACGTTGAAGCTGCCCTTCTATGTGAAGGACACGCCCTTGAAATTGAAAGAATCCTCACAGAAAGAGGTGCCTTCCCGGCTCTCCTCCTCATCAACATTATCCGTACCGCTGCCCTCATCGAAACCACTGCCAATGAAATCACAGACACTACCTATCGTCAATGCTTCCTACATTTTCAAAAACATATTCATGCTTACGCTATGCTGCTGCTTCCCAGTTCTTTTAAAAGCGATGTTGAAAAAGCTATTCACATCGTGGCCGAACGCCAAGCAGGCATTGCTCGACCTCCCTCTCCGCAGGAAGATACGCCACTTCCTATTCCAGCACCCTCTTCTTCGCGCGTGTATTCTAGTGTTGACGCCCTTGCTGGCTTATGCACTGCTGTTCAAGAGATCAGGCAGCTTACCAACGCGGTCGTCGAAACCATCCAGCAATCAGTCGCTGAAACCAGAGCAGCCAGAAACTTAGTCGAAGAAGCCATCACTGATCTACAACAAACACAAACCGACCTCACTTCTCCCAGAACCCCATCTCCTATCGACAAACCGACCTCACCGCCTCCCGTCATAGTCTCTCATGACCATCCTGCATAGCTATACGAGCCCTGTACTGAAGAGCAGTGTGAAGCTGCAAAAAGATTAGAGATTCCTGTTGCTGAATTAATAGCACTCGGTCCTCGACTTCGCGACCTTCAAATCCATCCTCCCATGTCTATCCTGTCTTCATTCGGTCCAATGGATCCCATCTCGCCAGTCTTAGTAAAAGACCTCGGCATAACATCCCCTTCTTCCTCTAACAAACTTCTTGCGGTTGCTGAACGAGGGACTACTCCTGACCTCCCTGCTTCCGCATATATGCTAACCAGTAAACAACAAGCGCAGCTTAGGCGTGACAATGCCTTCGCCTTAAAACACATGACGCGACAGAAAGGGAAGAAGCGTGCTAGATCCACCAGTCCCCAACTTGTTATTTCACCATCACCATTGCGCATGTCTACCTCTAGCACTGATGAAAACATGAAATGCCGATTTTGTGGCATAGTCGGACATCGGCAAAAGAATTGCCCCGACTATCAGTGTCAAATCTGTTTGCGACATGCTCCCACTCATCTGTCTGTTTACTGCCCTCAGCGTCTTGGAGAACCCCCATTTACGCTTACCTGGAAGGATGATGGATTTTATGATGTGCTTCGTAGGTGGGAACAGTACCTTATTAATCGTCGGCGACGAAAGCAGGTCGGTGGGCAAGGACTATAGCAGAAGAGGAAGCTGCCTATATGTTGGGAGGAAGTGCCGCTGATGAAGACGTTGCTAACTATGATGACTATGACCCCATCTATGACAACAACACAGATGTTTGAAAGTTGGTGACTTCCAATGTAATACGGGGGTAATGTTACAATCATACGTGCCCCTATTTATTTTCCCTTTGTTTCCTTACTTGTATATCACGTCATATGACTCTGACTCATATGCTCAATGCATCTGTACAACACATGCCTTCCTTATTAGGATACGCAGTTACGTTCTTACAGTTACTTGGTCTGTGCGCACATATTGGCCTATTTAAGCACAGTGTACTTGTAGTAAATTCTTTACTTTAATCTTACTGGGTTTTACCTGGAATCTCCTTCGCTTAGGTCTCCAACCTAAGTTGTCTTGAATCATCTCTAAGCCTAAGCACTCCTTGGCCTTAGTCTCTATTCTCGCAGAACCTCTTGGACTTATCCTTGAGGCCAGACCTTTGATCGTACTCGGAACGCGTTCCTTGTACTTTCACCTTGTCCTCTTTTTGGACATTGTAGAACTTCCCAGCAGACCATCTGTGTCTTTTCACTGTCGCTGGTGACGCCACCTCAGTTTGTAACAGGCTCATTGTGGGGACTGTCATGTACTTTTCAGTGAGAACAAAAAGAAAAAGAACCAAACTATGCAAGACGATGACAGTGGCTTGCAGCCTTCCAGCAAAGAGAAGGGTGGCATTCATGCCATCATCGCAGAGAAGATCTTTGCCAGAGATGTTCACTATGGCAAATACTATCAGGCATACCCTCAAAAGTTCACAGTTGCAGTTGGAAACCGTCTTACCTTGTGAGTATTTTTCTTTTCTTCACCTCTTATATTCTGATTTTCCTAGGCTCAAAAACAAATACTGAACACAACAAGCAAGGTTTAATCAGACTGGCAGTGGAGTTGATCCCAGGGATCCAAGTGCAGTGGCCAATCTACATGGTGAGTCTTTTTTTTTATAATACTCAACCAATGCTGATTAACTTGTAGAGGATGTACTCAGACAGCTTCCAACCTATAACGAGCTCAACGAGTTATGGTGCAGCATCCCATCATATGCCCCCAAGGCATTCTCATCCGATCACAAAGCTGATCACTCTGGCCACCTTCTGTCTATCATGCACACAAAAGGTGCTCCCACTTCCACAGCTGCTGCTAGCAGCTGCCCAGCTCTGGATGATGACAACAAATTTTATGATGAAAATGCTGATATTGAACTTGATGGCTCAGATCCGTCTCATGATCCAAAGAGTCTGTCACTTGTGGGCGACAATGACAATGACCTCAATTATAATATGCTGGGTGATGGTGAGATGGACAATGATGTGGAAGCTGGTGATGGTGAGATGAATGCTGATGCCAATGAAGATTATGACATGGCAGCATATGAGACTGCAACTTCTGGCAAGAATCGTGTTGATAAGCGGCCATGTCCATTCTCTCCTTCACCACCTCCTGAAATTGTTATTTCACCTACAATGGCACCCCACACCCCAGTATCCGACTCACAAGCATCATTTGCTAACTACACAAGCCACGCCATTAGCTGCACATCTCTTTCCAAACCCTGCCGGCCCCCTTCTTCTGTAGCATCCTCTATCCTAAGCTCATCAGCATGATCATGCTCTTCATCTGGATCTGCACCGACACCTTCGCCAACATCAAACACATTGTTGTCCACCAAGGCAAAAAGTGTCAAATGTGTGCAGTCTGATATCACTGATGTTCATGACAAGGTGCAGTTGCTTGCGCAGGGGGTGGCAGCTGAGTGCTACACTGCAAAAGCAGACCAGAAAATGCTCAAGTTGCAGATCCACAAAAAGGACTGGGACCAGATGTGCTCTCTTAGCCAACAGTTGATTCAGCAGTCGAGCTCTTCACTTGAGCACCAGCGCACCATAGAATCAAATAATGCTGACATTCATCTTGAGCAAGCAAAAGCTCAAACACATGCCTCTGAGATAGAACTCCTCTGCCTCAAGCTCCAGCTAGGAGAGCAGCAGCTCCAGAAACAGAAACAGTGTGAAGCAGCATTGTGAATTGCTGAATGTTTGTTGTCATCTTGATTGTCTTTTTGACCTACCCTTGTAATACATCACGCATTTGTTTTGTTAGCTGTCATTGTCAGGTACTGTTGTTGTTGTTGTTGTCATTGTTGCTGTCTTTGTTTTTAGCATGCTTTTGATACACTTAGTAGCCTTGTTGCTTATGTAGAGTCTCTTCTCCCTGTACCCGCCCCCTGTGTAAATCATCTTGCTGCCATTTTTGATCACTAACCTTCCAAATTCAAGATATTCTGCCTGCACAGTGGTCTCTCACCTTTTATCGACACATTAGATCATGTTCGCTCTATCGACCATGTACAACGGCGGTCTCTCACCTTCTATCGACACATTAGATCATGTTTGCTCTATCAACCATGTGCAAGAAGTTCCTCATGAAGGTCCCATGTGCAACCTTCTGTGGTCTGACCCTGATGACCATTGTGGTTGGGGTATTTCACTCCACAGGGCGGGGTACACATTTGGGCAGGCTACTAGTACAGATTTTGATGAAATATCTATGGGTCTCTGCGCTCTGCATCAACACTATAAGGACTGTTGAGTAAGAGATCCATGAGCTCTATCTGGCACTGCTGGCCAGGGGTACCATCAGTGCCATTATCACCTATACCATCCTCCACTATAGCCACAAAATGTGCCCCTTGGTGATGAGCCCATTCAAATGTATCTTCGCTTTTGTGCTGTGCCTCAAACCAAATAATCATGTTGTGAAGTATGAAACAACACAAAATTCAATGGCTTGAGTAGTAAAGGTCTTTTTCTACGGTGATAGGGTGGCGAAGCTCTCGAAGAGATTGGAAATGTCCTTTGATAGCTGCAAAGGCATGTTCAACCCAAACCCAAACCTGAATAACCTTAAAATTAACAGAAGTTTTCGGGATGTTCAGAGTACATACACAGGAAAGGTGATAATTGAAAGTTCGTTGATTGTGTGTCAACACTCCATTCCGCGGTTTTTTGAATGGTGGAACACATCACATCTCTACCAGATATGCACTATCGGCTCATACCCAATGGTCATCATCAAGAAGGTCCATGTGCTCCTGATAGAGCCGAGTTGACTGGAATGCATATGCATTGTGCGTGCTTCCTGCATGGCCAACAGAGTAGTCAGCTATGAAGAGGTTGTGAGGCATGATCACCAGCTGTAAAAATAAGTTCAATTGAATGTGTGAAATTGAAAAAAAAACCTGGCAGTTTAGAGAGTAAGCACTTTTCCTGTTGAAAAAGACCTCACCATGAAGGCCAGGCTTGTTCATCAAGTTAGCTGCAGATCCATCAATGGCAAATATGCCATTTTGCCACTCTGGGCAGGTCCTTTCCTCTAACCACTGACGAGCCTTCTCTGCATCATATGAATCAACTGTTGGGAAGTACATAAACTCGTCATGCTGATATAATAGCGTGACCATTACACAGTTTGTGCAATTGGTGACAGACCTGACCCCAATCCCTGCCCATTGGGCGATATCTTGATTGGAAGCAGCATTTCCATAGTGTCCGGCACAATTAAGGAAGACAGTGAGCTGTATGGCAATGGGGAGCTGACGATTGTTTGAGTTGTTTTGAAATACTGGGTGACCACTGATCTGATCCAAGATGGCGTCAAAAACATCAGGGTTTACACGCAATTTTTGGCGAAATAAATCAACACGATTTTTGGCAAAGTGATTTAAGAGTTGAATCTGCGGAGCATGTGGGATAGGGCGACTTGGTTGATTGAGGACACCTGAGGCTTCAACCTCATCATGAAGAGCAGAAATTGAATCAAGGAGGATACTGTAATGTGTGATCATATCACTAGAGTCGCTGGAATTGCCACTAGTACTGTCAGAGAAATAGGGGGATAATAGGGAGGGTGGGGAGAGTATGATATCAGAATCCAAGTCACTGGCAGAACCATCTGTCATAACATGATCATAAAGTGCTGTCACTACCTCCATGGTAGTATTATTGATCTCCTCGATGAGTTGATCATGAATTGACCAACAGGGGGGCATTGGTAGCAGTCAGCCGCAGTAGAGCGGAGTTTAAATCCTCTCTTGCTCATCGAGTACAACATCAAGCTCTATGCAAACATACACTGTGATGATATCTGAATTCTCCTCTCACTCTCAAACAGGTGTAGATCCTTCATCAGCAAAAGTGGCACAAGCTGACAAGGCCTTGGCAAATACCATAAGCCTGGTGCATGCTTCCAAATATGGTCACAGGCATCAACAAGCCTGACGTAGGCTTCCAAATATGACTATGGGCCTTACAGGTGTCATGCCAGGCATTGAAAGCTCACAGATTGCTCATAGAGTTGAGATAAGCACATATACAATATTTAGGCATGACGGATGTACTGTGAAGTATTATATACTGAAAAATATAACACTTATGACTATTCAATATTCTCCATACTCATCATAGTCCTCCTCATTATCTGCAGCACCCTCCCCATCCTCAGCACTAAGATAAATCTCACTATCATCACCACCATTATCATCTTCATTGTTGTCCTCATCCTCATCCTCTATTATGTGCTTCTCCAGATCCCCATACCCAATGTAGTGAACAAAGTCACACTGACCATGAAAGTGCCATTTTACACAAGTGTCTCGTTACTGTCTACAGCGGCTACCGAGAAAACCCCTATAGTGAGCATTACCTCTTTTCGCTTCACCGGTACCATTTTCGCTCTGTGGATCCTTGCCCCTTACGTAATCTCGCTACCGATGTCCTCCTGTCCATTCTATTTCTGTCTAAGATCCATTGGTGCATAGCATATTTGTTTCTGCCGTTACTAAAGCTATGGCAAGACTTACCTTACCTTCCATGACACCACTTGCTCGCTGCATGCCTCTTAGCTAAATATCTCTATCTCGCTACCATTCTTGCTATGTATTCCGACCGTTCATGGTACATGTTAAAAAGGACTCTTCGCACATTCCAGTACTTTTACTTTTCCCTCTATGGTACACATGGTACTTAGGAATTGTCACCACTACTGTCTCTAATGGAATAAAGTCTTTCGCCAAAGTTACTGTCTCTTAAGAATTGTTTTACTGCTGCACGCACCACCGCTCGTTACTGCTTTCCCGTGCTTCACCGCTTGCACTACGCTTTCCCGCGCTTCACCGCTTGCGCTATGCTTTCCCGTGCTTCATGGCTATGCTTCACCGCTTGTTTTACTGCCAGTTTCCCACGCCTTACCGCAGTTTTACCACACGCACTACCACAGTTTTACCGCTCACACTACCGCTACCTTACCGCTATCTTGACATGCTCTACTGCTACTTTCCCATGGAGCGGAGGTCACTGCTAGCATCTCGCTACCTCCGACGGCAGTCTTGCACCACAGGTTGGGCATTATTGAACTATATCAACTTAGCATTCCCTTTAGGGTTGAACGCTCTTGCTTTGCAAGTGAAGCAGACTAGACAGAGTGCAAGACTCGCATACTAGTTTAGGCTGTGGTTCATCTACAGCCCAGGCTAGATTGAATCTTTACACCAAATTCACTGTGTTCATCCTCTAACTCTGAGCCTGCATCCAAACCGGCTTCATCGTCTGAATCTTCATCCCCATTGAGCTGATCCAAATGCTCCAGCAATTGACAACCCTGCAGCTCTTCTACATCTTTAGGTCCATCCTCCTCACCTTCATCCCCTTGGCCAGTGGCCTCCTCATCTTCATCCTAATTCATGGGCGATCCTGGCACATAAAACATCCCAGTATGTTTCCTTGCCTTCTTGAAAGGTACTGAGTCCAGGGCATCTCGGTCCTTGTAGAAACTTTGTGTTGCCTCTTGAGTGGTCTTGTGTCCAACGCCGCCACCACAAAAGCGCATAAACGTGTCACAATCTACGAATCTACAAAATGGCGAGCATCAAGAGTGCATTTTAAATAAAAATACGCACTGATTGACATAATACCAATTAAAGTCTGCATCGAGGTCGCGTGGCTGTCAGGCAATTGAAGGAGGAAGTAGGGAGTATGTATAACGCTTGTCATATGCAGGGATTAGGTGGATGGCCCGTATCACATGCTGTGGGTCAATGAATCCAAACGTGTCTGCACCTACTCCATGTGCATCAAAAAAAACAATCCTATGCAGCTGTCATGCTGCCCATCCAGAGTTGTGGTTTGAATCTCGGCAAAACCAACGGATCCAAAGAAAATTCATGTGCTGAGACGCGCGACTGTGAGATTGAGCACCAAAATATCTCATGTAGACGTGAAAAATTCCAATAATACATGCATACCAGTATGGATGCAGTGCAAGCTCACCAGGCTGGCTCTCCTCATTTGCAAGGACCATGATGTCAGCATGAACATGGGGGTTGAGTGAGTCTTGAGCCCGCCAAAGATCATATGTTGTATAATTGATTCGAAGCACCTTGTGCCTGTATATTTTGTTGTCAACAATAACAAGTGAGTTGCACTGTGTGTGTGAACATTTGCTCGCTGTCGTCATCAGAACCAGGCAGCCAATTAAGTATATGATCTTTCAAGCGCGGTAAAAAGTCCTGTCACAAAAATTAGCGAAAAAGCGACAGTGAGTGAGAACATGCCTTGACTGCAAGGTCTTCATGGTTCTTATGAAGCCAAGCTGTAAGGTCCCAGTGGAAGCAACGTGAATTCGAAATTTGGTACTGCGACTCTGGGGAACATTACAGTAGCAATTCATGCTCAGAGAAACTGACTGTTGGATGTGAATTCGTATCCCTAGCATCCTGGGCTTTCTGCCGAAGTTTGTATAGAAGTCGTTCATGGCGCTGTTGCTTTGCAATAACTCGCATGAACTTGATTTTGTTGGTATGTACATAAAATCATTTGACTCGACGGTGCTCTAGTTCACCCTTGTGTTTACATTGAGTCATAATATGAAACAAACTCACCACCTGTGTAGAGAAGTTATCTGTTGTTCCAAACAGCCAAATAGACTTGACGTAGTCTCCAAGCACATGAAGCTTGTATGTTGACATGTTGAAAAGAAGTGTCTGAGGGCCATCTGAAGCTGACATCTTTGGCAGTGCTTTTGATTTGCCCTTCTTTGAGTATGCAGGTTTGCAATGCTCACATGCAGCCACTTCCTTTGGCAGCTCCTGAGTAACAAAGGCATCGCACATAATGTCCTTGAACCGATGCAAAGCCTGCCCAAGTCTAGTAGTTGAATTGTCGAGGAAATGCAACATGGTTTCGGTATGCAGTCTGAGTTTACCTAGGGCATGCCATGTTGCTAGCTCAAAGAGTAAGTCCAATATAATTTTGTTGTGCTTGCCAGGTAGTAGCCCTTCCAGCACAGGAATAGTGCACTGAGTCACATCAGACAAACATTAAATCTGAAACCATGCATGAACCTGCAAAATATCCTCAAAGTCTCTTGCGGCGAGCTTCGTGAGGTTTGAAATGTTGTGGTTGAATTTATGTATTGTATCCTGGCCAAAAGTTGGTATATTGCGAAATCTTTGAGTTGGTTAGTCTAGAAAGCAATGCAATGAATTCAGACCTCACCTTGCATCAAATTGTTGAATGGCATCCCCGCCAAAAGCATACATAATGCGTAACAAATGTGTAAGAGTACCCTTCCAGACTCCAAGCTCAAATTCATGCATGAAATCAGGTATGAACATCAAGTGAAAGTCAAACCCTAAGTGAGACAAATGTGCCGAGAAAGCATTCTTCAAAGTAATGAAGGCGTGAGGGACTTTTAATGTACAATGAATCATGAAACTCACTTGTGTTGGAACAAGAGAAGTTGGTCCAAGTACCTTGTCAATTACTGAGCTAGCAATGTTACACCCCTTGGTGAAAATCCAGTCTCAGACCATCTCAATCATGCTCTGACGAGCATGGTTATCCACTCATGCATCTCGTGTGCATCACAGTCTATCTAATTTTTATCGCAGCTGATAGATCTTGTCCTTTGGGATGAGGCATTGGGGACATGGAAATTTGCCGAGGAACTTAATACATGCAAGGAGAATTCTAAAATTTGAATGAGGTGTTGTACTGAAGGAGAGTTATAACTATGTACTTCTCTGGGTAATCCACTGCATAGGTAAAAAAATGAGGAAATACTCTGATAGATGTTGTCCGCAAATAGGACAACAATTCAAGGAGTAAGATCCAGATGGCATGCATTAGATCACGTTTGAGATGGGTAAGAACTGCATTA
This sequence comes from Suillus spraguei, assembly GCA_016800925.1. Lineage (NCBI taxonomy): Eukaryota > Fungi > Basidiomycota > Agaricomycetes > Boletales > Suillaceae > Suillus > Suillus spraguei. The sequence goes on from JABCPU010000199.1 coordinate 62,289, forward strand.
GTTGCAGCTTTCCCATAGGTGTGCATATGATACTCATGTACAATATCTGGTAACTGCATATATTAGCATCAGAATTGACCATCATGAATCTAAACGCAAGCTTACCTTTGGAATATATGCCAAATGATGCGCTGCAAATTTGAGTGGCTTGTTCCAGAGATACTTTGACTGGTTTCCAATCAACAGATAGATAGGCCATAGCACGGCATGCCTGAACAAAGCAAGATGTGTTGAGTCTGACCACAACATGATGGCCACAACAACCGTCTCTAGATTGCACCCCCAAGGCTGTGCCTTGATGTTCTGATGCTCCTCAAGCATGGCATCGGCTGTATAGACTTTGGTAATGATATGTTCAGGGAATTCATGTTCATCAGGGTGCCAGAAGACTTTGAAGGGAGTGGTGTGGAATGTCCTTGATGACTTCTCTTCATTAGCCGACTTGATAACTTCAAGTGGCTTGTGATAGGTGAGCCCTTCAACTCCAAAATCGGGGGCATCTGCTTCCAATATGAATTTCTCCTTCTCCACAGGCAGCTTAATCTTCACAGATGCATCATGCCACTTATCAGATGTAAACAGACCCGAGTTTGTGTCGTTGCCTGCCTGATCCATTCTTGTAGCCTCCCGAGATGCGGAAAATCCTCTCAAGTCCTCGCAGTCAAAATCTTCGGCAAGCATGACCTCTTGCACTAGGTGGTCAATGTCAGCAATAGATCTACCTGTAGATGAGTTATAGAACCAACTCATGAGTCAAAAAGTTGTAACATTGAGGAAAGGTGTGAAGAAGGTCCGATTGACGGCATCAATGGCAGTACCAAAGCCTGCATACCAGGGCTGCTTATGCTCGTTGGGACCATCAGTCGGTTGGAATGTGCGGGAGTCGCAAACATTGTCAAAGGTGGTTATATTCTCTGGATTGTAGGATGGGAAACCTCCTAAGTATGAACAGTGTAATGAACATATTGGCACTGGCCTTGAAACCATATCTTTTAACACTCATCTCACATCTATAGGAGTTACCACTTGTCTATGGCCGTCTTACCCCTTTAGCACATACCGGCGGCATCACACACTTACTGCACACCGTACTGACTGCCGCACCACATTCCACATACCAATGTCCTTCCATGTCCTTGCCGCGTCCGCATAGCTCCATTTGGTGCATAGTTTGTACATGACTGTTTATCACTGATTCCACAGCAAGTCTTATTACATTTTGCCTTGTGCCGCAGCTGCCTCGCACTACGTTTACATATGGCAGTTACTGCACTCAAGCGCTACTGATTTTGCCTAAAGCATTCCGAGTACATATGATTTAGGATATAAGCACCGCATAGTCCACACGATACAGTACCTCATTTTCACCATACTATAGGTCAGGATTAGTGTCTAGCTCTGGATCTACCCAGTAGTAGACTTAGTCTTTAAAGTTCTTTACCGCTCATTAATTGATTTCGCTTGTTTACTGTTGTAAAGATACAACCTAACCTGGGCTGTAGATAAACTACCTCCTAAGTTAGTATGTGAGTCTTGCACTCCGTCTAGTCTGCTTCACTTGTGAGAACAAGAGCGTTCGACCCTAATGGGGGATGCCTATTAGTATGGTCAAGTTCAAGTCAAACTTATGTATGAAAGAAGTGTTGTGGTCTGTGGTAAGTTGCCGCGGTCAGTGATGATGCCGCCGGAACTAGCATTGTGTGTAGCAGTGCTACTGTGGTCAAGATACAGTCAGTAACAGTTGCATTGAGTGAGTGATGTCGAGCGATGATATCAGCGGTAGCGGTAAGGTTGCGAGCAGTGCAAAGAAACAGTAAAGAAGTCTGCGGTACTTTCAGCGGTAAAGTAGCAGTGCGTGAGAAGTTCAGTCAAAATAACAGTGAAATGTCCAGCGATAACAGAGAATGAGCATGATAGATTAATGAGCGATAAGGAACTTTAAAGACTAAGTCCACTACTGGGTAGATCCAGAGCTAGACACTAATCCTGACCTATAGTATGTGCAATGGTGTAAAATCCGGTACTGTATCATGCAGGGTACGCGGTGCTTATATCCTAAATTGTATGTACTCAGAATACTTTAGGCGAGATCAGTAGCGCTGGAGTATAGTGACCACCATAAGTAAACATAGCACAAGGCGCTGTGGCATGAGGCAACATGTAATAAGGCTTGCCGTGGAATCAGTGATAACGAACATAAAACAAACGACGCACCAAATGTAGCTATGCAGACGCGGCACGGACATGGGAGGACATCGGTACGTGGAATGTGGTGCAGCAGTCGGTATGGTGTGTGGTAAGTGTGGGATGCCACCAGTATTGCTAAAGGGGTAAGACAGCCATGGACAAGTGGTAACTCCTATAGACGTGAGACGAGTGTCAAAAGATGGGGTTTTAAGCCCAGCACCAATATGTTCATTACACCATTACCACTGGCATACCACTGGATCCTTGACCCCTATTTTGACTGAACTTCACGCTCACCGCTACTTTACTGCTGAAAGTACCACAACCTTCTTTACTGTTTATTTGCACCGCTCGCACCTTACCACTACCACTGATATTATTGCTCATAACCGCTCACTCAACGCTACAGTTACTGACATTGTTTCAATGGCACTAGTACCACTACTTACCACACTAGTTCCTGCAGCATCATCGCTAGCCATGGCAGCTTACCACTGACTACGATGCTACATTCACTCACTGGTTTGACTTGGATTAGACTATACTAACAGGCATCCCCCTTTAGGATCGAACACTCTTGTTTGACAAGTGAAGCAGACTAGACGGAGCACAAGACTCACATACTAACTTAGGAGGTAGTTTATCTACAGCCCAGGTTAGGTTGTATCTTTACAACAGAACACACCAAACATGTCTTGGTCAGTGTGTACCCACATATCTTCATCTGATTCCATATCAGACTCAATAACAGACCACAGCGAGGCAGCATCGACATCAGCTAGAGAGTCAGTGTGATCATTGTCAGTTGCAGGTGGAGGAATTGCAGGAATGGGAACTGGGACAGGGAGAGCAGGAAGTTCATCTCAAAAGTGTAATGGGAGCTGCCATTTATGATTTGGAAGGCTCGATGGTCGCTGCAGTGGTGGACTTGAATGTACTGGTAGAGGTGGGGGTGAATTGTGCGCCGGCAATTCCTAGATAGCAGCATAAACATCCTGTATCACTCTAATAAAAGAAACATCCACTTACATAATGCTTGGGAGTTTCAAACAATTGCTGGCTTGCCTCGTCATGCAAGAAAGCTAGTACAGGAGGAGGCTGCGGAGCTTGATGTGCACAACGGGCATTCATGACGTCGTTTGAGACATCTCTGAAGCCTTTGCACCATTGACTCTGGTGTGATGACAAACCATGCATCGATGTGGCAGTACAACTGCAAGCAGGGCACATGAATGACATGATGAGAATAGTCCAAAACATGGGAAGGCATCACAAGGAGTACAATCACTGTGTTTTATCTTGAGGACGGCTCTATTTCTGGTGAGATGAAACACATACAAATGATGCGACGAGAATCAGGACATGCCATGAGGATCAGCATGGGTATGGAAGTCGTAAGGTCATAGAGTTTGATAGATAAGAGGCACACTTGCATCAGATGTGACTACTCATAGTACATTGAATAGGAGAAGGTAGTAGCATGTGGTCGGAGGACAGCCTGCTGGTGAGCTCCTTGGATATAGCTGTAGCTACATAGGAGTAGAAAGTACCAAAACTGCACAACAGGAATACAATCTGCAGTTGAATGGGAGACATAAGATGTGATGGCTTCAGGGGTCAGTGCACACGGTTCACACTGACCTACTACTGACCTGAGAAGGAGCATACTATGTTCCAAAATGAGTAATTTTGAGTTTAAAGTCAGTCACTATTTCCCAGCAATAAACAAAGTGTCAATAACACATCAATCTTTCCTTATCTCCCCTCAATCTTATACCATTATCATAAATTCTAATTGGCTCTATAATGCTCATTACCAATACCAAAGACCACCTTGACCTGTCCAACAGGACATCGTTTTTCCATGACAATGTTGTCATGATGGAGATTGACAATATGCTGGCTGGATGGCCGACTTACACCCTCAGCTTTACAGCAGAACGCCCAGGCCTGTTGGTATGTATTTTTGATAATATCTAAATAGCTTGTCACTAATGTTGTTACTATATAAAATTATACTGCGATTGAAGGATGCTGTGGAGTTCAATATGGTTGAAGATAAAGATAGCAATGACAATACTGATGGACAAGCTGTCAAGAGGTATTTTTTTCATTTCTTATTAACTTAAATTTACTAACATATTCCAACTTTCTAGTGAATCACAGGCTGTTGATGAGGATATAGATGCTACACTGGTCTGTGATCCAATACAAGAGCCTAAGTGAGTTTTTTGATTTATCATTACAACATTGGCTGAATTACTATTGTGCATTCAGGGACTTGGATATGCCTCAGTGCATCAGTGTGAAGCCTGTTGCACTGCATGTTATTCCCAAAAACCCACCCAGTATCGTCCGTATTCGGAAGAAATTCCAGCACGATCAGGGCTATACATGGCCTCCTTACCATAGGTTCAGGGAGGGCTCCAGCAGGACATGGATCACTCAGATTGATGCGCTCATGACCATGCCTGCACCTGTAGAAGCTTCAAAATTTGAATAGTCGTTCTGATTTTTTTTCTGTACCACTCTTTTGCGATGTTCTTTTGCAGGTTATCATGTGTTATTGCTGTTGCGCTTATATTGTCATGTACTACTAGCATCGTAATTATCATAATTCAGTGTTGTTGTTGAAACTCTGCATCCATCAATATTTTTAAATTCCGACATGTGCGATTAGTATCATCGCTGATGAAGTTCCCCTGAGCCCTTTACCTCGCCCTACCATGTCCTCATCAGACTCTGACACATCTTTGTCAACCAACAACTCCAAAAAACACACCTCTGCATCAGACTCTGACAGCATGTCATTGGAAAAGTCCAGGTCCAAAAATCACAGATCTTCATCAAACTCGGACACATCATTGCCAACCTCCATCTCCAGCTCCAAAAAATGTGTTGCAATGGATGAGATCCTGGATAATCTGACTGCCATGGGCAGACAAAAGAAGATAAAGTAAGTTTCATAGTATTCATGCATGATCATGAGCTTACCCCTATCACACGACTTAAGGTTGAGGAGCGACACATTATCGGAATATAGCACTGCTGGGTGGAAAGCAGCTGTCACCTTAAATCCATTTGCAAATGTGTCACTTGCATTTCATTATGGGATGTCCCTTGATAAGGGTGGTTCGTCCAGTTGAAACATGTAAGTCACCTTCCACCCTGGAACTTAAGCTGATTTGTTTGCCAGATCTGAAGAACAACAGAGACAATTTCTCGCTTTCTACAACACTATTCTAGATTTCATTCCAGGTTTCCGTGCAAATCTTGACAACCTGTCATACAATGAACTCAAACCTTATATTACAGCGGTGAGTTGATGCATACAGTGGCTCAAAAAACTGTCCGCATGTTTTGACATTTTTCACTATCTATGATATTGTGTGAGAATGAACAGATTCCTCAAGGACATACTTATACCACATTGTAGTATGGCTTCAGGGCTTTTATTTGAGCCCTACACCGTGGGAATCGGCGGAGATATGGTGGAGATATAAGGCTTATAAAATGATGACTCATGTGGACAGTTTTTTGAGTGTATATTAAAACTATATAAATCATTATTTATGACACCATAAAAATCATGCCACTATTATATAAATTATAAAGTGGTGTCATTATGTTATTTTATGACTATATCTAACTATATAAACCAGAATATCTCATGTATCATAGTCATAATCACCATGAAAGCCATCTCCTCTGCTCAAAGAGATAATATCCTCTCTCTGTCTTATGCTGGCCTCTCTGCTCGCCAAATTTCCTCTAGAACTGGAGTATGCAAGTCCACTGTGGCCAAGTTCATCAAAGAAAGCCACCCAGACAAGGAAAACTCTTGTGGAGGACGTCCATCCAAGCTTACCTCTACTGACAAAAGGGCTATTATCCAACATATCACTACAGGAAAGGCTGATAATGCTGTCCAAGCCACCCATTATATCAATTCCACCATCACTACCCCTGTCTCTTCACAAACTGTGAGGAATGTTCTCAAGGCAGCTCATCTCAAGGCAGTAACAAAGAAGAAAAAGCCTCTTCTCTCCATCAAACATAGGCAGAGAAGACTAGCCTTTGCCTTAGCTCATCAACACTGGACTGTAGAGGACTGGAAGCACACCTTCCCATCTGACCCAATCCTATTGATTTTGGTCTCATCTGACCATATAACACGCTTCCAGTCCTCTACAGTCCAGTGTTGATGAGCTAAGGCAAAGGCTAGTCTTCTCTGCCTATGTTTGATGGAGAGAAGAGGCTTTTTCTTCTTTGTTACTGCCTTGAGATGAGCTGCCTTGAGAACATTCCTCACAGTTTGTGAAGAGACAGGGGTAGTGATGGTGGAATTGATATAATGGGTGGCTTGGACAGCATTATCAGCCTTTCCTGTAGTGATATGTTGGATAATAGCCCTTTTGTCAGTAGAGGTAAGCTTGGATGGACGTCCTCCACAAGAGTTTTCCTTGTCTGGGTGGCTTTCTTTGATGAACTTGGCCACAGTGGACTTGCATACTCCAGTTCTAGAGGAAATTTGGCGAGCAGAGAGGCCAGCATAAGACAGAGAGAGGATATTATCTCTTTGAGCAGAGGAGATGGCTTTCATGGTGATTATGACTATGATACATGAATATTCTGGTTTATATAGTTAGATATAGTCATAAAATAACATAATGACACCACTTTATAATTTATATAATAGTGGCATGATTTTTATGGTGTCATAAATAATGATTTATATAGTTTTAATATACACTCAAAAAACTGTCCACATGAGTCATCATTTTATAAGCCTTATATCTCCACCATATCTCCGCCGATTCCCACGGTGTAGGGCTCAAATAAAAGCACTGAAGCCATACTACAATGTGGTATAAGTATGTCCTTGAGGAATTTGTTCATTCTCACACAATATCATAGATAGTGAAAAATGTCAAAACATGCGGACAGTTTTTTGAGCCACTGTATAAGCACCACGTACCCCGCACGATACAGCACCTGATTTTACACCATTGCACATACTATAGGTCAGGATTATTGTCTAGCTCTGGATCAACCCAGTAGTGGACATAGTCTTTAAAGTTCCCTTATTGCTCGTTAATACATCACGCTCGTTCTCCGTTACCGCTGGACTTTTGATTGTTACTTTTGACTGAACTTCTCACGCTCCACTACTTTACTGCTGAAAGTACCGTGGACTTCTTTACTGTTTCTTTGCACTGCTCGCAACCTTACCGCTACTGCTGAGGCCACCGCTTGACATTGCTCACTAGACGCAACTGTTACTGACTTTATCTCGACAACGGTAGCACCGCTACGCACGACACTAGTTCCGGCGGTATCATCGCTGACCACGGCAACCTACCACTGACTTGGACGCTTGTTTCACAAATAAGTTAGACTCGAACTTGACCATACTAAATAGGCATCCCCCTTTAGGGTCGAACACTCTTGTTCTTACAAGTGAAGCAGACTAGACGGAGCGCAAGACTAACATACTAGTTTAGGCAGTGGTTCATCTACAGCCCAAGCTAGGTTGTATCTTTACATCGGCTTATTCAACCTTGAAGAGTTCTTTTTTGCCATCGTCGAGACACTTGACGATGCTGAGGATCCATGGGCTGTGGAAACTCTCGGATGGATCAATGAGTACATATTTGATTTATTGTCAATGTCTACTAACAAGTATTACAGACAAGTATTCGGCAAACATGCAGCCAAGGCCATTATGGCCACTTCGAATGATGCGGACTCTGATCTTGCAAAAATGCGGGTGAGACGTGCTGCCCAAAAACAAGGGGCCTTGTCGACTGCAGCAACTAGCAATTCTGTTGCCAGTGCTCCACCTCGTCTGCCTCCTCCAAAGCCGACCCAGAAAGAAGCAGCCCCCTCGACTGCAGTGACTACCAGTATTCCTCCCCTGAGTCAGCATCCTGTCACTCCACCTAGTATGTTACTGTCACTTGCTCCATCATCGCCATTGTCACTCCTGTCTTCACCTAAACTCCCATCACCCTTGAAGCGAGACACTTCTATGGCAAAAACTGCTGAACCTGCCACTGCTAACAATGCTCCTACTACTCCCACTGATCCCCAGCCACCTCCGACTGCACGACGAAAGGTAGTCCCGAAACCCAAGCCTGTAAAGCCAAAGTCAAGTGTCCACCCCACATGTTTTGTTGCTAGACGCACCCAAGTTGTTGTTGAAGAATCAGCACCTGTCATACCTGTTACGAACTGGGATGGCGTCACCAGCAACAGTGAAAAGACACAGACGGTCTGCTGGGAAGTTCTACAATGTCCAAGACAGGACAAGGTGAAAGTACGAGGAACGTGTTCCAGTACAATCAAAGGTTCGGCCTCAAAGACAAGTCTAAGAGGTTCTACGAGAATAGAGACTAAGGCTAAGGAGTGCTTAGACTTAGAAACGATTCTAGACGACTTAGGTTGGAGACCTAAGTGAAGGATATTCCAGGTAAAACCCAGTAAGATTAAAGTACCATATACAAGTGTAATACAATGTGCTTAAATAGGTCAATATGTGCGCACGGACCAAGAGAGACGTGGGAATGTAAGTTTGTATCCAAAGAAGGAAGGCAACTAAAGTACAGATGTGTTGAGCATATGAGTCAGAGTCATGTTATGTAACATACAAGTAAAGAGGACGAAGGGAAAATGAATAGGGGTACGTACAACTGTAACAATACCTCAGAAGACACAGGCTGCCCCACGCCATGGTAGAATGGCTGCTTAGGTATGGTTGTTTCTTGCTCATTCACTTGGTCTGATTTTAGCTCATATTTTGCGCCCAGATTTACCCATCATGGACTCTCTGTATGGCTCATTCCCTGCATTCACGCTATCACAACATCATTTCTTGCTCTCGACATGCTCTCAATCATGCTTAGATGGGTAATCGGACTTGGACTTGTATTGCTTTGGTGCAATGGCTGTGTACCTTCTTTGTATTGATAGCAATGTGAAATCTACTGCATTCTGTCTATTGCTTTACCATGTGATACCAGACTGGTATGAGTGGTATAAACCTGGATAAGAATACCAAGGATGGGCAGTCATTACAAGGCGCCTCAAGACCTATGAAGGGTCTAATTCTGACTGTGCTTTGAACAACCTTGTGCCTAGCTGGCATTGGGGAGTAGTTCTGTATATGGTACATTCAGGCTCGGTGAGGTCCATCAGGCTGGGGGGCTCTTGCCAAGCCTGGGAGTGTCTTACCAGGGTGCGCCACTTTTGCTGATGTTGTGACACACAGATGGCAAATAATCTGCTCTCATTGTTATGAACTGGGATGGCATCACCAGCGACAGTGAAATGACATAGACAGTCTGCTGGGAAGTTCTACAATGTCCAAAAGAGGACAAGGCGAAAGTACAAGGAACGTGTTCTGAGTACTATCAAGGGTTCGGCCTCAAAGACAAGTCTAAGAGGTTCTACGAGAATAGAGACTAAGACTAAAGGAGTGCTTAGACTTAGAGACGACTAAAGATTGGGGATCTTTAGCGAAGAGGAATCCAGGTAAAACTCAGTAAGATTAAAGTAAGGAATCTACTACAAGTACACTGTGCTTATATAGGTACATATGTGCGCACAGACCAGGTAACTGTGAGAGTATAACTGCGTATCCTAATAAGGAAGGCATGTATCATACAGGCGTGTTGAGATGCATGAGTCAGGGATAAGGACATGTGTTTAGCATACGCGTATGCTAAACTGGCTGAGTCCAAGAACGGAGTCATGGGGAGTCACATATTACAGTGAACTATCTCCGTATTATACAAGTGAGCGGACATGCATAATATCCCGTATGATACGGGCCAGCGGACCATGGGCCCATGGTAGAAATATCCTCGTTCATGACGGATGGGCCGGGAGGAATATTATTCCCGATGACGGCGGGTGGGCCCATGCAAGGAATATGTAGAGTAGATGAGTGGGCCGATGTACATGAATATCCGGTAGACGGATGGGCCGAGGTAGTTAGATATTATGTAGATGGGTGTACCAAGGTAGATGTGTATCAGGTAGACAGGTATGTGAAGGGTACTTGTTATCACATACACGGGTGGGCCCAGACACATATTAGACGGTTGGGCCGAGAGTGTTATATAAAATATTGTATTAGACGGGTGGGCCGAGGGTGTTGTACAGTATATTATATCAGACGGGTGGGCCGAGGGTGGTATAAAATATAGACGGGTGGGCCCATGTGTATGATAATTGTAGACATGGCGGAGCTGAGGTAGTTGCATATCATCTGACTGGACCTTCAGACCTCTGCAGCTAGCTTGCTAACCCTATGCATATCCTAGCCCACCCTGAGCACAGCTCACCCACCACTATGTCCGGACTTTCCCTCCTCTGACATCTGAGACTTCCGATCCTCATCAATGTCCTAAATACCTCCCCTTGGGTGCCAGGTAACAATGTGAAACATATCAATCCATACATCTTAAGTGCCGAACCCCGAACGCCGGCACCTGGGACTCGGGACTCATCACCATGTGAAAAATATTGATCTACATATTTTAAGTGCTGAACCCCAACCCCTGGCACCCAGGACTTAGAACAATGTGAGGCAATACAGAGATATTGATTCACACATATTGAGTGCCGAACCCCAAACTCTGGCACCCGGCACTCGGGACTCGGGCCTTGGGACTCATAACAATGTGAAAGATATCAATGCACATATTAGACACCAAACCCTGAACTCCGGCACCCGGCAGTCGGGAATTGGGACTCAGGCCTCATAACAATGTGAGAGATATTGATCCACATATTTTAACACCGAACCTCGAACCCCAGCACCTGGGAGTTAGAACAATGTGAGGCAATCCAAAGATATTGATTTACACATGTTGAGTGCCAAACTCCAAACTCCGGCACCCGGCACTCAGGGATCAGGATTCGGGACTCATAACAATGTGAAAGATATCGATCCACATATTTTATGTGCTGAACCCTGAACTCCGGCACCCGGGAGTTAGAACAATGTGAGGCAATACACAGATATTGATTTACACATGTTGAGTGCCGAACCCTGAACTCCGGCACCCGGCACTCGGGACTCGGGCCTTGGAACTTATAACAATGTGAAAGATGTCAATGCACATATTCTATCACCGAACCCCAAACTCCGGCACCCGGGAGTTAGAAATATGTGAGGCAATACAAAGATATTGATTTACACACATGTGGAGTGCCGAACCCCGAACTTCGGCACCCGGCAGTTGGGAATCTGGACTCGGGACTCATAACCATGTGAAAGATATCGATCCACATATTTAACCACCCAACCCCGAACCCCAGCACCCGGGAGTGAGAACAATGTGAGTCAATACAAAGATATTGATGTACACATGTTGAATGCCGAACCCCGAACTCCGGCACCCGACACTCGGGACTCGGGACTTGGTACTCATAACAATGAGACAGATATCGATCCACATATTTTAACACCAAACCCCAAACACCGCCACCCGTGAGTTAGAACCATGTGAGGCAATACAAAGTTGAGTCCTGAATTACGATCACTGAGTGCCGGGTTACCATGTGAGGCAATACAAAGATATTGATTTACACATGTTGAGTGCCGAACCCCGCACTCCGGCACCTGGGAGTTAGCACAATGTGAGGCAATACCATGATATTGATTTACACATGTTGAGTGCCGAACCCCAAGTGCCGGAGCTCGGGGTTTGGCAGTCAAAACAATGTGAGGCAATACCATAATATTGATTTACACATGTTGAGTGCCGAACCCCGAGTGCCGGAGCTCAGGGTTCGGCAGTCAAAACAATGTGAAAGACCTCGATCCACATATTTTATGTGCCGAACCCCGAACTCCGGCACTCGGGACTTCCAAGCTCCAGCACCCGGGAGTTAGCACAATGTGAGGCAATACCATGATATTGATTTACACAAGTTGAGTGCCGATCCCCGAGTGCTGAGTCCCGAGTGCCGGAGTTCGGGGTTCGGCACATAAAATATGTGGATCGACGTCTTTCACATTGTTTTGACTGCCGAACCCCGAGCTCCGGCACTCGGGGTTCGGCACTCAACATGTGTAAATCAATATTATGGTATTGCCTCACATTGTGCTAACTCCCAGGTGCCGGAGCTCGGAAGTCCCGAGTCCCGAGTGCCGGCGCTCGGGGTTCGGCAGTCAAAACAATGTGAAAGACCTCGATCCACATATTTTATGTGCCGAACCCCGAACTCCGGCACTCGGGACTCAGGACTTCCGAGCTCCGGCACCCAGGAGTTAGCACAATGTGAGGCAATACCATAATATTGATTTACACATGTTGAGTGCCGAACCCCGAGCTCCGGCACCCGGCACTCGGGGATCGGCACTCAACTTGTGTAAATCAATATCATGGTATTGCCTCACATTGTGCTAACTCCCGGGTGCCGGAGCTTGGAAGTCCCGAGTCCTGAGTGCCGGAGTTCGGGGTTCAGCACATAAAATATGTGGATTGAGGTCTTTCACATTGTTTTGACTGCTGAACCCTGAGCTCCGGCACTCGGGGTTCAGCACTCAACATGTGTAAATCAATATCATGGTATTGCCTCACATTGTGCTAATTCCCGGGTGCCGGAGCTCGGGGTTCGGCACTCAACATGTGTAAATCAATATCATGGTATTGCCTCACATTGTGCTAACTCCCGGGTGCCGGAGCTCGGGGTTCGGCAGTCAAAACAATGTGAAAGACCTCGATCCACATATTTTATGTGCCGAACCCCGAACTCCGGCACCCGGCAATCGGGACTCGGGACTTGGTACTCATAACAATGTGAATGATATCGATCCACATATTTTAACACCAAACCCCAAACCCCGCCACCTGCGAGTTACAACTATGTGAGGCAATACAAAGATATTGATTTACACATGTTGAGTGCCGAACCCCGAGCTCCGGCACCTGGGAGTTAGCACAATGTGAGGCAATACCATGATATTGATTTACACATGTTGAGTGCCAAACCCCGAGTGCCGGAGCTCGGGGTTCGGCAGTCAAAACAATGTGAAAGACCTCAATCCACATATTTTATGTGCCAAACCCCGAACTCCGGCACCCGGCACTCGGGACTTGGGACTTGGTACTCATAATGTGAAAGATCTTGATCAACATATTGTCAGTGCTGAACCCTGAACCCCGGCACCCAGCACTCGGGACTCAGGACTCGGGACTCAGAACAATGTGAGGCAATAGACACCTATTGATCCACACATTCTAAGTGCCGAACTCCGAACTCCGAAATCTGGTAGTCTACTATTTAGGGGTTCGCAGTTCGGTACTCGGGCTTTTGCACTTGAGACCAAAAACAATGTTAGGCAATAAAATGACTTTGATCCACACATTTTTGGTAGATATCTTTTTCATCTCAAATCTTGAATCTCGAGTGCCGAACCCCGAATCCCAAAATCTGGTAGTCTACAATTTCGGGGTCCGGTCCTCGGGACTCAGACACATGTCAGGCAACAACAAAACTTTGATCCACACATTTTTGGTAGATGTCTGTTTTGTCTCGAATCTCGAGTTTCTAGTTTCTAGTTTTGGTACTCTGCACCCGCACCCGGCACTCGGCACTAGATGACTCCACACATGGACTTTAAATCTTTCACCTTGTGTGTTGTGTTTCAGGTGTCCGGGTATCCGGAATTCAGGAAATCTCTAGTTTGAATCTCCAGTTTCGAGTTCCTGGATTCGGGACTTGGCACCCGGCACCCGGCACCTCAATTATCGATGAATGTCAGACATGATGAATTCAGGTTTTCGTGCTTCAGGGTTTAGATTTTGGTGGTTGATGGTAGGTATATGCACTCATAGGGTGCATGTATCCTATGTGTTTGATTCTCTGGTGGCTACATCAGCTGTACGTCTTTATGATACATATCTAGGCCCACCCGTATATGTAATATATTTTACCTCGGCCCACCCATCTATGTAAAATTCCCCCACGTCGGCCCACCCGTCTATGCAATAAATATTTTACTGCACCCTCGGCCCACCCATCTATGTAATACACCCCACGTCAGCCTACCCGTATATGTAATATTCTCTCCCCTCGGCCCACCTGTATATGTAATATTCTCTCACCTCGGCCCACCCGTATATGTAATATTCTCTTACCTCGGCCCACCCGTCTATGCAATAATATTTGCCTTGCATCTCTCTTCAGCCCAGCTGTCTATAATATCCTACTCTACATACTACCCAGATGGGCCCACCCATCTCTGTCGGGGATGATATCCCCCTGGCCCATCCGTCAACATCAGAAATCATGTTTCCCTCGGCCCACCCGTCTCTCCCACAAATACAAGTCTCCCGGCCTACCCGTCTCCGTCGGAAATAATTTTCCCCCCGGCCCATCCGTCAACATCGAGGATATACATAACCTCGGCCCATGGTCCGCTGGCCCGTCTTTGATGGGATATTATGTTGGTCGGGTGACCCGTATAGTACGGAGTTTGTCACTGAAGGGGCTCGGGGAGTTAGGATATCACATGTGACGTCTGATAGAGGTGGAAGTGTCTGAGCAATAGGCTTTGTATCACATGATATGCAAGAAAGAAAGGGAAAATGAATAGGGGCACATACGACTGTAACACTCATCTGATCCTAAAACAGATGATAACGAGTGCTATGTGAACCTTCTCTCATCTGATCCTAATGTTGATCATATGCTCCACCTTCTTTTGATTATAAAAAATAATGCTTCAATGGTACTCAAGTCACCCCTCTCACAATTGATGATACTAACATATTTTTTCACTTAGGCTAATTCCTCATGCACCAGGACTCCTTCCTCTCATATTGCAAGTCAGTCTCACACCAGGACTCCATCCTTTCCTGTTGCAAGTCAGTCTTGCACTAGGAATCCATCCTCACCTGTTGCGAGTTACCCTCACATCAGTACTCCTTCTCCTTGAATTCTACCTTAGTCACTGTCACAACCCTTATAACCAATTAAGGCAGGGGCAGAGACTAGGACTCAAACTAAGGTTATCACAAGAGAAAAGGATAGCAGGTACATCTGGTTGCTACACTTGGTAGATACAAGAGGTTTGAACTAAAGAACTACTACAACAAAACTAGCTAACTATATACACATATTGAAACTGAGATATAAACTGAGTCTGAAACTACTAGCCAATCATAAAATAGAAATGAGAATTGTACGATGTGATAATTATGACATAGTTATGACATCATATTCTAGAAGGTTCTAAGATCACGTGATACTATCTTATCTTATCTTATCCGATAGCATCATAGAAGATCTCTTCATCTTTGTCAGGAAGTTTGATTATAGAAGCGGATATGGGGATTTCAATAGGGTTAGGGTTTGTCTTAGCACTGGGTTTAGACACTTTAGGGAAATTGAGGAAAGAATAATGGTTTGTATTTGGAATTCATGACAGTCACTTGCATGCCAATACTCGGTACTCCATCCCCACCATCTTCCTGCTCATAAATGCACCTTGCAAATCAACCTGGACATTTTTTGATACATTTTACATTTATTCGGCGGTCTTTCTTCTGTGTAGACTACGAAAATGTTTGTGCCAATACCTAGTGAAAATATGACTGGCAGATAACCCTAACCCTACCGCAAGACTTGAGACATGTTTTCTGAGCGCTTTGTTTGAACGGAGTTTGAACTCCACAAATTTCACGCGAGCTTTCTGAACTGTCAAGGTGCATCCTGACTTTTCATAATATGTTTTTAATCCTACTCTGAACGACCCTATCGTATCTTCTACGTCTCGACCCAAACTTCAAAGCGTGTTTCACTGATGTGAAGAGCTTTACTCTTTG
Organism: Suillus spraguei; assembly: GCA_016800925.1. Classification (NCBI taxonomy): domain Eukaryota; kingdom Fungi; phylum Basidiomycota; class Agaricomycetes; order Boletales; family Suillaceae; genus Suillus; species Suillus spraguei. Next base: position 78,320 of record JABCPU010000199.1, read on the forward strand.
CATCCGAAACGCGCCGATACATTTCCTTTTACGATGTTTACCTTGTACTTAGACGCTTAGTTCCTTATTATCACACCACCAAACGACTTCGACTTTGTTCATAATCTCCCTTTCACCGTCGTCGTCTGTCCCCTTTGTCATTGACGCTCCCTTTCATCTTCACGAACACACTCTCGCAACGAATATCTCAGTTTACCATTCTCTTATGCTCATTCTGGTCAATGAGTCACTCTACAACATATATAGGTAGTTCATGTACTCTCATCTCAATAGCAGAATATCACGCAGTATTTTCCCGCTCAAATCACGCAGAAAGTCCAAACGAAGTCATACGTCTATTCCTTTTGCGCTATAACGAACTCTGTCTCACAACTTGCCTCGAAACATTCCCCTTCTGAACTCGCCAACAGCCTTCCACATGGCACGCTTCCGCCATGGTACATCATACCAGACGCGGCTTCTTAAAAATGGTACCTCCTTCTGCTCGTTGGGCCAAGCGCCCGCCTGTCACTATCGAGGCACTATCCATTCTCTATGACAATCTCACCTTCTCCGAGCCGGCTGATTGCGCAGTCGGGGCTGCCGCCTTCACTGCCTTCTGGTGTTGCTGTCGCCTGGGTGAACTAGTCATTCCGAGTCCTAACCTTTTCGATCCATCCAAACACGTCTCTCGATCAACTCTTCCTCTTGCTATCTTCGTCTTGCCCAACTCTTCTCGCGCAGCTGCGCTTCGCATCCCTTGGACCAAAACGACCAGGGAAGGAGGCGCCACCATATCCATCACCGCTCGTCCACACCGCACATGTCCCTTGGCCGCGCTGGGACAGCATACTCTTATAAACGCCAACGTTCCCGCGAACGCTCCTCTCTTCGCTTATCGCGCGTTGACGGGTTGGTCTCCCTTGACCCGCCAAGAGTTCATCTCCAGATGCAACTCCATATGGACTTCCCAGGGCTTTCCACCCATGCCCGGTCACGCCTTCCGCATTGGCGGGGCCACTGAACTTCTCCTCCAGGGTGTACATCCTGACGTGGTTGCCTCACAAGGCAGGTGGACATCGCGGTCCTTTCTCGAGTAATGGCGCAGAATCGAAATTATCTTGCCTCTCTTTATATCGTCTTCTATTAACAGTGATCGCATCTCAAACGTAGATACCATCATGGACTCTTATGCTCAGCAACAATGTCTCTCACGCCCTGCACCCTCTGTTTAATAATCTATCTCTCCTACCATTATCATACGGGCGCCACTCTTGCAATCACATTTCTGATTTGGTCTAATCGCATCTCTAAGTGTGTGGGTTGGTCTCCGAAGGAGACGCTACCGTCGTGAGCTGCGCTTTTTCTTTGGTTTGGTATCGCTTTCTCCTTCAGACACAACGTCTGCTCCCGATACTAAATCACTTAGCGCTCCGAAGAGCTGTCTTCCTCCTCCCCCCGATCCGTGTAGTTTGTTGTCTCGATACACGCGCCTTCGGGTACTCCGAGCTCCACAGACACAGAGCTCCGAGCTTTATAGACACCGAGCCAAATCTGTCTCGGCCAATCAACACCAGCCCTTCCCACACAAAAAACCAAAACCTCCTACTCTCCTTCTGAGTGCACTAAGATTTGTTTTCATTCTCCCATGGCTCTCACTTACTGCCAATACCTTCGCTTAGATTGACCGCACGTACTCTCTCCTAGGTCAATCACTATCTCGCTCCACCGATATCGCTAATATACAAAGGTTGATACTTCCCAGGGCTACAATATCAAATGACTATGCTGACGCACCGACTACTAGTAGCTGTCAGGTCAAATCAATTAAGTCAGTCAGTGCTGACTGACGCCTGACAACACTGGGATTTAGAAATTGAACATGCCAGGATCAAAAGCAAACCATCTCTTGCCACATTTTATCGAATCCTTGTACCACTCGCGATGACTCGCATGGCAACTATCTCGTCATCACTTTTTCGAGGGGGACTGACGTGGCTAAGGTGCTCAACATTTCCATCGCGTTTTCTATCACATATATAGTGGGCCACCGAGTATGATATGACTTTTCAGTGAGTCATGTTCATGTTCTCCGTTGCATCCTTGTTAGCACTCCTGGCTTTGTCAGTCACGGGATCTCCCGTCGAAGTTCGCAATTCCCCCATCACGCTCCCCATGACCAGGAGGCCAGCATTCTCCAATGTTACTGACCTCTTGCGGCGTGATGAAGCTCTCGTTGCGGCCTTGACGGAACACAGCACGCATGACCGACGTGCTATTGTTCCTTTGACAAACTTTTATTGGGGCTACACCGTATTACTTGGCATTGGCAATCCCACCACAACGTGTAAGTTCATCACTGAGAAAACATGCGGCTGCTAATGTATTATTGAAGACGAGTTGATTGTCGACAGCCTTTGCGGGATCACATGGGTTGGCGCCAGGACTCCGTACGTGAGCAGCACCGGCATCAACACTGGAGCGCCTGTGAGGGTCAATTACGGTTATGGCTCCTTCGAAGGTATGGCATACAACGATATCATAAGTTGAAAATACCTACGATTAGTATCTATAGGAACTCTATTCAGAGATTCAATGACTGTCGGTATTCCTCAGCTCGTCATCCAGGAGATGGCATTCGGTGTTGCTTCTGCTTCGCAGGGCTTCCCTTATGACGGTGTCCTTGGCATCGGGCCTAGAGTCTTGACACGCGGCACCGGCACCCTAGATTCGCCAGATGCCGCACTCCCGAGTGTCACTGACTACCTGCTTAACCAACGCTACATTGATCAGTACGTTGTTGGTATCTTTTTCCAGCCCGCCGGTGCAGGTGCAGTCCAAGATGGCGATGGAGAGATTTCCTTTGGTGCAGCCAACCGTGGGAGGTGCAGCGACAGCATTAGATACACGTAAGGCACCTTAGCCTCTGGATCAATCCAGACTGATAGTAATTGTTTTGTTTCAGTGATATCACCACCAACTTCCGCTCATCGCAGTACTGGGGTATCGATCAGAGGATCACCTACGGAAATATGGATATCTTGGAAAACACCGCTGGCGTCGTGAACTGTGGTTGCACCTTTGTCTACATTGCCTCTGGTGTGTATTTGAAATGCAGCGACCAATAATGGTCTCATCCGCGTTCGATAGATGCCTTTGAGAGGTACGAGACTGTAACCGGCGGTATCCCGAATGCGGCGACTGGTCTTCTCCAGATTTCCCTTGTCCAGTACCATGCCCTACGTAACTTGAACTTCCATATTGGCGGGGTACGTCAATTCTGTCGGCCCTCAGATCCCTTGTTAACCATTTGCACAGCGGGCCTACCCATTAATTCCTAATGCGCAAATCTGGCCTCGTTCTCTCAACAGCAGGATTAATGGCGGTAGCGGTGGCGATGATATATTTCTCATTGTTAAAGGCCTTGAAGCGCCCACTGGTTCAGGGCTTGACTTTATTAATGGCTACGTATTCCTCCAGCGCTACTACACTGTGTTCGATAGTAGCACGATATCCCGCGTCGGTTTTGCCCACACCCCGTTCACTCGTCGCGAAAGCAACTAATATAGAATTGCCAAAGTATACGAAGTATCGTTTTGCAGACGCAAAGCAGCATACGGATTTGAAAATTATACGGACTCTTCTCAAATAGGCTATGGAGGTTACCGTGTACTACGATTAGAATGTAGCAATACAAGTGGGCGCGGGTCGTCTTGTAGAACTGAATTCTGTGCAAGTTTGTGTATAGTACTATAGGATATTTCTTTTGTGCATCAATACGCAGTATATTTATTATTGTCGTCTATCCTGTCCTGCATCAGAGTCTGCATGCATGGTACGTTGCAGATGAGTCAAACAGTTGTTGAAATAAAGGACAGAGTAGGTCAGGATATTAGCGTCAATATTCGACTGCTCTCCACGAACCTACAAAATAGCTGGACAAATGATCGGATGGACCGTTCAGGAGTTCCTCGCTCCTCAAATTGTTCTCTTCTACCAAGCAGATTGGTCCCTATACCTCGACAAAACACTCGCGGAACCACAAGGGATCTGTCCCTTTTTTTTTATCACGCAGGAGTTGGACGTGTTCAACAGGCGTTATAAATGCGAGGGCACTCGGTGGCTTTCCGGATGGAGGTGCGAGAGAAACTTCAATGGGCATCAACGCGTGTCACTACACTGCAGGAAGACATCGCGTATTCGTTGTTTGGGATCTTTGGCGTCCACCTTCCTGTGATCTACGGAGAAAAAAGACAGAACGCACTTGGACGTCTTTTGCAGGAGATCATAGCCCATTCGGGCGACATCACGGCCCTTGATTGGGTTGGACAATCATCTAGTTTCAACAGTTTCCTCCCAGCCGACATTTCCTCATACAAAGCTCCGTCATATATGCCACCATCTCTATCCGAAGACGAGATGCAGATATCGATCTCCACGCTGCGAAACACTACCGTCTTGGAGTCGGCCTCGAAATTGTATAGCACTCTTGAGAACATCAGTGTTCCTCGTTTCGCAAACGCCAGACTGCAATTACCTTGCATCGCATTCGCCCTCACAGAAGTCAAGCGGAGGCCTGATCAAGATGAGGCCAGATGTTTCACTTATGATATCAAGGCAGAAGGGCTACGAGACCTGCAAATCGCAACGGAAGAAAAACTTGCTCAATTCTCGCCTGAAAAACGTACTCCGCAGACATTCTTACTCGTCCGTCCATGGAATCGGTATGATCTCGGGCTGATTAACTTCGCAGACGAGACACAGCGTGTAGAAGATTGGCCCGAGCCTGGGTCTCCGTCAGATGATAAGCTCGGTGGCCATCTTGGACACAACGACCCAGCTACTCGAGAGTTGAGGCTGATCGTTCGCCTCAGACAGCCTTTTTTCGCACTTTTGCTAGCGCAGCAGTGGGGTGGGGAGTATAAGAGAATCGCTTCGGATAGCAATATCATCGCACAAGTCAATGGCGTAGCTTCTGTTGACATGATGAATGTCAGGATGCTGGATATATTGTAGCTGGTTACTACCGCGGGACACAGGCATGGGCACATCTCAGACCCACTTCCGGGGGTGTTGTGGCATCCTCTTCTTGATATGACATGCATACATCCGCTCCCAATGAAAGTCTTGCGGTTTGGCATGACAACCAAACCATGTTGACTAGGAAATGCTCTCAGGCGGCGAACCTTTCGTTTCATCTCGATCCTCTTATTCAGATCCTCATTTCCTTACCCCAATAGCTCATTTGCTAGAATTTTGAAAGATGTTGATGTTTTAACACTTAAACTTCGTTTCGAGACCCGCACTTCAGGACTACACTTATTTTCAGCAGGCACCCAGGACGTCGGTCGTTCTTTCCATATTCCTCATTATCAGTACTTACTATTAGAATTCTAATATGCAAACAGGGCATGTATATGATGGTCAGTGTACGGTTTCATTCTCAGAGGTTATCGAGAACTACGTGTTGCTTGACTGTTCACCTCGTCCCATCGAGTCAGTCTGTCATAGTTCGGCTATCCCAAAGACTGCGGGTTCCAACATCAATCATTATACCTGGGATGAAGAATACTGACAATACTGCGTAGAACAGTCAAGAACGTTGATGAAATGATTGCCTGTTTGAAGGCGTATTTACGTTCCTGAGAGACCATCAGGCCTCTCGTCCACAGGAGCGGGGAGAGAAGGCTGTCAACAACAATCTGGACTAGCGCAATTGTGCACAATAGACAACTTACACGTGAGGTCCAGAGAGCAGAGCAGTAAGGTCGAGTAAGTAGTATCCGCTCGAGTACAACCTACTGGGGTTCAAGTTGCAACGTTGGTACTTCCCAGGGCTACAATATCAAATGACTGTGCTGACGCACCGACTACTAGTAGCTGTCAGGTCAAATCAATTAAGTCAGTCAGTGCTGACTGACGCCTGACAACACTGGGATTTAGAAATTGAACATGCCAGGATCAAAAGCAAACCATCTCTTGCCACATTTTATCGAATCCTTGTACTACTCGCGATGACTCGCATGGCAACTATCTCGTCATCACTTTTTCGAGGGGGACTGACGTGGCTAAGGTGCTCAACATTTCCATCGCGTTTACTATCACATATATAATGGGCCACTGAGTATGATATGACTTTTCAGCGAGTCATGTTCATGTTCTCCGTTGCATCCTTGTTAGCACTCCTGGCTTTGTCAGTCACGGGATCTCCCGTCGAAGTTCGCAATTCCCCCATCACGCTCCCCATGACCAGGAGGCCAGCATTCTCCAATGTTACTGACCTCTTGCGGCATGATGAAGCTCTCATTGCGGCCTTGACTGAATACAGCACGCATGGCCGACGTGTCCAGTCTGTCCCTTTGACAGACTTTTATGGGGGCTACTCCGTACCAGTTCGCATAGGCAATCCCACCACAATATGTAAGTTCAACACTGAGAAAACATGCGGCTGCCAATGTATTATTGAAGATCACTTGGTTGTCGACAGCCTTTACGGGATCACATGGGTTGGCGCCAGCACTAGGTACGTGAGCGGCACCGGCATCAACACTGGAGTGCCTATGAGTTTCGATTACGGCTATGGCTCCTTCCAAGGTATGGCATACAACGATATCACAAGTTGAAAATACCTACGATTAGTATCCATAGGAACTTCATTCCAAGACTCAATGACTTTCGGTCCTGATAATCCCTCGCTCTCCATCAACTACATGCAATTCGGTGTTGCTTATAATTCGGAGGGCTTCGGTTATTTTGACGGTGTCCTTGGCATCGGGCCTAGAGTTTTTACAGGCGACATCCCGACTGTCACTGACTACCTATTTGACCAAGACTCCATTTCTCAGTCCGTTGTTAGTATCTTTTTCCAGCCCGCCGGTGTAGGTGCAGTCGAAGATAGCGATGGAGAGATTTCCTTTGGTGGAGTCGACCGTCGGAGGTACGCCGGCCGCCGCATTGACTACACGTAAGACACCTTAGCCTTTGGATCAATCCAGACTGATAGTCATTGTTTTGTTTCAGTTATATCACCGATAACCCCCGCTCATCGCAGTATTGGGGTATCGATCAGAGACACCGCTGGCGTCGTGAATTGTGGTTGCACCTTTCTTTGGATTGCATCTGGTGTGTATCTGGAGTGCAGCGAGTAACAATGGTCTCATCAGCGTTCGATAGATGCCTTTGAGAGGTACGAGGCTGCAACCGGCGGTATCAAGAATGCGGCGACTGGCCTTCTCCAGATTTCCCTTGACCAGTACAATGCCCTACGTGACTTGAACTTCCATATTGGCGGGGTACGTCAATTCTGTCGGCCCTCAAATCCCTTGTTAACCATTTGTACAGGAGGTCTACGAATTCACTCGTAATGCGCAAATGTGGCCTCGTTTTCTCAACTACAGGCTTGATGGCGGTGGCGGTGACGGTGACGATGATATATTTCTCATCGTTAGAGGCCTTGCAAATCCCACTGGCTCAGGACTTGACTTTATTAATGGCTACGTATTCCTCCAGCGCTTCTACATTGTGTTGAATAGCAGCACGAGGCCCCGTGTCGGTTTTGCCTCAACCCCGTTCACTTACTACATCAGCAACTAATACAAAGTATACGAAGCATCGTTCTGCAGACGCACAACAGCATTCAGATTTGAAGGTGATACAGACTCTTCTCAAATAGGCTATAGAGGTTACTTGAGTTTCTGTATAAGAATATTGTAATGCAAGTGAGCGCGGGTCATCTCGTAGAAGTGATTTCTGTGCGAGTTTGCATCTAGTACTATAGGATATCTACTTTCACATAATGCAGTGACATTTCTCCTTACTTACTGGCCAGCCCTATCAAAATATGTTCCTCTTATCTATCATTACATACACTACTTATCATACACGTTTCATCCATGTTCATATTTTCGTTCTCCGTTCAAACAATCCTCTAATATTCAGCGTCCATAGAATTCTTTTCCCTCAGTCTTTCCAACTAAGACTGAGGTGAGCTACTTACTACGACTTGAACATCATACTTAGTACTAACGATGTATAGTTATCACTCTCTCTCGTTTCTAGGTATGAACCTGTCATAGTGGAGTCTTTCCAACTAAGACTGAGTTATCACTCTCTCTCATCTCTAGTTCGAGTCTCGTCGCCTCTTCACAGGTTATGAGCCCTGGCTCAGACTAAGACTTTCATTCGTTTTCCCTCCTACCCATCCTACATCTGAGCCTTCCGATTCTTTCTGAACTGGAACGAGGCCGCCCTGTATCGCCACTAGATCCTTGGATCCTTCTTATTGCTCTACCTCTGTCGCCACCGCTGACACCCATTCTTTCATCTCAACCGATACTTAATTTGCCCATTCCTCCTGCTTTGCTGACGCCATCATTGTCACACTCGTTGTTATCATCCGGAATGTCTACATCAAATATCTGAATCCCTTCCTCGTTTCCTCACCCTCCACTTGATGCCAATGGTTCAAATTACTCATCGTGGGTCACATCTATGGACCTTTGGCTTTCGTTGTTCAATCTGTGGCGCCTCCTCATCGGTGATGAGAAGGAACCACACCCCCCAGTAAAGCTCGCTAATGAATCTGATACAGCTTTTGTGCAACGTGTTACCACTCATGATGCCAGTACAGATGTCGTTTCTTTCTGTGAACGACAGAGTATCACGAAGGGTCTTTTGGGCATGGCTGTCCATTCTAGTGATCTAATTCACTTTACGGGCATCTCAGACCCTGCTCTTGTTTGGAAGGCACTCGAGAACAAGTACCAGGCTACTATTGGCGTTCGTTTCACTCGCCTCATGGGTTGTGTCTTTGATCTTCCAAAGGCATCAGACAGCAACTCGCTCACGCAGTCAATCAAGGAGATCACTGACATTAAGGCACAGTTTAAGGCCATCGAGTCAGCAGAATGGAAGTGTAATGAGTATACTCTCGTACAGGCACTATTTCGTGCATTACCAGACTTCTATGCCCCACTCTCGCAGCTCATACTTCATAGTGCTGATGTGAATGCTGGAAAGCTCACGCTTGAAGGTGTTGTTAGTCAGATCCGGAATTCTGAACAATACTATGCGAGTTTTGGATCCAATAACCCTCATGTGCACCATACTGCCATGGCAGCTCAAGCTGCCAAACCAGGCAAGCCAGCTGACTGTCCCAAGCCGAAGGACCTTGACGCAGCAAAAGGAGACAAGTGGGAACTCTCGTGGCGCTCGACATGTGGATTCTGTAAGTGCACAGGACATATTTGGTACAACTGCCATACTCGTCTAGCAAAGACAGACTCTCCGATCACGTCAGTGTAAACTCTTTCATCAACCTCACAGATCACTGATCTACCAACTCCTGCTCTAGTGCAACATGACACCATCCCATCATTCCTCCGTCTACCTATGCATGAAGCCAGTTTCTCTAATACGAGCAATAGTTCTTTCTCCTTCCATGTAGATTCTGCCGCAACTGCACATATGGAATCGGACCACTCCCTATTTACTCGCTACGCTCCCTATAATCCACCCTTAACAGTGAAACTTGCAAATGATGATGTCGTTTTTGCTCTGGGCTGGGGGATTATAAAGTTAGTGCTCGACAATGATGGAAGATGGGAGCCTATTGGGCTGCCTTTTCTACATGTTCCTGATCTGCGATGCACTTTGATATCTGTCTCAGCTCTTGCATCAGAGGGTATCTTCTTTGAAACGAATGCGAAAGGAGACCTATTGACACTGCTACTGCATCTGGAGAAATATATTTTGTTGCATTCACAGACGACTTCTCCCGTTACTCGACAATCTATCTCATCAAACACAAAAGTGATGTGTTTTCTCGCCTACAACAATACATCATTTGGATCGAGAAGCAGTCGGGTCAGCAAGTAAAGTGCCTCCGCAGTGACAATGGTGGCAAATATATCTCCAGCACTGTTACCAAATTCCTGCATGACAAGGGTATAGAACATGAACTTTCGATGCCACATACTGCAGAGCAAAATGGGGTCGCTGAGCGTGGACATCAGACTATCGTCACACGTGCTTTGAGTGCACACCATCATAGTGGATTCCTGCGATCATTTTGGGGCTATGCTACCTTGAATTCAGCATACATAAAGAATCTCCTTCCATCATTAGCCATTGAGGAGAAGACACCCTTTGAACTTTTCCATGGATATCCCCCTGATGTCACACATCTGCACCCATTTGGCTGTCTTGCTTATGCACATGTTCCGGATGCTACACGCCACAAGTATGACTATGTGTCACGACGGTGTTTTTTACTTGGTCACATCAAGGATGCTGGTTATTTGCTATGGGATCCGACAGCACGGAAAATTGTTCGGTCCCGAAATGTTCACTTTGATGAGAATATTTTCTATGGAACTCCTAACTCAGTGATCTCTCCACTCGTTGAACTCTATAATCAGCGTATCCACATACAAGAATCTGTGGATATGCCAACTGTCATAGTACAAGACTCAAGGAGCAGAGAAGATTCGGGCATCTCCATTCCAAAGATTACAAGGACACCTATACCATTGACAACTACTGTTTCAGTGGGAATTTCACCTCTCATAACACCCATAGTATCTGCTGAACCACCTCTCCCATTCCCACAAACTGATGAAAACGGAATAGACCAAGCTGCAACACCTGCTGTGGAGGAATCATCAAGTATCGTCTCAATCCCTGAACCTTTCCCACGCTGTTCGACTCGTCAACGTGTTGAGGCTACACTCCCTCTTCCCTGTTCTGTTGCAATCCCAGCCAAGCCTAATGTTCCCGTCAATCGACGCTGGACATATGTTCCAATTCACTCACATACAGACTCAGAAGTGCAGTCATCTGAAACCATCACAGAACATTCTGCAATGCTAGGATCCGCTCAGAATATGACTGATGGATGAAAACAACCCCCACAAACACTATCTGAAGCTCGCACATCTAGTGAGGAGTCTGCATTCTGGGAGAGTGCTATGATAGAGGAACTAGCTTCACTACAAGAGAAAGGAACTGGTGTACTCGTTCCACTACCTCCTGGTCGGAAGGCAGTTGGTTCACGGTGGGTATATGCTTATAAATATGATGAAAGTGGTCAGATTGTTCGTTATAAAGCTCGTCTGGTTGCACAAGGATTCTCACAGGTCGAAGGCCTTGATTATACTGAAACTTTTGCACCAGTAGCAAAGTATGATACTACACGAGCTTTCCTCTCAATGGTCGCAAAATTTGATCTCGAACTCGATCAAATGGATGTCAAGACAGCGTTTCTCAATGGTGGACTTGACGAGGACATCTATATGCGTCAACCGCCCGGTTTCGAAGACTCAAAGTACCCAGATTGGGTTTGGAAGCTCTTGAAGGCTATTTATGGCTTAAAGCAAGCAGGTCGTCAATGGAATAAGACCATTGACGATTATTTGCGAAAAGAAGGTTTTAATTTCGTGCGGAGTGAAGCAGACTACAGCCTGTATGTCCTGTGAAAAGGAGATAAAACCATCTGGTTGCTCATCTATGTTGATGACATGTTGTTCGCCTCGAACTGCAGACAATTCCTCGATGATTTCAAGACTGCGCTGAGTAAGCGTTTCGAGATGAAGGACCTTGGTAAAGCACGTCATTTTCTAGGGATGCACATCACACGCGACCGCTCCAAATGACTCCTTAAAATCAACCAGACTGCCTTCCTGGAACAGATCCTCAGTGAAACAAAGATGTCAGATTGCCATCCTGCATCCACACCTCTTGTGCCCGGTGTTTCACTGTCCAAGACCACAGTCCCTCTCACTGAGGCCGAGAAACAGCAATTCACACACCTCCCATATGCTCGCACCATTGGTGAACTCAATTTTGCCATGCGTGTGAGTCATCCTGATATTGCATATGCGGTATCCACGCTGTCAAAATTTTTGAGCAATCCAGGTGTTGAACACTACCACCAACTCCATCATCTCCTTCGATATATTCGTGGAACAGCCCAATATTCCCTCACTTTTGGTCTATCAGACCAGGGACTCATTGGCTACTCAGACTCAGATTTTGCGTCAGATAAAGATGATAGTCGATCAATTGGTGGCTACGTCTATTACCATTTTGGCTCCCCCATCAGCTGGCGTTCTCAAAAACAGTCAGTCGTAGCCACGTCCTCAACGGAAGCCGAATATATTGCCCTCTTGAATGCTGCGCGTGAAAAAATTCATCTTAGTCAATTATTGCATGATTTTGGACTTGATTCATCCTTCATCACACCTACCACTCTGTATGGAGACAATAATGGAAGCCGTGCCCTAACGAAAAACCCCCAGTTCCATGATCATGCGAAGCACATTCGTGTGCGCTACCATTTCATTCGAGATCTTGTAAACGATGGCACCATCAACATCCCATACATACCTACACATGATATGGTTGCCAACATCTTCACGAAATCACTATCACGAAAACTCTTCTGAAATCACCGCTACTCTCTCGCCCTCCGCTCATCTTCGAATGATGATGAATAATTCCACCCGCATATCTGGTGATATGCGTCTGAGTGGGAGTATCAAAATATGTTCCTCTTATCTATCATTACATACTTATCATACATGTTTTATCCACGTTCATATTTTCGTTCTCCGTTCAAACAATCCTCTAATATTCAGCGTCCATAGAATTCTTTTCCCTCAGTCTTTCCAACTAAGACTGAGGTGAGCTACTTACTATGACTTGAACATCATACTTAGTACTAACGATGTATAGTTATCACTCTCTCTCGTTTCTAGGTATGAACCTGTCATAGTGGAGTCTTTCCAACTAAGACTGAGTTATCACTCTCTCTCGTTTCTAGTTTGAGTCTCGTCGCCTCTTCACAAGCCCATGTTGACAGTTCTCTATAATAGTCAAGCCAACCCACCATGGGCCCACATATATGATTGTACTTCGGTATACCAGGTGGGCCAGGGACTACACAGTATTTGAGGGTCAGGGATGGGCCTACAGTATACACTTCATGGAATACAATAATATATAGGATAGTGGTGTAATGGTGTATAGGATATGACTGGTAGGTATTACTCAATAATGGCCTGTATGAACTCACCAACACCCACCTGTTCATGGCAGGGTGATACTTAACCGTGTCTAATTGTGCACAATACATTTTGTAAGTTTGTTTCTGAGCTACAGACATGAATCTTCATGAAGCTTAATGTCCTCGACAGCACATCACCCATGTCACTCGAATGATACCAGGCATGATGCATCTGTGTTTCTAAAGATCGGGATCTCTCTTGTGATCTCGATGCTACTGGAATTGTTGGTATTTTTAGGACCGTTATGCGTCACCGATGGATTTGATTGCTTCGTCAGAACATTGTAAATAGATCACTGTGTAAATTAAAAAATGCCATTCAAGGCACCCCACTTTGAGAGGAATGTGTCATGGAGATCCCGCCGCACGGCTGCCTGATGCTTTGCATATCCTCTGATACCTTCAACCTCTGCAAGCACGAGCCCTTTGCAACAATCTGCTGGCGCATCCCACCATGCAGCATGCCACAAGAAGTATGCCGTGACATGCCTCATCTCCTCTTGAAGAAGTTGCACCTCCTCGACCCAATGCATACATAGCTCGTGCACGAGACTTGCACCATTCAATTCTTAATGCTAGTAATAATTAGGTATCAGGAATTGCAAAATAATAAAAGAAAACATAACCTACATTCATTGAGCACTGTCTCCCCTTCAGGAGTGTCACTAGCTATGCCGCGTGCCTTCCATATCCAGGACAATGTATGGTTGCCAGATGATTGGCCTGGCTTGCCTTGTGACATCCCGCGGATGTCATCATTCTCCAGTTTCAGGAACTCCTCCTTCTATGTAGTGCGAGACAGAGCAGGGGAAAGATGTTTGAGTGCAGACCATGCTCTGAAATATCTTGCAGCAGCGATGGACACATTCGACTCGACTTTGTCAATGATAGCTGACGCGCATGTGTTAGCTCACTGGCCACGAATATGGGCATCTTTAAATTTGTAGAGATGTGTGCATAGGCACAGGTGCCATTGGAGCTCATCCAGCACATTATATGCCTGAGCCCTGCGAAGCTCCCACTCATACTGACACAGTGTGGCATCACATTGATGCACTGGATCTGTTGCATCTCCATAGATCTTGGAGGGAAGCCACAGTTCGATCTTGTGAACCTTCTCTTCAGTTGAATGGGTTCTGCTTGTTGGTATATCCAATATGCGAAGGCGAGCAATGACTGGCATGTACAAAAGTTGGACCTTGCTCCATTGTTCTATTTTGCTTTGTAAAATATTGCTCCATTCTTGAAGCTTTGTGCGCTGTAAGTCAGTTGGGTGCACTCCCAGATGCTTGATATCTCTCGCAAGCTGACACCTGCAAAATAGCCTCAGCATGTATATGAAACTTCAACAATTGAAGACTTACTGCTGATCCTCGATCACCATTCCTGAGGAGATTAACATGCTGCGTGAGACTTCCTCATGCAGTGAGTCATCCATACCATGCTCGAGGTTGTCAGCTTCTTGCTGAGAGAGACTGAGTTGTACAGCTGCTTGCATTAGTGCTAGACGATAGTGAGTATTTCACATTTCTCAGACAATCTGTTACGAACTGGGGTGGCATCACAGCGACAGTGAAAAGACACAGACGGTCTGCTGGGAAGTTCTACAATGTCCAGAGGAGGACAAGGTGAAGGTACAAGGAACACGTTCTGAGTACTATCAAGGGTTCAGCCTCAAAGACAAGTCTAAGAGGTTCTGCAAGAATAGAGACTAAGGCTAAGGAGTGCTTAGACTTAGAGACGATTCAAGGATGACTTAGGTTGGAGGCCTAAGGATGTTCCAGGTAAAACCCAGTAAGATTAAAGTAAAGTATATAAGTGTAATACAACATGCTTAAATAGGTCAATATGTGCACATGGATCAAGAGAGTCGTGAGAATATAAGTGCGTATCCAAAGAAGGAAGGCAACTATGTACAGATGCGTTGAGCATATGAGTCGAGTCATGTTATGTAATGTACAAGTAAAGGAACAAAGAGAAAATGAATAGGGGCATGTATGACTGTAACATTACCCCCTTATTACATAGAAAGTCACCGACTTTCATATATCGCTATTGGCGTCATAGATGGGATCATAGTCGTCATAGTTAGCAATGTCTTCATCAGCAGCACTTCCCCCTAGCATATAAGCCACTTCTTCTTCTGTGATGGTCCTCGCTCGTCGACCTGCTTTTCTTCGTCGACGATTAATAAGATACTGCTCCCACTTACGAAGTGCATCGTAGAATCCGTCATCCTTCCAGGTAAGTGTAAATGGGGATCTCCAAGATGCTGAGGGCAATAGATAGATAGATGGGCAGGGGCATGTTGCAGACAGATTTGGCACTGGTAGTCGGGGCAGTTCTTTTGCCGATGTCCAACAATACCACAGAATTGACATTTCATATTTTCATCAGTGTTGGAGGTAGACATGCGTAAAGGTGATGGCGAAATAACGGGTTTGGGACTAATGGATCTGGCGTGCTTCTTTCCCTTCCATTGCGCCATATGACTTAAAGCAAAAGCATTGTCGCGTCTAAGCTGCACCTGCTGTTTCGTGGTAAGGGTGTATGCTGATGTTGGGAGATCAGGGGTAGTTGCTCATTCAGCAACCGCAAGGAGTTCGTCAGAGGAGGAAGGAGACGTTATGCTGAAATCCTTTACTAGGACTGGCGAGACAGGGTCCATTGGGCCGAATAAAGATGGGATAGACATTGGAGGGTGAATATGGAGGTCGCGAAGTCGAGAGCCAAGTGTCACCAACTCAGTGACAGGGATCCCTAATGCTTTCGCAGCTGCACACTGCTCTTCTGTGCAAGGCTCATATAGCCATGCGGGGTGGTTGTGGGAGACTGTGATGGGGGGCGGTGAAGTTGGTTGTTCAATAGGAGATGGAGTTCGTGGGGAAGCAAGGTCTGCTTGAGTTTGCTGTAGATCATCAATGGCTTCTTCAACTAAACTTCTGGCTGCTCTTGTTTCCGCGACTGATTGCTGGATAGTTTCGACGACTGTGTTGGTGAGTTGTCCAATTTCTTGAACTGCAGTGTATAAGCCAGCAAAGGCATCAATGTTAGAATAAATGTGCGAAGAAGAGGGTGGAGGGACTGGAAGTGGGTCCATATCTCTTTGCGGAGAGGGAGGTCGAGCAACACCTGCTCGGCATTCGGCCACGATGTGAATAGCTTCTTCAACATCGCTCTTAAAAGAACGGGGAAGCAACAGCATAGCGTAAGAACGAATGCATTTTTGTAGATGTCAGATGCGCTGGCGATATGTGATTTCTGTGGTTTCATTGATGGTAGTTTCGATGAGGGCGGCGGTACGGATGATGTTGATGAGAAGTAAGGCAGGGAAGGCACCTTTTTCGGTGAGGATTCTTTCAATCTCAAGGGCATGTCCTTCACATAGAAGGGCGGCTTCAATATAAGAAGTGTTGTTGATTTCAGTGGCAAGGGTTCCGTAGTTTTCTGTGTCGGAATCAGAGTCATTGTTGGTGATGGTGACGGTGGTGATGTAAGCAGTGGGAAAAGACATTTCAAAAGGCTTTAGTTGATCAAGTGCTTGGTGTGGTTTGATTGACTGAAGAATAATCAGAGGGAGTGTTGCTTCTTATAAGCATCCAGAATTCGAGCGGAGTTCTTCAAGTTATTTTCTGGGAGCCACTCGTTATCTCCCGATGAATATCCTTTCCAGGACACAAGATAGCGTCAGCGAATGCCAGTTCCTTTGTGGGAGAGAATAGCTTCTACTTCTATTCTTCTTCTTCTTCAATAATGTCAGGCAGTGGTTCGGGGAAGTTCAGGCCGTGTACATCTGTTTCGCTATAGGATGATAAGATGGAAGCATGGAAAGTGGGGTGAATTTTCCATTGTGGAGGAAGTTTGAGCGTAAATCTGATGGGCGATAAGACATCGACAATCGGAAAGGTCCGTATCGTTTCGGCGCAAGTTTCTGTGATGGGAGTTTGAGTCTGAGATTAGTAGCAGATAGCCAGACCTTATCTCTGATCTTCCATGGAATGTACTTCTCTCCTCGGGATCGTTCGGCCATTGTTTGCATCACAATGTTATGGCAGGCGATTGCTTCTTCTCTTATCTTCTGCAGAGATCGTACTCGATCTTCTGCTGCAGGAACAGATCAGTCAGGGATTAGATGATGGATGGCACGTGGTTCGTATCCCATCATCAGATAGAAGGGTGATGCGTTCCTTGCATCATGTTTTCGATGGTTATGGACAAATTCGGCGATTGGTAGATGTTCTACCCAATCTTCTGGGTTGTTGCGGCAATAGATGCGTAGGTATGTTTCAAGTT
Organism: Suillus spraguei; assembly: GCA_016800925.1. Classification (NCBI taxonomy): domain Eukaryota; kingdom Fungi; phylum Basidiomycota; class Agaricomycetes; order Boletales; family Suillaceae; genus Suillus; species Suillus spraguei. Next base: position 95,655 of record JABCPU010000199.1, read on the forward strand.
CTTGATTGAGCTTCTCAGTTTGACCATCAGTCTGAGGGTGATAAGCCATAGATGGGGCGATGACGTAGTCAAGAAGTTGGGCAAGCTCCTTGGAGAAGCGAGATAGGAACTGCGGGCCGCGATCCGAAATGACTTTGTCATGGAGTCCAAATCAACGATAAACATGTTTCAAGAATAGTTTGGTGATGCCATCAGAAGTGACGGTTTTTAGGCAAGGGATAATAATTACCCCCTTCATAAGGCCATGGTCTACCACAACCATGATACTGTCAAAGCCTCCAGAGAGGGGGAGGTCAGTGATAAGATCGACAGAGACCTGAGAAAAAGGCTGAGTCGCGGAGGAAGGGATCGGGGCAAGCAGGGGTCGAACAGGATGTGTAACCGTTTTCATTTGCTGACAAAGGGCGCAACCCTCGACGTATTTCCAAATATAAGAGCCCATAGCAGGCCACCAGGCTTCTCGTTTAACGAGTTCTTCAGTTTTGAATTGACCAGGATGTCCTGCGGTAGGATGATCATGATACCTTTTCAGGATATCGGGACAATGTGCCGGTGGAATGTAGGCACGATTCTTAAAATAGAGGACATTCTCCTCAATTTTCCAATTGGAGAGTGCCGATTTCATAGGAGGAAGACACATGCCATCAAGGGCGTCGGAGGCAGTCCAAAAGACAGGGTCGTCGAGGGGGTCAGAGGATGATAAAACATCCTTCAGGTCGGTGTCAATAAGATGAACGAATAGAGCGTCAGGGAGGAGGATCTGGTTGTCGTTATCATCTTTGCCGGAGTTGTAGTCGGGCCAGCGAGATAGTGCATCAGGTACTGCCAGTTTAGTACCTGCAACGTGAAGCAGTTCAATGTCGTAAGTGGACAAAATCAGTTGCCAATGTGCTTGGCGACAGGTAAGCTTCTGCGCACTTCTAAAGTACAGAAGATTCTTATGGTCGGTGAATACCAGGACGGGGTGTGGGTTTCCTTCAAGATAATGACGCCATTCGTTCAGTGCCCGGATTACGGCAAGGAGTTCCCAATCAAAGATCTGATAATTGCATTCTGCGGGGTTCAAAGACTGTGAGAGATATGCGCAGGGGTGATAAACACCATTCTCATCAGTTTGTAAGAGAACTCTACCAGTAGCTACAAGCGAAGCGTCCATAGCAAAGCGAATTGTCGGGAGGGGTCAGGATTACGAAGTACCGGTTGGGATGTGAAGCACCATTTTAGTTCATCAAAGGTGTCCATACATACGGGTGACCAATCAAAGATCTTGTCTTTCTTTGTTAATTCAATAAGTGGTCGGGCGATATCAGAATAGTGGGAAATGAATGTGCGGTAGAAGTTGCAAAAGCCAAGGAATGACCGAACATCTTTTACAGATTTTGGAACTGGCCATTTGGCAATTCCCTTGGTCTTGGCAGTATCCATAGCAACTTGTCCAGGGCGAATTATCATTCCGAGGTATTCCACTTCTTTGGCATTGAAGGTGCATTTTTCCGTTTCAAGAACAAATGTTCTTTTTGTATCTTCATCAAAACCCATCTTGTCTGTTCGCGGTGTTCTGTCATAGTCATGGAGAAAATCAGGATATGTCCATGTAGATAACCATCCATCCTTCATTGATTTCCTGCTGGAAGGTATGATTCATGTATGCTTGGAAAGTTGCTGGGGAATTGCAAAGGCCGAAGAACATGACATTTGGTTCAAAGAGGCCGAATTCCATAGTAAAAGCTGCTTTCCAGCGATCGTCGGGTGGATGCGAATGTTATTATAACCGGACCGAATATCCATTTTCGTAAAGAACTGTGCATTGTGGAGGCGTGCGACGAGGGAAATAGGAAGTGGGAGTGGATAAGCGTTCTTGACTGTCCAATCATTGATGTAGTGATAATCTTGACAGGGATGCAGTTCTCCACTCTTCTTTCCCACAAAGAAGAAGCCACTAGCTTGAGGTGACTTTGACTCTGAGATGAAACCCTTTGCAACATTTTCGTCGACAAACGTTTTAACGGCACGCGTTCTTTTTCCGATAGCAGATAAACCTTAGACGTGCAGGGAATAAAGCCGGGTTTAGTATCGATCCGATGATCAATACCAGGGCGTTCAGGAGGTAGTTTGTTTAATCCATCTTTAGCAAAGACATCTGCAAAGTCATGCAAGTATTCCGGGACCAGTTCCTCGAAAGATTTCTTTTTCTTTTCCTTCTCATCCATTGCGAATTCCTGAGCTTTATTACTGTATTTCGAAGGAGGAAGGGAGATTGTGGGGTAGTTGGGAAGTTGTTCGGGTCGGGAAGTTCCATCGCGTGTAGGGGTGTATCCATGGATACTTCTTCGATGATTCTCATACTAACTCCATCGATGTCATATTCCACAAGGAATTCTCCATCTCCAAGCTTGTAAGAGGAAATTTCATGCACTTCTGGTGCATGCCAGACATCTTGCATGGTGTTGAATTGATCATCATCCTCTGTTGGGATCAACGGGGGCACGGGCTCTTCTTCATGGGGAGTTCTTCGATTGAAGCTGAAGGAGTATGTTGAAGAGTTTTTGGAGGAACATAGAACTTGGATAGTTTTGGTACATTTGTATCTCGTCCAGGGATTTCTTCTTCTGCTTTTCTTTTCCCATACTTCTGTTCTTCTATTGGTCATTGCTCAATAGGTTCTGATCCGGTCCGATACTTAGGTTCAGATTCATTCTTGCGCTTTTCTGCGCAGGGAATCGGTGATACTGCTCGCGGCAGTTGTACATGGGGGTGGGGTCTGTAGTATGCGGCATTCGTACTTCTGGTTCGGAGTCTTTAGGAAGGGAGAGATGATGAGGGATCTCGGAAGTTGTGAATGTTGCCATTTCTTGGGATGGCAGTGGAAGGTCAGGGGCAACCCGTTCTTCTTCCTATTGGTATCTACGTCAATTTCAATTTCATCTGATTTCGTTGTTCGAGGGAGGACGAATGTTTCAGCGGCCCAATCTATACTTGGGTTCATTGCGCATAACCATGGAATTCCCAGAAGGATTTGATCTCTTCTGCCTAGTTTAGTGATATTAAATTTTCCATACATGGTTCATTCATCGATTTTGACCACTAGGAGACAGTAGTGCATGATTGGTCCTCCTTTGATAAGAGTTCCATCTGCCATAGTAACTCGAAATGGTGTCTTGAGTTTTCGCCGTGTGATCTGATGGAGTTTCACAAATTCCTCAGAAATAAATGTTCCTGCTGCACCAGAGTCGATGATGGCAGTAGTGTCGACAGATTTTAAGCGAGTACGCGAGTGGAGGGTGATAGGGACATGAAGTTCTTTTCCTTCACCTACAGTGTGTACAAGTCTTAGTAATACATTGGGAGAAACATACGTCAAATCCTTGTTTCTCCAATTCAAAAATCCTCTACAAGCCGCCTTACAGTTTCTTCTTCTTCTTCGTCTTTAACCTCGGTTTGATGGAGCGGAGTTTTCTTCTTTCTTTCTGGACAATTATGAATACAGTGTCCGGTCTTCTTGCATCCGAAGCATTGTCCCTTTTTCATACATTCAGATCTCTCCATATCAGAGATTCGATCTACGACCATTGCATTGGAGTCATGATTAGGTATGTAACGCGCGTTTCCATAGTTCTTCTTCTTCTGCTGCGGAGCATGACGTGCTTGTAACGCTTGAAGATGGTGGTGGGAGTTGTCGATGGAAACACATTGCAGTACAACGTCACGGAATACTTCTGAGACATCTCCTGGTGCGAAAAGCTTGGTAAGGATACCCAGATTGAGGCCATCTTGGAAGAATTGAATCTTGGTTGCATCATCGGTCATGTGGGCCTTGGCTGCAAGTGCCTCAAAGTCAGCGATGTAGGTATGGAGATCTCCGCTTCCTTGTTTGAGGTCCCTAAGTTTTGTTAGTGTGGTTCCTTTGGTATCCACTGGTTTGAAGGCTTCTTTGAAGCTTTTCATAAAATCCTGCAATGTCCCATAACCAACTTTTTGTCCAGAGGTATCGGTTGACTGAGCATGAGCAAGAAATTGCTCTTTCCAAGATTTGGCATTTTTCTCAGTCATGAAGGATGTAATGAAAATGATTTTCTGCTTGTCGGTGGTGTAGAGCTTTTCGTTGATATCAAAGCATAGATTGCATGATTGGATGAATTCTCGAGAGTTGTCGCGATCTCCATCAAAACCGGTTGGAAGACCAATTTTGTATTCAAATTCTTTGGTGGTCATCATGATGGCGATTCATCTGGTGAGTTATTCTTTCTCGGTGCCTACACGCACTGTCTTGCTGTCCGTTAGGGCTTGTTTATCAGGGTTCAGGGTCGACGACTGGGTAGTCGACGATCAGGGGACTTTAATCTTTTGTTATGAACTGGGGTGGCATCACCAGCGACAGTGAAAAGACACAGACGGTCTGCTGGGAAGTTCTACAATGTCCAGAGGAGGACAAGGTGAAGGTACAAGGAACGCGTTCCGAGTACTATCAAGGGTTCAGCCTCAAAGACAAGTCTGAGAGGTTCTGCAAGAATAGAGACTAAGGCTAAGGAGTGCTTAGACTTAGAGACGATTCAAGGACGACTTAGGTTGGAGGCCTAAGCAAAGGATGTTCCAGGTAAAACCCAGTAAGATTAAAGTAAAGTATATAAGTGTAATACAATGTGCTTAAATAGGTCAATATGTGCGCACGGATCAAGAGAGTCATGAGAATATAAGTGCGTATCCAAAGAAGGAAGGTGACTATGTACAGATGCGTTGAGCATATGAGTCGAGTCATGTTATGTAATGTACAAGTAAAGGAAACAAAAGAGAAAATGAATAGGGGCACGTACGACTGTAACAAATATCTAGTGTGAATCTCCAGTTTCGAGTTCCTGGATTCAGGACTTGCCACCTGGCACCCGGCACCTCAATTATCGATGAATGTCAGACATGGTGAATTCAGGTTCTCATGCTTCAGGGTTTAGATTTTGGTGGTTGATGGTAGGTATATGCACTCATAGGGTGCATGTATCCTATGTGTTTGATTCTCTGGTGGCTACATCAGCTGTACATCTTTATGATACATATCTAGGCCCACCCATATATGTAATATATTTTACCTCGGCCCACCCATCTATGCAATAAATATTTTACTGCACCCTCGGCCCACCCATCCATGTAATACACCCCACATCAGCCCACCCGTATATGTAATATTCTCTCACCTCGGCCCACCCGTCTATGCAATAATATTTGCCTTGCATCTCTCTTCAGCCCAGCTGTCTATAATATCCTACTCTACATACTACCCAGATGGGCCCACCCATCTCTGTCGGGGATGATATCCCCCTGGCCCATCCGTCAACATCAGAAATCATGGTTCCCTTGGCCCACCCGTCTCTCCCAAAAATACAAGTCTCCCGGCCCACCCATCTCCATCGGAAATAATATTCTCCCCGGCCCATCCGTCAACATCGAGGATATACATAACCTCGGCCCTTGGTCCGCTGGCCTGTCTTTGATGGGATATTATGTGGGTCGGGTGACCTGTATAGTACGGAGTTTGTCACTGAAGGGGCTCTCCGTACTCATCATCAGACTTGTTATGTCTGCTGCGCACATATTTCAGCATGTCACGCAACATCCTCCCGGGCCACTGAGTCTATGTCACTCACAAAAAACACTACAGCAAACGACAAATGACAACAGTGAAATGGACACTGTATGTGTTTATTCAGTATGACATAATTGAAACTGACACAGAGATCTTGATCACATCAGGTTTGAACATTGCAGCCATGAAAATTCACGTAGGAGGGTTTAATGGAGTATCTCGTACATACATGTTCACTTATGTACACCGTGTTAAGCTTGAACTTGAGCGCTTGAGCAATGACAGACACCATAAATTCATTAAAACACATCATATCTTGAGCACGCAGGTTTTGGTCTGACCACAAAGCATTGGTGTAGTACCTTATCAATTAAGCACGGGTTTTGGTCTGACCAAAAAGTGTTACAATTGTACGTGCCCCTATTCATTTTCCCTTTGTTTCTGTACTTGTATGACGTGTCACATGACTTTGCCTTATATGCTCAACGCATCTGTACAACACATCCTTCCTTATTAGGATACGCAGTTACATTCTCACGGTTACTTGGTCTGTGCGCACATATTGGCCTATTTAAGCACAGTGTACTTGTAGTAAATTCCTTACTTTAATCTTACTGGGTTTTACCTGGAATCTCCTTCGCTTAGGTCTCCAACCTAAGTCGTCTTGAATGTCTCTAAGTCTAAGCACTCCTTAGCCTTAGTCTCTATTCTCGCAGAACCTCTTAGACTTGTCTTTGAGGCTGAACCCTTGATCGTACTCGGAACGCGTTCCTTGTACTTTCACCTTGTCCTCTTCTGGACATTGTAAGAACTTCCCAGCAGACTGCCTGTGTCTTTTCACTGTCGCTGGTGACACCACCCCAGTTCGTAACAAAAGATTAAAGTCTACCTGATCGTCAACTATCCAGTCTTCGACCCTGAACCCTGAACTAGCGTACGCGTATGCTGAGCAGATTGTCAAGAGAAGCCCTCTGACAGAAGACAAGCCCTGACGGACAGCAAGACAGCACGTGTAGGCATTGAGAAAGTATAACTCATCAGACGAATCAGCAAACATGGCAACCAAAGAATTCGAATACAAGATTGGCCAGCCAAAAGCTTTTGATGGAGATCGCGACAGCTCTCGCGAATTTATCCAGTCATGCAATCTTCATTTCGATATCAACGAAAAACTTTACACAACCGATAAGCAGAAGGTCATTTTCATAACATCCTTCATGACCGAAAGGAATGCCAAATCTTGGAAAGAACAATTCCTTGACCATGCTCAATCAACCGACACCTCTGGACAAAAAGTTGGTTATGGGACAATGGTGGATTTTATGAAAAGCTTTAAAGAAGCCTTCGACCCAGTGGATACCAATGGAACCGCACTCACAAAACTCAGGGATCTCAAACAAGGAAGTGGAGATCTCCACACTTACATCGCTGATTTTGAGGCACTTGCAGCCAAGGCTCATATCACCGATAATGCGACAAAGATCCAATTCTTCCAAGATGGCCTGAGTTGGGGTATCCTTACAAAGCTTTTCGCACTAGGAGATGTCTCCGAAGTATTTCGAGACGTTGTGCTGCAATGCGTTTCCATTGACAATTCCTATCATTGCCTTCAGGCCATGAGGACGCGTCATGCTCCACAACAGAAGAAGAAGAACTATGGGAATGCACGGTACATTCAAAACCGTGATTCCAACACAATGGTCGTAGATCAAATCTCCGATACGGAGAAATCTGAATGCATGAAGAAGGGACAATGCTTTGGATGCAAGAAGACAGGACACCGTATTCATAACTGTCCTGATAGAAAGAAGAAGACCCCGCTCCGACAAACCGAAGTCAAAGAAGAAGATGAAGACGAAGAAACTGTGAGGCGGATTGTCGAGGATTTTTGACTTGGAGAAACAAAGATTCAACGTATGTTTCTCCTAATGTATTACTAAGACTTGTACGTGCTGTAGGTGAAAGAAAAGAACTTCGCGTCCCTATCACCCTTCACTCGCATACTCACTTGAAATCCATCGACACCACCGCCGTCATTGATTCAGGAGCAGCAGGAACATTCATTTCTGAAGAGTTTGTGAAACTCCATCAAATCACACGACGAAAACTCAAAACACCGTTTCGAGTTACTACAGCAGATGGAACTCTTATCAAAGGGGACTGATCACACACTACTGTCTCCTAGTGGTCAAGATTGATGAACGAACCATGTATGGAAAATTCAATATCACCAAACTAGGACGAAGAGATCAAATCCTTTTGGGAATCCCTGGTTACAAGCAATGAACCCGAGTATAGATTGGGCTGCTGAAACACTTGTCCTTCCCCAAACAAAGAAATCGGATGAAATCGAAATCGATATAGATATGGACTGGAAGAAGAACGGATTGCCCCAGCTCTTCAATCATCACCCTAAGAAATGGCAACACTCTCAACTTCCGCGACCCCTTGTCACTCCTCTGATCTCTAAAGATCCTGAACCAGAAGTACAAATGCCATGTACTACAGATCCCACTCCCCATGTACAACTACCACGAGCAGTATCACCGATTCCCCGCGCAGAGAAGCGCAAGAATGAATCCGAACCCGAGCATCGGGCTGGACAAGAACCTATTGAGCAACGGCCAATAGAAGAACAGAAGTATGGAAAAAGAAAAGCCGAAGAAGAGATTCCCAGACGAGATACCAACGTACCGAAATTATCCAAGTTCTATGTTCCCCCGAAAACTCTGTCAGCTTCAATCGAAGAAATCCCCAATAACGAAGAACCCATGCCCTCGTTGATCCCAACAGAGGATGATGACCAATTCAACACGATGCAAGATGTCTGGCACGTGCCAGAAGTACGTGAAGTCTCCTCTTATGAACTAGAAGATGGAGAATTTCTTGTGGAATACGATACTGATGGAGTTAGCATGAGAATCATAGAAGAAGTTTCTATGGACACGCCCCTCACACATGATGGAACTTCTCGATTCGAACAACTCTCCAACTATTCTGCAATCCCCCTTCCCCCTCCAAAATACAGTAAAAAAGCTCAGGAATTTGCCACGGATGAGAAGGAAAAGAAGAAGAAATCCTTCGAAGAATTGGTCCCGGACTATTTGCACGACTTTGCAGATGTCTTTGCTAAAGACGGATTGAACAAACTACCCCCCAAACACCCTGGTATAGATCATTGGATTGACACTAAACCCGGTTTTATCCCTCGCACATCTAAGGTTTACCCGTTATCAGAAAAAGAACGCGCCACCATCAAAACATTTATCGATGAAAACGTTGCGAAAATTTTATCTCAGAATCGAAGTCACCCCAAGCCAGTGGCTTCTTCTTTGTGGGAAAGAAGAGTGGAGAATTGCGTCCCTGTCAAGATTACCGCTACATCAATGATTGGACAGTCAAAAATGCCTATCCACTTCCACTCCCTATCTCCCTCGTCGCACGTCTTCACAACGCACAGTTCTTTACGAAAATGGATATTCGGTCTGGTTATAACAATATTCACATCCATCCCAATGACCGCTGGAAAGCTGCTTTTACTATGGAATTCGGTCTTTTTGAACCGAACGTCATGTTCTTTGGCCTCTGTAATTCCCCAGCAACTTTCCAAGCATACATGAATCGCACCTTCCAACAGGAAATCAACGAAGGATGGATGGTTATCTACATGACTATGACTCCGGCAAAGACGATAACGAGGACCAGACCCTCCTCCCTGATGCTCTATTCGTTCGTCTTATTGACTCCGACCTGAAGGATGTTTTATCATCCTCTGACCCCCTCGACGACCCTGTCTTCAAAACAGCGTCTGATGCCCTTGATGGTGTGTGCCTTCCCCCTATGAAATCGGCACTCTCTGACTGGAAGATTGAGGAGAACGTCCTCTACTTTAAGAATCGTGCCTACATTCCACCGGCGCATCGTTCCGATATCTTGAAAAGGTATCATGATCATCCTACCGCGGGCCATCCCGGTAGATTCAAAACTGAGGAACTTGTGAAAAGAGAAGCCTGGTGGCCTGCCATGGGCTCCTATATTCAGAAATACGTTGAGGGTTGCGCCCTTTGTCAGCAAATGAAGGCGGATACACATCCCGTTCGACCCCCACTTACCCCAATTCCCTCCTCTGCGACCCGTCCTTTCTCTCAGGTCTCTGTCGATCTTATTACTGACCTCCCTGTCTCTGGAGGCTTTGACAGTATCATGGTCGTGGTAGACCATGGCCTTATGAAGGGGGTAATTATTATCCCTTGTTTGAAAACCATCACCTCCGAAGGCATTGCTAAACTATTTTTGAAACCAATCTACCGACGATTTGGACTCCATGACAAAGTCATCTCAGATCGAGGCCCGCAATTCCTATCTCGTCTCTCTAAGGAACTTGCCCGACTTCTCGACTACGTCATCGCTCCATCCACAGCTTATCACCCACAGACTGATGGTCAAACCGAAAGACTAAATCAAGAACTTGAAACATACCTGCGTATCTACTGCCGCAACAACCCAGAAGATTGGGTAGAACATCTACCAATCGCCGAATTTGTCCATAACCACCGAAAACATGATGCAAGGAATGCATCACCCTTCTATCTGATGATGGGATATGAACCACGCACTATCCCTCATCTTATCCCTGACTCATCCGTCCCTGCAGCAGAAGATCAAGTACAATCCCTGCAGAAGATAAGAGAAGAAGCAATCGCCTGCCATAATATCACAATGCAAACAATGGCCGAACGATCCCGAGGAGATAAGTACACCCCATGGAAGATCGGGGATAAGGTCTGGCTATCTGCCGCAAATCTTAGACTCAAACTCCCATCAAAGAAACCTGCGCCGAAGCGATATGGACCTTTCCCGATTATCGACGTCTTATCCCCATCACGTTCACGCTCAAACTCCCTCCACAGTGGAAGATTCATCCCACGTTCCACGCTTCAGTCTTATCGTCCTATAGCGAAATGGACGTACATGGTCCGAACTTCCCTGAACCACCACCTGACATCATCGAAGAAGAGGAAGAATATGAAATCGAAGCAATTCTTTCTCACAAAGGAACTGGCACTCGCCAACGCTATCTTGTTTCTTGGAAAGGATATTCATCGGGAGATAACGAATGGCTCCCAGAGAAGAACTTGAAGAACTCCACTCAATCTTGAATGCTTATAAGAAGCAACACGCCCTCTGATTATCCTTCAGTCAATCAACTCGCACCAGCACTTGATCAACTACCACCATCGAAATGTCTTTCCCCACTGCCTACATCACCCCCGTCACCATTGCCAACGATAACTCTGACTCTGATGTTGAAAACTACGGATCCCTCACCACAGAAATCGATAATACTTCTTACATCGAAGCCGCCCTTCTATGTGAAGGACATGCCCTTGAAATTGAAAGAATCCTCACAGAAAAAGGTGCCTTTCCGGCCCTCCTCCTTGTCAACATTATCCGCACCACCGCTCTCATTGAAGCCACAGCTAAGGAAACTACTGATCCTACATTCTGTCAATGCTTCCTACATCTTCAAAAATGTATTCGTTCTTACGCTATGCTGTTGCTTCCCGGTTCTTTTAAAAGCAATGTTGAAGAAGCTATTCACATCGTGGCCGAACGTCGAGCAGGTGTTGCTCGACCTCCCTCTCCGCAGGAAGATACGCCACTTCCTGTTCCAGTACCCTCTTCTTCGCGTGTGTATTCTAGTGTTGACGCCCTTGCTGGCTTATGCACTGCTGTTCAAAAGATCGGGCAGCTTACCAACGCGGTCGTCGAAACCATCCAGCAATCAGTCACTGAAACCAGAGCAGCCAGAAACTTAGTCGAAGAAGCCATTACTGATCTACAACAAACACAAGCCGACCTCGCTTCTCCCCAAACCCCTCTCCTATCAACAAACCGACCTCACCATCTCCTGTCATAATCTCTCTTGACCATCCTCCGTGGCTATATGAACCTTGCACAGAAGAACAGTGTGAGGCCGCGAAACTATTTGGAATCCCTGTCACTGAGCTGGTAACACTCGGTCCTCGACTTTGCGACCTCCACATCCACCCTCCCATGACTATTCCGTCATCATTTGGTCCAATGGATCCTGTCTCACCAGTCTTAGTAAAAGACTTCGGCATCACTTCCTCTTCTTCCTCTAACGAACTTCTTGCGGTTGCTGAATGAGGGACTACTCCTGACCTCCCCGCCTCTGCGTACACGCTAACCAGTAAACAACAAGCGCAGCTTAGGCATGACAACGCCTTCGCCTTAAAACGCATGACGCGACAGAAAGGGAAGAAGTGTGCTAGATCCACCAGTCCCAAACCCATTATTTCACCATCACCACTATGCATGGCCACCTCTAACACTGACGAAAACATGAAATGCAGACTATGTGGCATCGTCGGACATCGGCAAAAGAATTGCCTTGACTATCAGTGCCAAATCTGCCTTCGACACGCTCCTACCCATCTATCTCTTTATTGCCCCCAGCGTCGTGGGGAACCCCCGTTTACGCTTACATGGAAGGACGATGGATTCTATGATGCACTGCATTGGTGGGAACAGTATCTTATTAACCATCGACAACGCAAAGAAGGTCGACGGGCGAGGACTGTAGCAGAGGAGGAAGCAGCCTATATGTTAGGAGGAAGTGCCGCTGATGAAGATGTCGCTAACTACAATGACTATGATCCCGTCTATGACGACAACAGAGATGTTTGAAAGTCGGTGATTTTCAATGTAATACGGGGGTAATGTTACAATTGTACGTGCCCCTATTCATTTTCCCTTTGTTTCTGTACTTGTATGACGTGTCACATGACTTTGCCTTATATGCTCAACGCATCTGTACAACACATGCCTTCCTTATTAGGATACGCAGTTACATTCTCACGGTTACTTGGTCTGTGCGCACATATTGGCCTATTTAAGCACAGTGTACTTGTAGTAAATTCCTTACTTTAATCTTACTGGGTTTTACCTGGAATCTCCTTCGCTTAGGCCTCCAACCTAAGTCATCCTTGAATTGTCTCTAAGTCTAAGCACTCCTTAGCCTTAGTCTCTATTCTCGCAGAACCTCTTAGACTTGTCTTTGAGGCTGAACCCTTGATCGTACTCGGAACGTGTTCCTTGTACTTTCTCCTTGTCCTCTTCTGGACATTGTAAGAACTTCCCAGCAGACTGCCTGTGTCTTTTCACTGTCGCTGGTGATGCCACCCCAGTTCGTAACAAAAAGCATTGGTGCGGTACCATATTAATGATGAATGGACCCTGGGCTCAACCATGGCTGGGCATACTTCGTGGAGGAACGACAACACAAGACATTTCTTACTGATGTCAGGGGATGTCCACAGGAGGTAAGGTCATTCAAATTAAAACGAGTATCATGTCTGACAGCAACTTAGAAAAGCACATGTGCAAGCCATAACGCAGTCAATTTAGCAGAAACAAAAAACTCTCGGGGCCTGGCAGCCACTGGAGCAGGAACCGTTGACTGCTTGCAACACAATTTCAAATGGCCCTGTGGTGTCGGTGACTTGCAAAAAGGCGAAAAGTACGTAGTCAATCACATGCCTGATTTAACTCTGTTACTGATGCTTGCTTTTTTATAGGTACGTGAACATGGATTATCTCTTCTTTTTGACCATGCAACACATGGGGGATATTGCGGTCCTCAACATATCTTATGACATCACTTGTCAATGGAGCATGAATCTGTGGCAGTGCATGCATCGATACCCATCGACGATTCATCTCTGCCACGACAACAAGACCATCACATTTCTTGTGCCAAAATTCTATCTTCCTGCGCACATCGAGATTTTCCAGATTACTTACTCTCACAACCTCCTCAAAGGCATGGGCTGGACAGATGGAGAGGCACCCAAGCATGGATGGGCCAACATCAATCCAGTTGCTATGAGCACTCATGAGATGGGTCCAGGATCACGGCAGGATACTCTGGACGACCACTTCGGTGATTTTAATTGGAAAAGGTCACGAATATGGGTAAGTATCATTCAACATGTCTTAGTTAATTACATCTGACTCGTGATTTAGGTGTCAGTCTATCACGAAAGCTCAAAGCTGCTGTTCCTGAATGCAACCAGCATGTACACGATTTTGAAGACTTCAACAATGCACTTCAACACGAGAGACCCGAACAGGTGTTGGAATGGAGGCTGGCAGTGGAACAATGGGAATCAGATTTGTCGCAAGTGAATCTGTTCACACCTACAGGCAAACGTACATTACTAGATTGTGTTACAGTCGTACGTGCCCCTATTCATTTTCTCTTTTGTTTCCTTTACTTGTACATTACATAACATGACTCGACTCATATGCTCAATGCATCTGTACATAGTCACCTTCCTTCTTTGTATACGCACTTATATTCTCATGACTCTCTTGATCCGTGCGCACATATTGACCTATTTAAGCACATTGTATTACACTTATATACTTTACTTTAATCTTACTGGGTTTTACCTGGAACATCATTTGCTTAGGCCTCCAACCTAAGTCGTCCTTGAATCGTCTCTAAGTCTAAGCACTCCTTAGCCTTAGTCTCTATTCTTGCAGAACCTCTCAGACTTGTCTTTGAGGCTGAACCCTTGATAGTACTCGGAACGCGTTCCTTGTACCTTCACCTTGTCCTCCTCTGGACATTGTAGAACTTCCCAGCAGACCGTCTGTGTCTTTTCACTGTCGCTGGTGAAGCCACCCCAGTTCATAACAAAAGATTAAAGTCCCCTGATCGTCGACTACCCAGTCGTCGACCCTGAACCCTGATAAAAAGCCCTAACGGACAGCAAGACAGTGTGTGTAGGCACTGAGAAAGAATAACTCACCAGATGAATCGCCATCATGATGACCACCAAAGAATTTGAATACAAAATTGGTCTTCCAACCGGTTTTGATGGAGATCGTGACAACTCTCGAGAATTCATCCAATCATGCAATCTATGCTTTGATATCAACGAAAAGCTCTACACCACCGACAAGCAGAAAATCATTTTCATTACATCCTTCATGACTGAGAAAAACGCCAAATCTTGGAAAGAACAATTCTTGATCATGCTCAGTCAACAGATACCTCTGGACAAAAAGTTGGTTATGGGACATTGCAGGATTTTATGAAAAGCTTCAAAGAAGCCTTCAAACCAGTGGATACCAAAGGAACCGCACTAACAAAACTCAGGGACCTCAAACTAGGAAGCGGAGATCTCCATACCTACATCGCCAACTTTGAGGCACTTGCAGCCAAGGCCCGTATCACTGACGATGCAACCAAAATTCAATTCTTCCAAGATGGCCTAAATGTAGGTATCCTTACCAAGCTTTTCGCACCAGGAGATGTCTCAGAAGTATTCCGCGAAGTTGTACTGCAATGTGTTTCCATTGACAACTCCCACCATCGTCTTCAAGCAATACGAACACGTCATGCTCCGCAACAGAAGAAGAAGAACTATGGAAACGCGCATTACATACCTAATCGAGATTCCAACGCAATGGTCGTAGATCGAATCTCCGACATGGAGAGATCTGAATGCATGAAGAAGGGACAATGCTTTGGATGCAAGAAGACCGGACACCATATCCACAACTGTCCTGAAAGAAAGAAGAAGACACCACTCCAACAAACCGAAGTCAAAGACAAAGAAGATGAAGAAACAGTGAGGTGAGTTGTAGAGGATTTTTGAATTGGAGAAACAAAGATTCAACGTATGTTTCTCCCAATGTATTACTAAGACTTGTATGCGCTATAGGTGAAAGAAAAGAACTTCGTGTCCCTATCACCCTTCATTCGCGTACTCGCTTGAAATCCGTCGACACCACTGCTGTTATTGATTCGGGTGTGGCAGGAACATTCATTTCCGAAGAGTTTGTGAAACTCCATCAAATCACACGACGAAAACTCAAAACACTGTTTCGAGTTACTACGGCAGATGGAACTCTTATCAAAGGAGGACCGATCACACACTACTGTCTCCTAGTGATCAAGATTGATGAACGCACCATGTATGGAAAATTCAATATCACTAAACTAGGACGAAGAGATCAAATCCTTCTGGGAATTCCATGGTTACGCACAATGAACCCAAGTATAGATTGGGCTGCTGGAACACTAGTTCTCCCTCGAACAACGAAATCAGATGAAATTGAAATCAACATGGATACTGATCGGAAGAAGAATGGATTGCCCCTGGTCTTCAACTGCCTTCCTAAGAAATGGCAACACTCCCAACTTCCACGATCCCTCATCATCCCTCCTATTCCTAAAGATCCTGAACCAGAAGTGCCACGTACTACAGACCCCACTCCCCATGTACAACTGCCACGAGCAGTATCACCAATTCCCTGTGCAGACAAATGCAAGAATGAATCCGAGCCTGAGCATCGGACCAGAATGGAACCTATTGAGCAACGGCCAATAGAAGAACAGAAGTATGGAAAAAGAAAAGCCGAAGAAGAAATCCCTGGACGAGATACAAATGTACCAAAATTATCCAAGTTCTACGTTCCTCCGAAGATTCTTCAACATACTTCTTCAGCTTCAATTGAAGAAATCCCTAAAGAAGAAGAACCCGTGCCTTCATTGATCCCAACAGAGGATGATGACCAATTCAACACTATGCAAGATGTCTGGCATGCACCAGAAGTATGTGAAATTTCCTCTTACGAGCTTGGAGATGGAGAATTCCTTGTGGAATACAACACCGATGGAGTTAGCATGAGAATCATCGAAGAAGTATCCATGAATACACCCCTCACATGTGATGGAACTTCCTGACTCGAACAACTCCCCAACTACTCCACAATCTCCCTTCCTCCCCTGAAATACAGTAATAAAGCTCAGGAATTCGCAACAGACAAAAAGGAGAAGAAAAAGAAATCTTTTGAAGAATTGGTCCCGGACTATTTGCATGACTTTGCAGATGTCTTTGCTAAAGATGGATTAAACAAACTACCTCCTGAATGCCCTGGTATTGATCATCGGATCGATACTAAACCCAGTTTTATTCCCCGCACATCTAAGGTTTATCTGCTATCAGAAAAAGAATGTGTCACCATTAAAACGTTCATCGATGAAAATGTTGCGAAAGGCTTCATCTTGGAATCAAAGTCACCCCAAGCTAGTGGCTTCTGCTTTGTGGGAAAGAAGAGTGGAGAATTGCGCCCCTGTCAAGATTATCGCTACATCAATGATTGGACAGTCAAAAACGCTTATCCACTCCCACTTCCTATTTCCCTTGTCACACGCCTTCACAATGCACAGTTCTTTACGAAAATGAATATTCGGTCCAGTTATAATAACATTCGCATCCATCCCGATGATCATTGGAAAGCAGCATTTACCACGGAATTCGGCCTCTTCGAACTGAATGTCATGTTCTTTGGCCTCTGTAATTCCCCAGCAACTTTCCAAGCATACATGAATCGCACCTTTCAACAGGAAATCAACGAAGGATGGATGGTTATCTACATGGACGATATCCTGATTTTCTCTATGACTATGGCAGAACACCGTGAATGGACAAGACGGTTTTGATGAAGATATGAAAAGAGCATCTATTCTTGAAACCTGTCATATACCGTACATTCAGGTCTGATCCATGGACATTTGGACACCCAATCAACATCCATCCATATCTAATCCATATCCCTATCCGACTCAGTCCATCCATCCGATCTGATCCACTCATCTGATCCGTGTCCATATCCGATCCGTGTTCATATCCGATCCATGTCCATATCCGATCCGTGTCTGTATCCGATCCATGCTCATATCCGAAACTATTCCCGCGCACCTGCGCATTACTCCTTTTAGGTTAATACCTGTGTCCGGCTTTCGGTTATCTCTGCACCTCTGGCTTTCGGTTATCTTGACTTCCATCTTGATAAGATATTTCATACAAGTCTTATTTCCGAATTCATAGCCTTGTGTTCCGCAATGCCTCAAACATAGCCTCGGACTATCCTTGCTTGCCTTCCGGCATGCTACCTACAGTATATAAACTTGTAGTACAACTCCTGCAGACCTCAGTCTGATTCATTATTCCTACTTCTGTATATTCCTTTGATTACTCTGTATCCTGTTATCATGTCTATATAACTCCATCTCCGTTCTTGCACTTGGGCTCCAGCCCTTGTAGGCTTCCAACTCAGGCCTATGGGATCACTCCCTAGGCCGGAGCTTTGATCCTATGTCCTATAATCTTTTCAGACTTCGTCCATCTCCGTCTATCATCTGTTTCACCTCCGACTCTACCTATGGTAGTCTTATACTGTCTGTTTCTATTCCGGACCTTGTCCGGAGTAGTCTATACTATCTCTACACCATATCCGGACCTACTCCTCTCTAGTAGCCAACACTTCCTCTAAGATCCACAGAGCTATGCTCATCCGATCATCCGATCATCTGCTCCTCCGCTCCTCCGCTCCTCCGCTCCTCCGCTCCTCTGCTCCTCTGAGCTCCGGACCTTCGGACCCCTAGTCCTCCGGATCCATCCTATCCTATCCTCTGACATCTATGGATCATCTTTCCCTCCAGAGCTCTGCTCCTATCCTGCCCTGGACTTTGTCCAGTGGTCCATCCTTCATCTGTTCTACTTGGAGCTTGTTCCAGTAGTGTTACCATTACTCCCTACCTTCCGGAAATAGTTCCGGCGCATTCCCACGCTCATCCGGAAGTCCATCGGAGCTCTGTCAAGCTATCCTGCCTTAGAGTTTGTCCGGACCCTCCATCCGGACTTCACCAGAACTCTCCCTTGGACTTCATCCGAAATTAAGGGCACATACTCGGGTAAGGGGCACAGCATATGAGCTGAGGCCAAGCCCCTTTGACTTACAACCCTCTGGTACAACCCCATGTAAGACCAGGACTTCTTACTAATCTCTGGTTTTGCATGGTCGTAACAAAACCGGAGAAATGCACCTTTGATGCAGAAGGAGTGGAATACCTCAGAATGATAATCCACCCTGGAAAAGTTGCTATGGATACCGCTAAGACCAAAGGAATCGCCGAATGGCCAATTCCAAAATCTGTAAAAGATGTTCGGTCATTCCTCGGCTTTTGCAACTTCTACTGAACGTTCATTTCCCACTACTCTGACATTGCTCGACCCCTTATCGAATTAACGAAGAAAGATAAGGCCTTTGATTGGTCAACAAAATGTATGGACACCTTCGAAGAACTGAAACAACACTTCACATCCCAACCGGTACTCCGTAACCCTGATCCTTCCCGACAATTTGCCATTGCTACCAATGCCTCGCTCATAGCAACTGGCAGAGTTCTCTTGCAAACCGATGAGAATGGTGTTTATCACCCATGCGCATACCTCTCACAGTCTTTGAACCCCACAGAACACAATTACCAAATCTTTGATCGGGAACTCCTTGCCATGATCTGGGCATTGAATGAATGGCGTCATTACCTTGAAGGAAACCCACACCCCGTCGTGGTATTCACCAACCACAAGAACCTTCTGTACTTTAGAAGTGCACAGAAGCTTGCCGTCGCCAAGCACATTAGCAACTGATTTTGTCTATTTACAACATCGAACTGCATCACATTGCAGGTACCAAATTGGCAGTACCTGATGCACTATCTCGCCGGCCCAACTACAACTCTGGCAAGGACGATAACGAGGACCAGACTCTCCTCCCTGACGCTCTATTCATTCGTGTTATTGACATCGACCTGAAGGATGTTTTGTCATCCTCTGACCCCCTCGATGATCCTATCTTCAAGACAGCATCTGACGCCCTTGATGGCGTATGCCTTCCCCCTATGAAGTCGGTACTCTCTGACTGGAAGATTGAGGAGAACATCCTCTATTTTAGGAATCATGCCTATATTCCACCAGCGCATCATCCCGATATCCTAAAAAGGTATCATGATCATCCCACCGTGGGACATCCCGGTAGATTCAAAACTGAAGAACTTGTCAAACAGGAAGCCTGGTGGCCCGCTATGGCTCTTACATTTGAAAATACATCGAGGGTTGCGCCCTTTGTCAGCAAATGAAAGTGGATATGCATCCTGTTCGACCTCTGCTTGCCCCGATCCCCTCCTCTGCAACTCGACCCTTTTCCCAGGTCTCTGTCGATCTTATCACTGACCTCCCTGTCTCTGGAGGCTTTGATAGTATCATGGTCGTGGTAGACCATGACCTTATGAAGGGGGTAATTATTATCCCTTGTTTGAAAACCATCACTTCCGAAGGCATTGCTAAACTATTCTTGAAACACATTTACCAGCGATTTGGACTTCATGACAAAGTTATCTTGGATTGAGGCCCGCAATTCCTATCATGCTTCTCTAAGGAGCTTGCCTGACTTCTCGACTATGTCATCGCCCCATCCACGGCTTATCACCCTCAGACTGATGGTCAAACTGAGAGGCTTAATCAAGAACTTGAAATGTATCTATGCATCTATTGCCGCAATAATCCTGAATATTGGGTAGAACATCTACCAATCGCTGAATTTGTCCATAACCATCGAAAACATGATGCAAGAAATGCATCACCCTTTTATCTGATGATGGGATATGAACCATGTGCCAGCCCTCATCTGATCCCCGACTCATCCATCCCTGCAGCAGAAGATTGAGTATGAGTCCTACAGAAGATAAGAGAAGAAGCAATCGCCTGCCATAACATTGCGATGCAGACAATGGCCGAATGATCCCGAGGAGATAAGTATACTCCATGGAAGATCGGAGATAAGGTCTGGCTATCTGCTACTAATCTCAGACTCAAACTCCCATCACAGAAACTTGCACTGAAGCGATACGGACCTTTCCCGATTATCAATGTCTTGTCGCCTATCACATTCACACTCAAACCCCCTCCACAATGGAAGATCCATCCTACCTTCCATGCTTCTGTCTTATCATCCTATAGTGAAATGGACATACAGTGGCTCAAAAGACTGTCCGCATGTTTTGACATTTTTCACTATCTATGATATTGTGTGAGAATGAACAAATTCCTCAAGGACATACTTATACCACATTGTAGTATGGCTTCAGGGCTTTTATTTGAGCCCTACACTGTGGGAATCGGCGGAGATATGGTGGAGATATAAGGCTTATAAAATGATGACTCATGTGGACAGTTTTTTGAGTGTATATTAAAACTATATAAATCATTATTTATGACACCATAAAAATCATGCCACTATTATATAAATTATAAAGTGGTGTCATTATGTTATTTTATGACTATATCTAACTATATAAACCAGAATATCTCATGTATCATAGTCATAATCACCATGAAAGCCATCTCCTCTGCTCAAAGAGATAATATCCTCTCTCTGTCTTATGCTGGCCTCTCTGCTCGCCAAATTTCCTCTAGAACTGGAGTATGCAAGTGCACTGTGGCCAAGTTTATCAAAGAAAGCCACCCAGACAAGGAAAACTCTTGTGGAGGACGTCCATCCAAGCTTACCTCTACTGACAAAAGGGCTATTATCCAACATATCACTACAGGAAAGGCTGATAATGCTGTCCAAGCCACCCATTATATCAATTCCACCATCACTACCCCTGTCTCTTCACAAACTGTGAGGAATGTTCTCAAGGCAGCTCATCTCAAGGCAGTAACAAAGAAGAAAAAGCCTCTTCTCTCCATCAAACATAGGCAGAGAAGACTAGCCTTTGCCTTAGCTCATCAACACTGGACTGTAGAGGACTGGAAGCGTGTTATATGGTCAGATGAGACCAAAATCAATAGGATTGGGTCAGATGGGAAGGTGTATGTATGGAAAAAGAAGGGAGATGGCCTAACAGACAGAGAGGTTAATGGGACTGTCAAGTTTGGAGGAGGTTCTTTAATGGTATGGGGCTGTATGGGATGGAATGGTGTGGGAATGCTTGCTGAGGTTGAGGGGAAGATGAATGCTGAGCAGTATGTGGACATTTTAAATGACCACTTGCTGCCTAGCTTGGCAGAATCAGGGATTGATGGAGAAGATATCATTTTCCAACAGGATAATGATCTTAAGCACACATCCAGAAGAGCTAGGGAATGGTTTGAAGAACATAACATCAATGTTCTTGACTGGCCAGCACAGTCTCCTGATGTCAATGTCATTGAACATCTCTGGGGAACACTCAAGAAAAAGCTTCAAGCCTATGAAAACCCCCCTAAAGGAGTATGGGAGCTTTGGGAGAGAGTAGCAGTGGAATGGGGGAAGATCACAGCTGAGGATTGCCAGAAATTAATTGAGAGTATGCCTAGAAGGATAGAGGCAGTAATTAAAGCCAAGGGAGGTCATACAAAATACTAGAATACCTGGTTATTACTGTAAAATACTTGAGTCAAAAAACTGTCCGCATGAGTCACCATTTTGTGAGCCTTGTATCTCCACCATATCTCCACCGATTCCCACGGTGTAGGGCTCAAATGAAAGCCCTGAAGCCATACTACAATGTGGTATAAGCATGTTTTTGAGGCATTTGTTTGTTCTCACACAATATTATAGATAGTGAAAAATGCCAAAACATGCGGACAGTTTTTTGAGCCACTGTACATGGTCCGAACTTCCCTGAACCACCACCTGACATCATTGAAGAAGAAGAAGAATATGGAGTAGAAGCAATTCTTTCTCACAAGGGAACCGGCATTCGCCGATGCTATCTTGTTTCCTGGAAAGGATACTCATCGGGAGATAACGAATGGCTCCCAGAAAAGAACTTGAAGAACTCCGCTCAAATTCTGAATGCTTATAAGAAGCGACATTCCCTCTGATTATTCTTCAGTCAATCAAATCACACAAAGCACTTGATCAACTAACACCATTTCGAAATGTCCTTCCCCACTGCATACATCACCCCCGTCACCGTTGCCAACAATGACTCTGACTCCGACGCAGAAAACTACAGAACCCTTGCCACTGAAATCGACAACACCTCTTACATTGAAGCTGCCCTTCTATGTGAAGGACATGCTCTCAAAATTGAGAGAATCCTCACTGCAAGAGGTGCCTTCCCTGCCTTACTCCTCATCAACATCATCCGCACCACCGCCCTTATTGAAACTAACATCAATCAAACCATGGAAATCACCTACCGCCAGCGCATCTTACATCTACAAAAATGTATTCGTTCTTATGCAATGTTGTTGCTTCCCCGTTCTTTTAAGAACAATGTTGAAGAAGCTATTCACATCATGGCCGAATGCCGAGCAGGTGTTGCTCGACCTCCCTCTCCGCAAAGAGATACGGACTCACTTCCTATCCCTCCACCCTCTTCTTCGCGCATTTATTCTAATCTTGATGCCTTTACTGTGTCATATACCATACTTCTAATCTCAGATCCGATCATATCCGTCCAGATCCGATCGTTTCCATATCCGTCCGGTCCACAGATCCTGTCCGGACCACCCATCCGAATGTACTCACTTCTCGCACCTTAACTCCCTGGTGAACATCTGCGTCTATCTCCTTTCGTCATTTCTCCTACTACCGGTACTCCGGCTGTTTATATTTCCGTCCTGTGTTACTGATCCGTTTCCTGTGTTCATTTCCGATTCATGCTTACTGATCCGCTGTGCAATAACTAATAGACTTCCGTTACACTTCGTACATAGCCCTCGGTCCCGGACTTGCTAATTATCTGTCTTAGATACTTACTGTATATAAACCACTTGTAGATCTCCGTAGAACCTTAGTTCGAATATCATCTTAGATTCTACTCATTCTGCCTCCTCCGGACTTAAGCCACTCTCCGCTTTAAGTCACCTTCCGAGACTTAGGATTGACTCCTATAGTCTATACCTCCGACTCTATCTTCGGATAGTCCATCTCCGTTAGTTTCTAGTTAGGAACTCGTTCCGAAACTAGCCTTAATCTCTGTCCTCTCTTTACGTTCCAAATTACCTTCGGACGTATTATATCCGACACCTTCGGACACCCGGATCCGTCACGCAACCCCTTCCGGGTCTTCGGACGAAATAACTCCTCCCTGAAATAAGGGGCATTACTCGAGAAAGGGGCACAGTGTACGAACTGAGGCCAAAGCCCTTCGGATCTCTCTACCCTTGAGTACAGTCTTAACAACTAGCTTATGTACTGCTGTCCAGGAAATTGGACAGCTTACCAACGCAGTCGTCGAAACTATTCAGCAATCAGTCGTGGAAACAAGAGCAGCCAGAAACCTAGTCGAAGAAGCCATTACCGATTTACAACAAACGCAAGCCGATCTCACCTCTCCACGAACCCCACCTCCTATCAAACAATCAACCTCATCGCCCCCCGTTATAGTCTCCCACGATCACCCCGCATGGCTGTACAAGCCCTGCACAGAAGAGCAGTGTGAAGCTGTGAAAGTATTAGGAGTTCCAGTCGCTGAGTTGGTAGCACTCGGTCCTCGACTTCATGACCTTCATATTCATCCCCCCATGTCCATTCCATCATCATTTGGGCCAATGGATCCTGTCTCGCCAGTCTTAGTAAAAGACTTCGGCATTACCTCCCCTTCCCCCTCTGATGAACTTCTCACGGTTGCTGAACAAGGGACCACTCCTGACCTCCCAGTGTCCGCGTACACACTCACCAGTAAACAACAGGCACAACTCAGGCGAGACAACACCTTTGCCTTAAAACACATGACACAACAGAAAGGGAAGAAGCATGCCAGATCCACTAGCCCCAAACCCATTATCTCACCGTCACCATTATGTATGTCTACCTCTAACACTGACAAAAATATGAAATGCCGACTCTGTGGTATCGTCGGACATCGGCAAAAGAATTGCCTTGACTATCAGTGCCAAATTTGTCTATGACATGCCCCTACCCATCTATCTATCTACTGCCCTCAGCGTCTTGGAGATCCCCCGTTGATGCTTACTTGGAAGGACAACAGATTTTATGATGCACTCCGAAGGTGGGAGCAGTATCTTATTAAGCGTCGACAAAGAAAGGCAGGTCAACGAGCGAGGACCATAGCAGAAGAAGAAGTGGCTTATATGCTAGGGGGAGTGCTGCTGATGAGGACATTGCTAACTATGACAACTATGATCCCATCTATGACGCCAATAGCAATATATGAAAGTCGGTGACTTTCTATGTAATAAGGGGGTAATGTTACAATCATATGTGCCCCTATTCATTTCCCCTTCGACTCCTTTACTTGTACATTACATAACATGACTCTGACTCATATGCTCAACGCATCTGTACTATAGTTGCCTTCCTCCTTTGGATACACACTTACATTCTCACGACTCTCTTGATCTGTGCACACATATTGACCTATTTAAGGACATTGTATTACACTTGTATACTTCACTTTAATCTTACTGGGTTTTACCTGGAACATCCTTCGCTTAGGTCTCCAACCTAAGTTGTCTTGAATCGTCTCTAAGTCTAAGCACTCCTTAGTCTTAGTCTCTATTCTTGTGGAACCTCTTAGACTTGTCTTTGAGGCTGAACTCTTGATAGTACTCAGAACGTGTTCCTTGTACTTTCACCTTGTCCTCTTCTGGACATTGTAGAACTTCCCAGCAGACCGTCTGTGTCTTTTCACTGTCGCTGGTGACGCCATCCCAGTTCGTAACACATCTCCTGTCTCCTGTCTCCTGTCTCCTGTCTCCTGTCTCCTGCGCCTCCCACATCTCCCATCTCCTGCCTCCCATCTCTCATGCCTTCATTCTCTCCTCCCCATGCTCTTCTGTCCCCCCATCTCTGCATCCTAATGATCATAGCAGCTTTTGAAACAAATAATATGATTTTTCAAATGACAAAGTTCAGATTCTTTGATAGCCAAAATTATAATCAATCTCAGAGAAATCTATCAGAAGATGTTTCCTGAGGGTGGGGGAGGACACTTCCAGCCTGCTGGCAACTTCCAACCTGGTATTGGTGCCTGATGGAGTAGCTTGTCATAGGTATCAACCTGTTCCTGACAACTTGACCATGGTGCCACCACTCCTTCCAGCCCCTGATGAGTTCCTTCTGTTTTCACCTATCAGTCATCTTCTGCAATTGCACTCATTTTTGCTTGCCCTCCTTTTTGCTTTGCACTCCTTTGCACTCCTTTTAGCTTCACTTTTGGCTTCACACTCCCTTTGGCTCCATCCTAATAATTTGGTTTTACCCCAGCTTCAGACAACCCATGGCAAATTCCACCAGCTGCGCAGTCACGTGACCAAATCATGCAATCACGCATCATGTCACGCAATCATACAATGGGACAACAGTGAGTCGGAACTTGAAAAAAGCATGCAAGAAATTTCCAAAAAGGTGTTAAGCGAAATAACCGAGCTAAGCGTAGCAAGCGCTCCTAAGCGAAAGCCATGTGAGCTAGCGAGGACTTTCCCACCTTTCTCCCATACTTTATAGACGAATCCACCACCCGTTGTGCCTTCAGCACAGGAAGCAAAAGGAGTGCTTCACACTCCTTTTGCTTCCTGTCCAAGGCTTCATCCTAATAATTCACTTTGCCCAAGGCACAGGAAGGCAAAAAGAGTGCTTCGCACTCTTTTTGCCTTCCTGGCCTTGATGTTGTCTTGAGATGGAAGATCTGAACCTTGGCCAAATGCGAGATCTGCAGAAGGTAGCACCCACTATCTGCTCTCTGGATCCATGAGCCACCACTGGTAGAGTCTGTCTGAAGTCTCCTCCAAAGAGTATGGATATCCTCCAAAATCAGCATCAACATTGAGAAGGTCACGCAATGAGCGGTCAAGGCATTCCAGATTGTGACAGTGTAGCATTGGAATTCATCGCAGATGATAAGGGAGGTGGCCTTCAGAAGCTCATGCAACAACATCTCCTTTCTTGATGTTGCAGGAGCTGTCCTCATTGATGGGGATTGGAATCTTGAATCGCGAATGAGCTGTACGTCCACTGGCAGGAGGAGAGAAGCAATTCCAGAGGAAGCCACACACAGGACAATCTTGCCTTCAGCACGGAGTTTTGAGGCAATGAGCTTGCAGAGATATGTCTTGCCACATCCACCTGCACTGTGGACAAAGATGCATGTCCAGGTGTCTGCTCATTTCTTTGCATGGCATCATTGACCACTGCATCAAGACTGTCCTCTGCTCCTGATTGAGAGAAAGCACTCCTGGATCCACCATCTGCTGGAGCTGCTCAGCAATGAGCTGATTTCCCTGCATGACCCCCCATCTTGCTGCCATTTGAGGTGTAGGCATCTGAGGAATCACTTGCAAAGACTTTCCATTTTGCGAAGCTTTCCACAATGAGATAGAGACCATAGTCATAGACCT
>JABCPU010000002.1:600000-750357 GCA_016800925.1 Suillus spraguei
GTGTTTAAAAATCTCCTTCTTCGCACCGGAGTGCCGAATGCCCTGTATCATGGATGCATGGTTGGAAGCGTCCGAGAAGTAAACGCAACCAGGAAGTTTGGAACCGAGTGTAGATAAAGTTGCATCATTGGCAACATAGCAAGACGAAAACACGAGCGCGGAGTCCTTGCGATGAAGAGTAGCAAGCTCACGTTCGAGACCGAGATGCATAGCACTATTTCCGGCTATGTTTCTAGTGCCCCCAGCGCCTGCACCGTATTTGTCCAGTGCTCGACTGTGTGAAAAATACGTTAGTTTGCGACTAAAATCATATGATTGCAGAGGCTATACGTACTGGGTGGTTTCAAGTACGACCGGGTTATTTCCCATTCCCAAATAGTCATTAGCGCACCAAACTTGGACTTCTTCCTTGACACTGGCAGTGTGCGCAATTGGAAATTTGGTTGCAAGCCGGTTAATGTTGTTGAAGTAGCGGTAGGACTGATCCTTGTGTTTCTTCTCAAGCTCGACCGCATAAAACTTGTCATAGTTGTATACATCTGAAGTGGCAGGAGTAGTCTGTGTTTCTGTCATGACAGGTGATTTGGCGGGCTGTTCCTTTGCAGTAGCGGCAGCCTTATGGAAAGGGCATCCGGCAGCGGCAGCCTTCTGGGCCGTGCTAAGGACCTCTGGTTTAGCTTCAGGTGCCTTCGTAGTAGATGCAGAAGCAAGATCGTCCGCCATCCGAGCGGCAGCTCGAGCAGCGGAAGCATGAGGGCATTTAGAGATATCTGCTTCGGAAACACTGGTTCCAGGGAAGATACCTTTGCTGTGATGGATTTTCTGGACGTCGGCCTGACCAGCGATACTGGCATAACCAGCGACCATCTGGGTAGAGCGCATTACCAAGGCCGGACCCATGATGGGGCAATTCACGGCTTGCTCAGTGAGCTGAGAGATCGAAGAGAATCTGGGGGAAATGGTGCTGCTGAGAGCACGAAGGGTTGAGGTCTTCGTTCCGCCCAAAAACGGGCAGGAACTCTTGAAACGAGCCAGTGAAGAAAACTTTTCCATGTTGAAGAACTGGGTGCTCTCTCGCACAATATATCGTCAAATCTGAAACAGCAAATCAACGGT
Source organism: Suillus spraguei (assembly GCA_016800925.1). Lineage (NCBI taxonomy): Eukaryota > Fungi > Basidiomycota > Agaricomycetes > Boletales > Suillaceae > Suillus > Suillus spraguei. Next base: position 601,117 of record JABCPU010000002.1, read on the forward strand.
CAGTGACCCAAATGATGGATACTAGCACAGATATGTTGGCTTACAAGCAAAGTACTGTAGTGAGTGAAAACCGGGACAATATGAAATTGGGGATTGGAAACTTGAAGAATATTATATCGGAAATTAGGAAAGCGCCCATTGGCTGATGAAAATCACGTGTCAATTCCCCTTTTGTCTAGCGACTAGTATAACTTTTCGGCCCGCTTCCGGTTCGCTTTATATGGGTCAGTTATTAAATTTGTGATTACATCCAGCATCCAATTTGAATGGTAGCATATCTGCTCGGCGGCCAGACGACAACGAGTCCAGTGCGTCGACCTTCAGCTGATGGTGTGAGCGTGTGTACGTGTCAATCTGTAAACCAGTGAAAATCATTGGACATGATTGATGCACATGACATGCTCAGGTACAAGACCCGTTTAGCGGCGCTCGGCAAGTGAACTCGAACTTTTGGAATTGAGCAACCCTTACAGTAACAGAGCTAGATAGATAAATGTCTGGCAACATAGTTAACCCCGCAGCTTTGTCGAACAAGAAAAAATATTACTGTGCACTGATGGAGAAACCGTCTTATCAAATAACTTATATTGCCGTTTAAGAACACACCCTACTCTTCGTACTGCTCCGCATCCATCCGAGTATACAAGGTTCCCACATGGTTTGAACTACTTTTACTACCGTGTGGTAAACTATCTAGAAGCAGTCTTACACAAAGCACATCCCTAAACCTTCGCATTCCTAACCCTTAACATTCCTGAAACTGAAGCTTTTCTTGAATATTGACCCTTTTCATTGAGCATGTTCATGAATACCAAATGCTAGCACCGTTATCATTACCCGTATAAGTCCGTTTGGGCTACGACTCGCCCGGCTCCCCAAGTGAACCTGAATGAACTCGGACTTTTAGAAGTTGGGCGGCGCGTTTAGCTGGTACATTATGGTTTGAAGCATCTCTGCTTGTGTAATAAATTTCGTACAGAAGCGACAGTGGTGGCTAGATGATGCAGAACCTTTCTGACCGTGTCTCAGATTTCAAGATCTCAGGTCCAGGTGTCACTGTAATGTAGCCTACCTAAGCCTGCAAAGATGACAGGCACCCTTCAAGCACGTCCATAGCTGTATCCACTTCTTCCTTGTTGACATTTAGAGAGGGCACCAGACGCACGGCATCTTTCCCAGCAGTCAGCAGGAACACTCCACGCTCCCGTGCCAGTTGTACTACTTCCCCAGGATGTGAGACATTATTGAATCCAAGACCTCGGATGAAACCGCGACCGCGCACGTGAGGTTGTAGTATCGCTGAGAACCATTTCGGCAAAACTTCGAGCCGGCTGTTCATGTGCGCGCTCATCTCCTTCATATGGGTCACGAACGCACGATCACTTAGGCGGCTCAAAACGTGATGTCCAACTGCACAAGCCGTAGGTGACCCCCCAAATGTTGTTCCATGAGTGCCTGCCAGCAACTGTCAGTTCCGATAGGCAACTCTCATGAGTTGTCGTTCTCACCTGCTGTCATCGTAGATGATATGGTATCACGAAGTAATACGGCACCAATCGGATAACCATTAGCCAGCGGTTTTGCCATCGTGACGATATCAGGATGACAATCGATTGGTAACACCGAATGTGCCCAAAGACTGCCTGTCCTGTACAGGCCGCACTGCAACACAATTGAATCAATCAGAAGGCAGTGTGCGACGACGCTACAGATTAAAACAAACTTGAATCTCATCAAAAATCAATACTGTTCCTGTCTCGTCACAGCGTTTGCGCACAGCCCCCAGCCATTCTTCACTTGCGGCAGTGGCGCCTCCCTCTCCCTGTATGGGCTCGACAATAACCGCACAGGTATCATCAGTGATGAGTCTATGGAGGCATTCCAAATCATTGAGCTTGCCAACGCTGACACCGGGTATCAACGGTCGAAACGGCATCTGGTATTTCTCCGTCGAAGTGACACTCAAGGCACCCATACTTCGACCATGGAAAGAGTTCTCGAAGCACACGATACCGGTTTTAGGACATGATGGATCGTCAACTTTTCCACCAGTGGCCGCGGCCCAACGGTCCTTTCCAACTTTGCGAGCTATCTTCAGAGCACCTTCATTCGCTTCCGTGCCTGAGTTGGAGAAGAAAACCTTGGCGCCTTGCTTAGTGGCTGAAGAAGACGGAGAGGTGCCGCCAGCGGCGTAGCCTAGTCCACCTTCTTTGTGAGTGAGCGTCACCAGAAGCTGGGCTAGCTTTGGCGCCCACTCGTTGTAGTATACATTTGAGGTATGGAGAAGGGTCGATGATTGTCGCTGTAGCACCTATGATGGTATAGCGTAAGTTCCCATCATAATGTATGCTGTCATCCATAATGGTTTAAGATGCAGAATTTGCTCACCTCTGAGACACCTGGATCCGCATGTCCCAATGCATTCACTGCGATGCCTGCGCTGAAATCAAGGAATTTTCGGCCATCCACGTCCCAGACCCAGCTGCCACGTCCATGCGAAAGCACGAACGGAGGACGTGCGTAGACAGGAAGAATGTATTCATCGCCAAGCGCTATAGTATTTTTGGTCGCAGAGGATTGTGTATGTGCAGAAAAGTCATATACAGGCTTCAAGTAGCGTGTGCTGGGGGATGTTGGAAGCTACGCCTCTTTGCATTTTGTAAACAGGAGTTACAAAACATAGGCTAGCGTACCTCAGATACAGGATTTGAAGCATATCGCCTAGGTGCTGCTAATTGGGTCGCACTGGAGCCTCGAGCCAAAATTTGCAGCCGGGTAACTGGAAGAGGGCTCGACAGATGAGCCAGACGCGCAGTGGAGTGCATGGATGCCTGCGATCAAGTTGGGCTAACTCTCGGAACAATAAATTGGAGGAGAATGTGAAGGAAGAAAAAAACCACGGCAACCACGACTCATTTGCTGAGCAGTCTTATATGAGTCACAGTCTGAGTCCGACTCTGACCGTAACAGCAGATAGGCCACAAGTCCGGCACAATTATAATTTACGACACAGGAACGAGCCTGGTCAGCAGGGCTAGTGGTAGTATGTAAACAAACAATGAGAGCCAGTAGCATAAAGCATTATAGCAGCACTCGAAAAAAGAACACCAATCACCATACATGATGATCGCAGCACAAATTTTGTACAAATTGAAATACAAAGCTGAAGCAAGGTGGGCAAAAAGCCTCACAACATCCAGAATACGAGTCTAGGTGCTGGCGCAGCATCTTAATCTCTGGAGTGACTGCGTCCCGTGCTTACAGACATAGATGAATTCGAAGAAACTGAACGACCACGTCCTGTAGGTCGCGGTGATCGAGAGGTATTTTTCCCACGATCTTGGTCGCTCCCATTACGGGGAGGTGGTGAGAGCTCGCGGTCTTTCCGAGGGGGAGATTCTGACCTATCCCACCCACGTCGGCGGGGTGGTGTTTCTGAGCGATCGCGGCCACGGCGAGGTGACTCTGAGCGCTCACGCGAACGGCGGGGGAGTGCAGGAGGAGATCGCCTTGATGGTGGTGTTACAGACCCAGAATGCCGATAGTCTGTTCGGTCGGGGGAACGAGACCTTTTGGACTGCACAGGAGACGGAGAACGCCGACGAGGTGGAGGAGAGCGAGAAGGTGACCTGCGGCGTCGAGCGTCTCTTTCACGTCGCGGGCTTCGGCTCCTTCGGTCACGCTCTCCACGATAGTCTCTTGGTCGATCCCTGAATGCAGGAACGGGAGGAGGGGGCATTCTCTCCTTCCTTCGGCCGGTCTCTTCCTTTTCTCTCCTTATCCTATCTTCCTCCCTCCGACGCAAGCGATCACGTTCTCTCTTATCTGCCTCCCACTTCTGCTTTTGCTCCAACCATTTCAACTTGTCTTCCTCACGCTTCCTCTCACGCTCCTCTCGCTCAACCATACGACGCATCTTGTTTTCTTCCTGCTTCTCTCGGTCAAATGCATCACCCTCCGTGTAGTTACTTCTCGTGCCCAGTGCTCGGGCCATTTTGTCGAGTTCAGCCTTTTTGGCAGCTGCAATACCATGCGTATCAGATGGTTTCAATTTTTTCGCGGATGAAGCGAGTGACGCCAAATCCTTGTTCAAAGTTGTGCGAAGTTCGTCAACTCGCGTTTCGATGGTTGCTTCATCCAGACTGTTGGAATGAGAAGTCAGAGAACCGTTCATGCAAACATTCAGGTCTACGCGCCCATCATCCTCTAGCTGTAGTTGCAGCTCCAGACATTTGACTTCAACCTTTCTCTTTCTCTCGTGTTCCAAAATAGCTTCGTCCGGTTCTCTGTGCTTTGGGGGAGCTACATCCCAGGCAGCAGCTCGGTCTGCGGCAGTCTCGTGCACACGAAGTGCCGAGAGATTACGCATGACATAGCCATTTGTGCCGCTATGATATGTAATCAGCAAGGTGAATTTGACCATTGTCCGAAAGCAGCGCACCTTCCACGGGGAGTGGTTAATCCGATACCGTTGTACATGACGTTCGAGATGAAGACGGTGAATCGGGTTTAAGCTCAAGATCATAAATAGAATCGGAGTTTAAATGTAGTCTTGCCGGTCCGCCACATCAGACCTTGCCCTGGACGCGTTGTGGTAGCGGCAGGCGGACTGCTCCATAATATAATTGCATTAGACCACGCGTACACCCTTCTGCATAATAACCATCCTTCTCTTTTCTTTCATCTTTCACCATTACAGCGATCAACCTTCTCCGTAGGCAAGCAGGCGCCATGTCGGCTTCAATACCAGCTAGTACTTCATCCACGTTCCTCCCACTTCCCCCGGCTAAGGATATACCTGTGACATTCACGGCGAGCTTGAAGAGTTGGTGAGTGAAAGGAAGGCTGATACACATTACTTTCTAACCCTGATGATCCGAGCCAGGTGGGCTGCGGGCGACAAGCAGGGTACTGCGTCCGAGGAGCGGCTATTGAGGTATGCAACATACCTACATGCATTGAAAGCATGCGTATGACATCATTATAGGCGACTTCCGTTCTTCCGGCCAGAACAGATGGCCTCCTCGACCAATGACAGTCCCGTCATTGCACACAGGGAGCGCGTGCAGCTCGCGGCACCGAAGCACTTCCTAAATACCTTATCAATCAAGTCCACGAAGCCCTCGCCGACTGCACCGCCCCCAGCCGTAGTCCTTCATGGATATGGTGCAGGTCTTGGTTTCTTCTTTCGTAATTTCCCCGCACTCGCACAATGGGCGGGACACCGTGGCACTGACGTATTCGCTGTGGACTGGCTAGGCATGGGCCGTTCCGCTCGTGTACCCTTCACTATCAAAGCAAAGCGAGATGACATATCCGGGCGTGTGAATGAAGCCGAGTCCTTCTTCGTCGATTCACTAGAGGAGTGGCGAGCAAAGATGGGCCTGGAGAAGATGACACTAATTGGACACTCACTTGGCGCTTATTTCAGTGTTGTCTATGCACTGCGGTACCCCACCCGCGTGCACAAGCTCGTTCTTCTCTCCCCTGCTGGTGTTCCTCATGATCCGAATAATCTTACCATGCCTTCACGCGAACTAACTGACGAAGGTGACTCAGGAAGCACGATATCAGGGAGCCATTCTGCGGTTGCTGCATCCACCGCGGGTGTTAATCAGATACGAGAAGAGCAGAAGGCCATCAAGGAGAAAGAGAGCCGGTCAAGAAGACTCCTCACATACTTATGGGAGGAGGGCTGGAGTCCCTTCCAAGTTGTACGTTCAACCCTTTTCTGGGGTCCCATGCTTGTAGGGAAGGTGTGGAGTATGATATCGTTGAGCAGGCTGAGACACTGACATGTCCATTCCATACAGTATTCAAGTCGCCGTTTCTCCGGTTTGACGGAAGATGAAACACGCGATATGCATGATTATATTTTAAATATCACGCTTGCTAAGGGCTCGGGAGAGTATTGCATATGTAAGTTTTGATTTTGATTTTCAGTCCCTCATCTGATAGGGTTTCGTCTAGCTCATATCCTTGCGCCCTACGCTCATGCACGTATGCCGCTTGTCGATAGAATAGCCGCGCTCAAAATACCAATAACCTTCATTTGTACGTAACATTCTAGCTTCGTTCTCGAGCGATCCCTCAGCATTCTCTTAGACGGCGAGCACGATTGGATGGACCCGCAAGGCGGACTGCAGTCTCTCGAGAATTTGCGTGAAGCCGGTAATCATCATAGCAGGATGTACAATATACCAAATGCTGGTCACCACGGTAGGTTTACCGCCTTGCATATCTCTTTCAGCTGTCTGATCTGGTCTCTTCAGTGTATCTAGATAATCCCACGGCTGTGAACGAGCTTCTCGTCGCCGAGCTTGACGATGTCGGGGAGCAGCTGTATCTCTTCGCTGCCTCGCGGTCATGATAATTTAATTACGCACCACGGGTTTGTTTCGTTCAGAAACACTTGTTCATTTCAGTACGTATATTTTCACGCCTACATGATTTTGTATAGATTTTGTGCACTAGAGATAATGCAATGTTTAAGTAACACAAGTAATGACAACGGGTTGAGGCAGGTGCGAATGCTCGAGGGACACAGCGAGAAGGTCACGGCGCCTCCTCTGCAAAGACATACACGCGATAGTCCGCGCAGTGTTTCCATGCATGCCCAAGGTGACTGGGAGCAATGACGAAGAACCGTGATCAATTGGATCTGTTAAAAATTACCTTCGCCATACGACAAAACCAGGCCTTCTGCCAATGGTTGAGCTAAGCCCTCTCGTGAATCGCGGCAAGCATCCAACCATGTATAACGAGAAGAGCCCGGTAGCGGTACTAGGAGAACCTGTAACAAGGAGGCTCAAATAGACATACACGCACTCAGATACTGCAACTTAGTTGTGTTCAATTATGATCTTGCCAGCGGACTCAGGTGAAAGGAGATCGGTAAGGTCAAGTCCGCACGAGAACGTAAGAAAAGTATAATCCTGATCAGATCATCACCAAGCTGTGGAGTTACACCCACAGCAGGACCACAGGGTTTCTTCGACTTGCTATAAAGTTTACACTTGTAGCACATTTTCGGTGTGAGGTATGACTCGCACCAACCAATCATGATATGTAGTTTTAGATGAAGGAGAGCTAGAGAACGGTGGCGCATAATAAACCAATACGTGGCTCTATAAGGTCCTCGTGCTTACATCAAGCATGCGATTGTATGTAATGAGATGAGATCACGGAATGTCAGATGGCGGGAGAAATCATTGGTACATTAATTGTGACCATCGGCATACTCAGCAGAGGTACAACAGATAAAGAGCCAGAAGCAAGTCCAGCGACCAGCATGCTTATTGTTGCATGAGGATTAGTGCTCGGAGTTATATTGGCGATGGTGGAGGTGAAGTCAGTAGCATGCGGTTGTGGGGATGACTGGGTTTGAACCGCGCCGCTGGGTTGTTGCGTGACGGCGCTATTGGCGAGCTTCTGGAAGAGAGACGATTTCGAACCCAGTGGAAAGGGAGGGGTTGGGATGGTGTATTGTGAGCATCTGGGTGTATGGGGCGGAATAAAGATAAAAACAGACCACGAAGGGTGCTTTCATGGGATGATGGTGATAGAGGGTGGAGGCGATGCGTTGCAGATAACTGAGAAGATGAATTTTATGAAACAGCACCAGATAATATTAACGAACGATGTACGTGAGCAGGATTTAATATTCCACAAGCAAGTAGCTAGTGTGCGCACCTCTGTTTGGTTTCGCTCCAACAATAAAGCGGCTATATGTGTTTTTCAGATTCTGGTGTAAAACGGTGTTTGACCTACTCATAGTGAATGTAGGAGATCGAGTTGACACCCGATGCCGTTACAGATCAGTCTTGTTACGGAATATGCAGCATTGAGATAAATGACACGCAATTCAATAGAGTATATGTTTTTCACTGGGGGTATCAGCTATGAAATTGGTAGCCTGACTATACTGTAGCCTTATAATGTATATCATAACAATGCAAATGCATCAACTTTTGAGGATCCCAATTAGTAGGCAGGAGGCATACATCAAAGTCACAAGTGCGGTTACTTACTACTATCGGTGATGGTCGGACTCGCGCCAATCCTGACCCAGGAGCTACCGTGTCTTGAGCTGCATAGTGATGAATTCCGGCACGGCTTCAAAGGTTCGTGCATAAGACATAAGTATCTTAAACGCGGGTCACATGGTATACAATCTCGCTGTCAGTTCAGTTACGTTGGCAAAGGGAAGCAGCGTGAGCACGTTATTAACCAATACACTTGTCCCACAGACAAAGAATTGTGAAGCTCAGAGCCTGCAGGCCTTGCGATTTGACCGAGAACCTATCAATGTACGAACCCCTTGAAGCTGCTCAGGAATACACGAAGAAACAACCAACGGAGGCTGAGTTTGAAGTTTGCGAGTCAGTTCATAGATATCCAAGGCAGTGTAACGCCAAGGAAGCTTCACCGGCTACGCGATCTACTGCAATCAAGGTAGTGAGAGGACTCAGAGGGGGGGAGGTTACGCAGAGCACAATATAATTAGTGTTTCGAACGTGTCCGAAGGCACGACTCGCCATGGAGTAAATATCAATCTTGCATCAACAATTTGCACAGGGGCTAAGACCAGTTAAGATGGCCTCTAAGAAAACCATCCATGAGTGGATGTCAAGGTGTGTTCCGATAAAAAAAAGGCTGTCATCAGCAGGTTTTGAAGCTACACAGGAAAGAGAAACAGATTTTGATTCTTTGTGGTAACCATCAGGCTAAGACTAGTTACAATGAACTGCCAAAGAAACCATCACAGGTGAATATTAAGGTGTGTTCCGGCAGAAAAAACCTTGTCGTCGGCAGGTTTCGAACCTGCACAGTCCAAGAGAAACAGATTTTGATTCTGTCGTGGCAACCACCTAACACCAGCTACGGTGAACTTTCAAAGAAACCGTCCACGAGTGAACATCAAAGTGTGTTCTGATAGAAAAAACCTTGTCATCGGCAGGTTTTGAACCCGCACAGTTCAAGATAAACAGATTTTGATTCTGTTGTGGCAACCGCCTAGCTAAGACCTGTTAAGATGAACTTCTAAAGAAGCCATCCATGAGTGAATGTCAAGGTGTGTTTCAATAGAAAAAAACCTTGTCGTCGACAGGTTTCAAACCTGCACAGTCCAAAGACACAGATTTTGATTCTGTTGTGGCAACCACCTGACTAAGACCAGTTGCGGTAAACTTGTGAAGAAACCGTCCATGAATGAATATCAAAGTGCGTTCTGATAGAAAAAAACTGTAGTTCAGCAGGTTTCGAACCTGCGTAGTCCAAGAGAAACAGATTTTGACTCTGTTGTGGTAACCACACTAGCCAGGCTAAAGTCTTGAACTCCCACTTGACGACTCATCCTAAGTTGAAAACCTATGGGGCCCCTGATTGACACTGCCCGAAAAGATGACATGGGCAGTAAAGTTCGGGTCTGAACGTCTACAAGACAATAGAATTGCCCGACGAGGACGAAGACTAAAATAATTCTAATTCACCATCATTAGCAGCAAGTCAATGTGATGACATTACCACTAAGTATACACGGAGTTTCTGGAAACACAGAAGGAAATGAGCAGATACTAGAAAACGAGGACAGTGAAACACTGTCACCGCCTTGAAGGCCAGACATGGAGGATTGGAGACGGGAGTCTCATCTTCCCACAAAACGGTGGTCACGCAGCAATGGAGTTCATCCCAAACATAACATCGAGACCTCACGCGACCTCGAACTCGACATCAGTAGTGAGAGCACGGCAATAAATCACTGAGGCCATGATGGGGATTTCAGCGAAACGCGAACTTGGGCCCAAATGGCTGAGCGAACGAGCAATCGAAGAAGACGAGAGAAGAATACCACTCAAGGACAAGAGCAACAGACGCAGGAAGACAATCGATTTGAATGATGTCCCATAAAACACGATATAACCCACTCCCTTATGGTAGCGGGAATAAGTCTACATGACACATTAGCACAGGGTGTTCGGAAACCAAGGCAAGCGCTTACCTTACTAGGAAGGTTCTGAGAAGTGGAAGCCTTGGAAGTAGAGCACGGTGGTCTGGCTTTCCATAGAGCAGCAGTCTTCTTCGTACGAATTTCTGCTCTCTTCTGCACACAACGGGGGCAACAAGGGTCAGTACAAATACGGACAGAGTTTGCAAGCCGTCGTGATAATATTGATCGTCGTAATGAGACCATACATGATTGTCATGCTGTCTCAAAGCCATATGGGATGCGGCAGAAGGATAAAAGACAGTGGGAATATACTTTAGGCTAGATAGACCGAAATGTCTGTTAAGAATTATACCAACTGTCGATAGTAGGAATGCGCGCAGATGTCAACTCCACGGTGACCCCATTATGATTGGAAACAAAACGCAGCACAATGCAGTCATGTAGAAAAGACGATAGCACGGAGAAATCCCGACTCATCGTTAACATAAATAACAATAGGAATATCAGTGAAGGGTCCAATGACTTGATAACAACTAAAGGCACAGTCGACGATTAAGATCAACATACGCAGTAAGAAACACAACACCAACTACTGTCATAGCGGGAATGAAGCACTGCGCAGCCTGAGTGAGTCGCATATCCTGGAGGGTAAGGCTGCTCAGTAAGCTCAGGGAAGGAATCCGAAGAATAGATTCATTCGCCGCTAATGTTGTGATATTAATAGTAATGCTCGCCAGCAGCTGCGGATCTACCTCAGTGAGCACGGCGCGCAGAGTCGCCGCAGACTGGCGTAGAACTGATTTGTGATTCATGTGACATAGCGTGAATAGGTGCATACCAATAAAGTTCGGAACAAACATTGGTCGGACTTCAAAATGAGTTGCGGCATATCGGCAAATCGAACCTATCGTCCACCATGGCCAAATTTTCAAACCCTTCAGAGAGAGATCTTCGTTTTCCGGTGAAATACATACTGTCCCAACCCAAATCAGCATATGGCGTTTTCGACTGTCTGAATACGCTCTGCTTATTTGAAGATGAGATTGTCTAAATATTTCGCCAAGTCCATCTTCCACTTAGTGCTGGGGGCAAAACTACTTTTGGCCGAGTTTTGACCAAGTGCCGGCACTTGGCGCATCGGCAAAACTTGGCAAAACTCCCAGGCGCACTGCATCAACGTGACAATGATTCATGATAATTCATAATGATACTATCGATTATTACATTGACGAGACACCTTTCATAATTAACAGAGACTGCACATCCCAAGGTGCTAGACTTCCTTTTTTGATGATAGCACTTGTTCCGATGCTAGATTGATCGGTTGGAGCAACATCCGAAGCAGGTGTGTCTGAGTCACGGAAAAGTGATGCTTCTGTCAGGCCAATGGCAGCACCTTTCTGCAATAAGACCCTGCGAGCTCCATTGTAGACAGATGGTGGAGCATCCGGGCACTCTTTGGGGTTTGTGAGAGTAAAAGACAGTGGTTATCTCAGCCTTCAATGCGTTGATCACTGCCACTGGTTGAAGTACAATAGTTGCACTTCCAGAATTTTCGACGGGACTTATTATCAACTCGTTCGAGTTCCTTGAAGTTATCAGTTAGGATTTTGGCTGCTGGTGGGCAGCCACCTGGATGTTTTTCGGTGCACATTTTGAGACGAGTTCTAAGTGCAGCCTGAGGATGGTGCAAATGATATGGTTCAACTTGAACAAATGGTAATATTGTTACTGTGATGGATTCATGGAGAATCTGTGTAGGAACGCTGTGACAAGCCCGCCCCCTGGACCTCTGGTACTACTACTAGTTGTGCCAAGTTTTGCCGGGACCCTGAGATACCGCCGGCAATTGCCAAAATGGCACAACTGGCGCGGCGCAATGGCGCAGTATTGCCAACAACACTACTTCCACTCAAACACGAGAGCAGCTTCGCCATCAACCTAGGATTGCCTTCACATTCGAGGCATTTAGTTTCACCTTCGGAGCGACGAAATCAGGTCCTGTAGTAAGCTGTTCTTGTCTTTTGGCTTGCTTACCCGACGTTGATGATGCTCTGGCCGCGTCCCGCTCTCAGCCAGTGCGTTTCTCGTCTGTTGGCTTGCTTACCCAACCCTGATGATATTGATATTTTGGCCGTGTCCCGCTCTCAGCAAGTGCGTTTCTCGTCTGCTGGCTCACTTGCTCGACCCTGATGATGCGCTGGTCACATCCCACTCCCAGCCAGTGCGTGTTCTCATATTTTGGCTCGCTTAGTACCCAACCCCGATGGCGCTTTTGTTGCGTCCCACTCTCAGAGTATGTGTTATCTTCTTTTGGTTTGCTTACCTGACGCTGATGATGCTCTGGCCGTGTCCTGCTCTCAGAGAGTGCCGCGTTCTAGTCTTTTGGCTCGATGCTGAATGATGCTCTGGCTGTGTCGCTCTCAGTTGGTGGAGGTTCTCGTGTTCTCGTGTTTTGGCTCGCTTGCTTGATGCTGACGGCTTGTCACAGTCTCTCGCTGTCCAACAAAAAGGAAGTGCATGATTTTAATGCTGGTGGTGCTTTGGCGATGGCCCATTCTCATACGGTGTGTAATGTCATCTGTTAAAATGTTTACTGTTCTTGACACCGCTGGAATGAGTTTCTCTGCGATGGCCCAACCCAACCAAGTCACGTTTCGCCCTCACACGGTATTATCTTCCCAGGTGAACAGCTAAATCTCTTTGCCCTGTCAGATCACGGTGCGTGTTTCTATATCACGCATGTGTTATGTGGCACGTACTTCCTGTCTTCTAGAAAGTTGAGATGGGAGCCATACATCGTGGTGGTGAGAAACAGTGAACTAGGGGAGCAACGACTGTAAGTATCTGGGAGCGGGGCAAATCTATAGGAGAGCATATAGCTATATGATAGCTTCATATTCAGATGCTAATCCGACACGATTATGATGGTATTCAGACTAAAATCAGACATGCGGACCCTACAAACCAGATATAATTCAGTTGTCGGAATAGTACTAGAATGACTCTGCAAGAGCCAGTGATCCTACGTCGGATTAGAACCAGAAACGGGTACTTCCCACTAGAGATTTGCATGATCTTTTCGTACCCTGTCCAGACCTGATCAAATTCTCGTTTCCCCAGTGATTGTAGCCCTCGATTTTATTTGGCCATTTTATTTCGTCCTGCAAAAGCTTCCGAAATAAAATTCAAATAAAATGAACAAGTGACTCGGCACGCACATAGCGGAAATTGAAGTCAACTACACGACGGCACGCAGGAGTCTTGAGAATGTGCTCCTGATAATAATAGCCCGACACCCCCAAGTACCTGTTAAAGGATTTCCAGTATTCAGTTGGGTGGGTAGCTAGAAACACGTCAATTTATATACGCCAGCAGGCCCCGCTAGGTATGTGGGAACAGTTGTCGAGGAGGCAAACCATCTCTTGCCACATTTTATCGGAAAGTCGAATCCTTCAACATTCCTGATGACTCGGATCGCAACTATCTCGTCATCGCTTTTTCGAAGGGGACTAAGGTTCCCGCATCCCGTTCGCTAGCACGTATATAATGGGCCACCGAGTATGATATACTTACCTTTCCAGTAAACCATGTTCTTCGCTGCATCCTTGTTAACATTTCTGGCAGTGGCTTTGTCAATCACGGAATCGCCCGTTGAAGTTCGCAATTCCCGCGTCACCCTCCCCATGACCAGGGGGCCAACATTCTCCAATGGTACCAACCTGGTGCAGCACAATCATGATGATGCCCAAAGGGCTAGTGTTCTTTTGGCAGGCGATAATAATTGGGGGTGCACCATATCAGTTAGCATTGGCATGCCCCCCACATTCTGTAAGTTCAACACTGGGAAAACATGCAGCTGCTAATGTATCATTGAAGACGTCTTGAATGTCGACACCGGTAGTTCGCTCACATGGGTCGGCGCCGGCCATCGGGACGTGGCGACCGATACCGGTTTCGACACTGAAGAGCCTCTGGAGGTAAACTACAAGTCTGCCTTCTTTAAAGGTATGACATACAACAATATCATATGTTGAAAATACCTACGATCATCTATAGGAACTCTATTCCACGATACCGTCACTCTTCCTAATATGTTCACCATCGACGAGATGTCAATCGGTGTTGCTTCTGAATCGAAGGGAGTCCCTCATGACGGTATCTTTGGCATTGGGCCTACACGGTTGTCACTCGGCGACCTGAAAGATACACCGGATAAAACGATCTCGACTATCACTGACAGCCTGTTTGACCAAGGCATCATTTCTCAGCCCCTTGTTAGTCTCTGTTTCCAGCCCTCCGCTAGGGGTAGAAACGACGATGGAGTGCTCACCTTTGGTGAAACTAACCCTGCCCTGTACGTCGGTGACATCGCATACACGTAAGCTACCTCAGCTCTTGGATCAATCCAGACTGATAGTAATTATTTTGTTTCAGTTCTATCACCAAAACCGAGGGTGCATCGAACTATTGGGGTATCGATCAGAGCATCACATACGGCACCGCGGAGATCTCAAGGCGCACCGCTGGTATCGTGGATTGTGGCACCACCTTTATTTACCTTGCCTCCGGTGTGTATTTAGAGTCAGCGAGTAATAATGGTCTAATTAACGTTTGATAGATGCCTATAACATGTACTGGGTTGCAACCGGCGCTAATTTTGATGCAACGACTGAACTTCTCTCTATCACCCTTGAGCGGTACGGTGTCCTTTTGGACTTGGACTTCCATATTAACGGCGTACGTCAATTCTGTCAGCCCTCACACCCCTTGTTCACTATTTTGCATGGCAGAAAACCTACAGTCTTACCCCAAATGCCCAAATCTGGCCTCGTTGGCTCAACTACAGGCTTGGGGGTGTTGACGATGGTATATATCTCGTCTTTAAAAGCCTTGGCACACCCACTGGCCATGGGAATGACTTTCGTCTTGGCTATGTATTCCTCCAGCGCTTCTACAGTGTGTTCGATACCCGCGAGTCCCGCGTCGGTTTTGCCGAAACCATATACACTCGTGACATCTCCAATTAATATATAATTGCCAAAGTATATGAAGCATCATTTTTCAGATGCAAAGCAGCATACAGATTTGAAGGTTGTACAGACTCAGGCTATGAGGTCTTATTCCCCATGTAAATGCTGGCCATGTTTATCAGAAAGGGGAGCACTTTGTTTCTGCATGCTGATCATTCTTTTTTTATACTGGCCTGGCGCGGCTGAAAGAACGTCTTTATTCTATCGGATGAGAGATTGACTCGGCACAAGCTATAACCTTATAACTTAACAGTTTTACACTACTGGTATTGCTTGTGACATTATCATAGACCAAATAGCATTGCATCGTGCACAGTAAATGTAGTTTTCCCAAGCAATCTGAAAGCAAGTTCATCAAGGACAAGTGGTTATAAATTTGGATATAGTGGTTACACACAAAGCTCGCCGTACATCACCGTGTTGAGTTGCACGCAAGTCTCGGACACGTTCTGCAAAGTAATACCAACTCAGGTTTTACAGTGAACCCCCGCTGACAAACGCATAGCGTACTTGTACAGAAAATTTCTACTTATATATGCCAGCCAACGCTAAAACCATGCTGCCGACGCCCGGTAATATTGCGCCATCAATCCCGAAGATTCCCGATAAGTGTCGAGCTTGTACCTCGACCCCTGATATCCAACACGCCGTCCCTTCCTTACATGGCTCATAGTTTTGCTCTTGGTAGGGGAACTTCATCGATCATAGCACTCGGAAGCTCGTATTGGATCCAGTGACCATTCTCATCAAAAACTTTTACCCTTAATCTCGCCACGTTATGCTCAGTGATTCTATACATATTTAGTATGGGGTATGACTCGCACCAGCCAATCAGCTTTAAATAAAGAGATAAAGAGAGCGGTGGCACATGATAAACCAGTCCTGGTACTTATGTCATGTGATTGTATGTAATGAGATAAAATCATGAGATGTCAGATAGCGAGAGAGATCATCGGTACATTAATGGTGACCATCGGTATACTCAGCAGAGGTACAACCGATAAAGAGCCAGAAGCGAGTCCAGCGACCTGCATGTCTTATCGTTGCATGAGGATTAGTGCTAGAAGTTGTATTAACGACTGCTGGGGGTGCGGTGGGGGACGAGTCGGTAGCATGCGGTTGCGAGGATGACTGGGCTTGAGCCGCGCCGCTAGATTGTTGCGTACGGTGCTATTGGGAGGGCGTGAGCTTCCCGCAGTAGCATTTTTCGGGATCAGTGGCTTCCGTCTCTCTCTCGCACAAGCATTCCTCTGAAGTGGGGTTCAAACATTAAATAGAATCAGGTGGAATTGAACATTCGAGAAGGAACATGGGAACATACAGGTTTGCCCCTAGTATACGGGACGTCAACGATTTCTGAGGAATGCTGAGGCAGCCCAATATCTACGCTACTTGTTCGGGCAGAGAGGCGATTTCGAACCCAGTGGAAAGGGCGGGATCCGGATGGTGTATTGTGAGCATCTGGGTGTATGGGACGGAATAATGATAAAAACCGACTACGAACGGTTGTTAGAGGGTAGAGGCGGTCCCTTGCAGATAACTGAGAAGTTGATGAACACAGTAATGAAGGATATTAACAAACGGCGTACGTGAGCAGGATTCAGTGTATCGTCAAAAAAGCCTTGGGGAACTCGATTGGGGACTCTGATTGGCTGACGGACAGGACGTCGCATAGCATGCATAAACTTAAATTCATTAAATTATTGATGAAAGTTTCACGTACAGCGAGTACCAGCTTGTTGCGTTGGTCCAAAAGAAGGTCATCAAGGCCAGCTTCTCTTACTATTGCACAAACATCCCAAGTGTATGCATTGTTGTCATCACAGCTAGTGGCTAGTAGCGTTCCATCTTCCGAAAACGATACAGAGTTCACCAGGTTTACATGGTGGAGAGGCAAATTGAAGGACTGGCCATTTTCGAGGTCCCATAATTGCGCTGTGTGGTTCAGCCACGATGCAGTTGCAAGGATGCGACCATTCGGAGATATCGCAAGGGAATAGGCACCGTCAGTACTAGTGTGTTGTAGCAGTGCGATCTGCTTCCAGGTGGTAGTGTTCCATTTCCTGATGGACCGATCGGATGACCCGGAGATAAGCGTTTTTCCGTCCTTGGTCCAAGCCAGGCACACTACATTCATGTGCCCTTCAAGAGCGGCGACAAGCTTGCCTGTCTTTACATGCCAGATTTTGATGGAGGGATCAGCTAAAGACTCAGCAGTCGCAAACATGGTCATGTCTGGCGAGTTGACAACTGCTTGCACGTTTACCTGCCCAGTCTCGATCGGGCCGAGGATTGTTTTTTCCGCTCTCTACATCCCATTGTCTTGCAGTCCTATCGTTAGATCCACTCAAGACTCGCCGACCATCTTGACTCCAGCAAATAGAATTTACTTCCTTTGTGTGCCCCATCCATCTCCTAATCACTTTGTTAGTGTCAATGTCCCACAACCTCACTACTCCATCCCAACTCCCACTGACTACTTTCTTCCCGTCTGGAGACAACGCTATGGTCGACATTCTACTGTCTTCCTCCAGCAAATATCTGTCCCTCCAGTCCTCTCCTATTTGTTTCCCACTCTTCAAGTTCCATACCCTTAGCGAGCCGTCAGATGAACAAGTTATCATCCGCTGTCCGCCTGGTAGATATATGGCGCCTCCGACGCGATCGGTGTGTCCTTCAAATTTCTGGGAGGGCATTATCCGTGATCTATGCTGCGTCCCAACAGTAGATGAAGACATAATCAACTGCTGGATGTATCGCCTCAGCCTTCATCCAGCAGAGTCCAGAATTATCACTTACGACGATATGCTTCTTAGCAGACCTGGACGTCTTTGGCTCAGAGTTGAGTACACTGGAAGTTCGAGCTGGTTTGTTTTAAGTGTGACATTCCTTTACAGCTTGTTAGGCTATGCAGCTGAAGCGCCCAAGCCTCGAGGCCTCATGCATCATGTCTGATCACTAATCGCATTCTTAATCTCCGTTTTTAGTGCCTGGTGATTAATGTTATTATACGCTGAATTGCGCTTCAGATCGTACACCTGCCTCTCCCTAGCCAACCGCTCCCCGAACGCGCCCGTCATCTTTGAGTCGCCCATGCCAATACCCACCCGCAAGACGTTCTACCCGGGAAGCCTTCCAGAACTTTTGCATCACAACTCGGCGTCCGGCCATGTAAGTGCTGACAATTTTCATCATAAAGAATGTCTTTCCGTTGGATCCAGGCGCAATGAACTTTGCGAATGGTGCTACTCAGAAAGGGAGCGCATTGCGTCTGCACCCCAATCATTCTTTTTCCACATTGCCCTGGCGCGGCTGAAAGAACGTCTTCATTCTATCGGACGAAAGATCAACTCGGCACAAGCTACAACCCTATGGTTTAACAGTCTTACACTACCGGTATTGCTTGTGACACTATCATAGACTAAATACCATTTCATTGTACACAGTAGACGTAGTAGATTGTCCGAGCAATCTGAAACAAGTTTATCAAGAACAAGTGATTATACATTCGGTACAGTGGTTACACACAAAGCTCGCCGCACATCACCTTCCCTTCCTCATGCGGCTCATAGTTTTGCTCTTGGTAGGGAAATTTCATCCATGATAGCACTCGGAAGCTCGTATTGGATCCAGTGACCAATCCCATCAAGAACTTTTACACTCAATCTCGGCACGTTAACAGGGATGTGCTCCAAATGACAAACAGCAGCGAACCGCGGATCGGATATCAACAAAGTGATCTTTACGTGAGATGGAATGTTTTTCAACCGGCTACTGAAAGCATACGGCTCGTTATGCTGTTCACAGCAGCAGTAAACTCGTCAGCAATGGTTCCGATTCCGACACGAGAAATATCACCTCAAATATCCCTTTGACGACGGAGCGATCGCACATGGACACTCCTAACGCTCTTAACACACTGTCACTCCGAGACCAAGTAGGATGCTCAGCCATGTGTTCTTCAGCGGTTTTGGCATCTTCGATCTCCTTCAGAAACCTGATTTTACCCTGTTCGAACTGCTCTACCGGAAGCTCGAGGGGGGGATCGACGAGTATGATGGTGGTTTCTTTCGTTTTGGGCAAGAATGGGAAGAGGGATAAAGCCACCAAGCCACCAAGAGAATGACCTATAATCACGTTGTAGGACGTGTTTGTGGCGAAATACGGTCGGAGGTCCTCTGCAAGGGTAGAGATACGATAATCGGTGCCTCGTCTCCATCCATGCCCGAGAAGATTGGGCGCGAGGACAAAGAAACCTGGATAGCCTCATAAAACAGAGCATCTTCACCATAATATTATAGGACCTGACCTCTTGCTACTAATTGCTGAGCGATGCCCTCCCATGATTCTGAGGACATGGTCAACCCATGAATGAGCAGAGCGCGTTTAGAAGCGGTAGGTGAACCCCACTGGGACGCGGACATGGACGTGCTCATACTCGGATGACGTGGTTGTTTCAGAGATCTTTGCGAATAGGTGGGAACGAAATATTAAGGGCTCGTGAGCTCAGTCTTCACTTAAAATACTGAGGGTGTGAGTACAAAGCTAAGGTGTATCTCACAGGAAGAGCATCGTGGTGGTAATGACTTACCAGGTAAGTCATACGACCCTGGGTCTCCGATGTACTTAAATGGCTATTGGTATTCTTGAGAGATACTGTCAATCACGCTCTGGGGACGCATCTGCCAGCGAATGTGTCGGACAGCTACCGGAGTTGCCATCCATCCCGTATCGACAGAGCACTGAAAGATTACTGGAAAAGATGATGAGTTTGCTCACATGCGAGAGCGAGGTATTGTCCAGAAGTAAATGACAGTGAAGAAACATTCATCCCATGAGAAAAATATGGCGTCTCATCCTCGTGACTACTTTACGGAAAGTCATAATCCAAAGGTAGTCTGGCGGCCTGTCACTTCCATATCGGTGTCAATCCAAGGTCGCCTGTTTTATCAACCGAATCAAATTCAAGTTAGTACTTACTACTGATCCTGCAGGCCACATTGGACCGGATGATGCTAGCACTATCTTGTTGGAAGGATATACTTGATCTCCCCCCTGGAACAGACCATATAAATGAATGAAGATGGTCTTTCTCTGCGTGATGTTCTGAAAAAGGTGTACTTAATAGCAATGTAAGCGAACGCCGAATACTACTTACTACATAGACAAAAAGCTTACTACCATGAAGAACAAGGTCGTGTTAGCCCTGACAAAAGGAAAGAAAAGAAGAAACTCAACATCGTGATGCTGAAATGTTAACTTAAGGTTCGGATCAAGCTAAGAGCCGAGAAATTGGGTACAGTGGGACATTCCATCGACTGGCCCCGTCTAGCGGGTCAAAATATACGCCGAGCAGCTTCACTGAGGGCGCCTCGTCAGTTTCACACATTTCGTATTAGTGCCATTTGTCCCGAACACGAATGAGGAATTGTACACTTCCTTAGAGAGGGCCAGCGTATAATGGCATTTGAGTACGTGGTTTGGGGGTAAGTTGATAGATAATCATGGTGAAATGACATCGTGCTTTCGAATTGTCCCGAAACTAGGTAACTCAAGCAACACAATCTGGGGAAATATCACTGACAAGTGTGAGTATTTGAATGCGATAGTTGCAGACGAAACCTATACCACTAAAACTTATCTCTTCTTGAGTGCTTGGTTCAAAGTTTTGCTTTGAAAGCGGAACTTTATCCATGTTAGCATTCGGTTAAGAACTTTTATATTCAAGCTCGCCACATCAACAGGCGTCGGACGTGCTCCAAATGACGAACAGCACCGAACCCCGGATCAGATATCAACAAGACGTGAGGTGGGATGTTTTTAACAGGCCGTTGAAACACAAAGGCATGTTGTGCCGTTCACAGCAGCGGTAAAGTCGCCAGTGACGCTGCTGTAAGAACCACATGTCCTCTGCGCCCGGACCATCCAAGACTTCAAATCAAACTCACGTTCCACGAGACCGTTCACGTGACTCACTGATATCCGCGGATACATTCGTTCCTTCATCACTTCGCCACCGTTGTCAGTCCATATGGTCCCAGTCCTGTTCTTACAATAAACTCGTCATCTCTGTCAATGTTCAGTCCCTTTCTCTCGTTAGTGTTACGCTACTCTCAACTTATCGCTCTCAACGCTACTGTTCAACGCTCGTTATTCTATACACATTCATATCACCACTGATTCGATTTTCGTACGCTCGTTCCTCTCCGTTCTAATCTACCCTGTCAAGTGCGACATCATTTTATTCTGCCTCCGGTTTCACATAATAGTTCGGCTCGTCCATCACTGAGGACCCTTATCGTTTCGCAGTATAGTAACTCATGTGCACTCCTACGAAAGTCTGGCCCGTGGCATCGGTATCCTAACTACGGTGGAGCAGTCTGGGGCCGATACATTATACAGTTTGGTATCATTGATATAATTTCCGGTGTATCCGAATCAGCGGACTTGAAATATGCGCGTTCATTTGATGCCTGCGCTGATGGTAAGCTTGAGATCAGTGAGCTGCAACCTGAATATGGATTGAGAGTAGACTTGCGGTGCCAGGGTCTGTCTACCATGCTCCCCATCGCATGTTGGCCATGGATGCATGAGGCGATCTGTGATCGTAGTGTCACTCACGGATGAGGGGAAGTTTGGGATAAGCTTGGTCTGTGAAAGCTGCGTGCTCTGCAATGAAGTGGATTCGATTGTAGAGATCCTTAAACACAGCTCGTTGAAGGCTATGTGCCCATAATAGACTAAACACTTGCGTATTGTCGGAAAGAACCCAATGGCCATGAAAGGTGCCTTATGAAGGCCTTGAATGACTACAATTCAAACCTTTCTTCCGACATCCAAGGACGCCACTGATCAATTAAGTTGTTGGTTCGCAACGTTCACTGCCCGAACTGCCAAACCGCAGCTGCTGATATCCCTAATATTTATTATATAGTATTATCGTACAGATCTACATGATATCAGCGTGCATTGGATGGAAAACTTCCTTGTCAGAAAAAGTATTCAAAAAATACCCATCGGGCAGATCCAACTTCGAGCCAAACGCGATTCGACCGGCTATGCCAAACAGGGGTCGTTCAACGGGTCTAGACTCTGACCGGCGGTGGCCCTGTGCCGAGCCCTGCCACGCCGTAACCAAATTGTGCAGACTAGAGGGTAGACCCTGAGTTTTCTCGACACCGCATTAACATTATACTAAAAATTAGTAAAAATGGGATCCATGTAGAGGAGATGCGAATCTATAATGCATATAATTTTTGAAAGAAAAAGTGATTAGTGGTTGACTAGATTTTTTTTCTGAAAATGTTGCATAGTAGTATCACCCCTGGCACCACGTTGCGATTACATAATACTCTTACCCCTACCTCTGCGCCGTCATTATAATCATTGGGCGTTGACTGCGCGCTCATTCTGCCCAAATGGCGCTTCTTTATCCACCTCCCGTACGTATTTAAGTGAGCACTGAATTCAAAGTTCCTCACTCCCACCAGTTTCACTCCCCAGAAACTTAACCAAGTCTTCCAGTATGAGCACGTCCTTGTCTGCGTCCCACTGGGGTTCACCTACCGCTTCCAAACGCGCTCTGCTCATTCATGGGCTGACTATGTCCTCACAATCATGGGAGGGCGTCGCTCAGCTCTTAGTAGCAGAAGGTCAGGTTCTCTAATATTATGATGATGATGCTATGTTTTAACAGGCTATCCAGGTTTCTTTGTCGTGGCACCAAATCTTCTCGGGCATGGATGGAGACGAGGCACCGATTATCGTATCTCTACCCTTGCAGAGGACCTCCGCCCATATTTCGCCACGCACACGTCCTACGACGTGATTATAGGCCATTCCCTTGGGGGTTTAGTGACCTTGTCACTCTTGCCATTCCTGCCCAAGACCAAAGAAACCAACATCATACTCGTTGATCCCCCCCTCGAGAGTACGGGGGAGGCATTAAAAAATGCTACCATCGGGTTTCTGAAGGAGGTTACAGACCGCAGAACTACTGATGAGTTCATGGCTGAGAATCCTGCTTGGTCTCGACGTGATAGCATGTTGAGGGCGCTAGGAGTCTACATGTGCGATCGCACTGCTGTCGAAAGGATATTTGAGGTAGTATTTCTGGTATCAAAATGAACAGCATTACTGACGACTTTACTGGAACAGCATAACACGCCTTGGTGTTTCAGCCACCTGTTGAAAAAAAATATTCCCCCTCACGTGAAGATCACCTTGTTGATATCTGATCCAGGGTTCGGTGCTTTCTGTCGTTTGGAGCAGGTCCCTGCCGGCGTGGCGAGATTGAATGTCAAGGTACTTAACAGGATTGGCCACTGGATCCAATACGAGCTCCCGAATGCCATCATGGATGAAGTTTCGCCTTCAAAAGCAAAACTTTAAACCAAAAACTCGAGAAGAGATGGGTTTTCATAGGGTAGTCTTCGTCTGGACTAGTATCGCATTCAGATACTCACACTTGTTATTGATATTCCGCCAAATTGTATCGCTTGAATTATCTACATCATTTCGAGCAGCGTTCACTCGACAGGAACTCGACACTCGGCACAGATTGTCCACTAGTGTTTTCCGGCAATATTCCCTCTCTTATTACCTCTTCCCATCAATCCTTGTCAGTTATCGCTATTTAGTGTGGCCTTCACATTCTTCAGTGATTTTCGCTTCCTGGATTTTTCCTTCTCCTGGTCTGCAGCTCCGCCTTGTACGCACCAATGTCATACATGTTCCTGTCATAGGTAATCACAATTTTATGTCGCATTCTCATCTCACCCAGTAAATCAAAAGATTTAAGTCGGTTCATGATTGAAATTTCGTCATCTACATATATGAAGCATGAGTTACCGCGAGGGCATACTGTAATCCATTTGAGTAGCAGGGCTCATAACCTGACAAGATTATAGCCGGAGTATAGGGGGAAAGAAT
This sequence comes from Suillus spraguei, assembly GCA_016800925.1. Lineage (NCBI taxonomy): Eukaryota > Fungi > Basidiomycota > Agaricomycetes > Boletales > Suillaceae > Suillus > Suillus spraguei. The sequence continues at coordinate 625,030 of JABCPU010000002.1, forward strand.
CCAGAGGGATTCCAGATGAGTTTCTGATGAAGTTTCCCAAGGGAATCCAAAGGATATCCGGAGGAGGTTTCCAAGATGTTTTCTGGAGGTATTCTGGAAATAGGGGTTCCGGAAGAGCAGACTAAGATAGGAACCGGAAAGGAATGGAAATCCGGTTTATAGGAGTAGAGTAACTTCAGTACAGAATAGATTTCTTATTTCGACCCTCATAACTTGTAGTTTACATGTTGTTCTTATACTAAATATGTATGGAGTATCTCTGTCATCATCTCCAATGATATGATGGAGTCTGGAGTAAGTAGCTGTACACTATGCTATCATTGCTATGGATGAGTGTTAGTCTACTCCACTACTTGACAGGTAGTCCGGTAGTAACCTAATCCGGATGACAGGTCACATGACCGGAAATACTTTTGGATATCACTTATCTCTATCTTCTTCCAGATAGGGGCTATCGGACGCGGATTCTAACACTTCAGTATTTTTCTGATGTTCATCCACAGGCGGTGAGTTATGTACATCATCGTTGATGTGCCTGTCCTCATGATTCAATTATGTGTGAGGTTCGTGTCCATCATGGTTGCATGCATCTCCATGACTGAATGGTGTTGCTGGCAGGTGGATTGGTGGAAGCTTTGACCGGAATTTGTGAGCACATTCACATAGTTTTTTGATAGCTATATACCTGCATGTGTTGCTTATGAGGCTGCTCTGGCTAAATGATGTGTTGGTTTTCCTTTGGGACCCACATATTTTGACTGTCAAGAATCAGTACTGACCGCAGTTTTAAGATATTTTCATTTACCATGCATCATACCAGTAACCATCTTGGTGAGTAGTGTTTGATTTCCAATATGACTGCAGCTGATGCTGATTGTTAGGGTACCTATCCATGAGTTCCTGCGATGGTCTGCTTCCACTTTGCATGGACATGTCATTTAAACCAGTCAATGAGTGCTGTTCTCGTTGAGCGAACTGGATTGCAGGACTATTTTGTGATGGAACTGGATTGTAGACATGGTATCCAGTCTTACTATAAGTGAAGTAGTTCATTGCAGCGTTTGATGGCTACAACCGCCAGTGCAAGCTTGCAATAGTATTAAGTTATAGTAATGGGAATAAACTTCATATAACCGAAGTGTCTGACCAAATCAGGAAGGGCTTAGGGCATGTGTAAGTAATTTACGAGAGGACAGCCATAAATAATAACAGTGAGCTCCGTAGCACTATTCTGTAGTGAATTACGTTTACCTGATGAAGGGCCCATCTCCACCAATCCATGAGTGCACTATTGAAGTCGTAAGCGTTCGTAGGAGTCCGTAACACGCGCAAGTTAAGCGTTCATTTCAGTGGTTTTGCAGATGCTGGCATTCTGCGAGTGGCTGAGGAAGTGAGTCATCCACGTATACTGTCCCCCAATTGCTATCCTCACCGTCAGCAACGCATCAAGTGAAAGTTGTCTTTACTATTGGAAGGCGGCAGCTAGGGTCCGTGGTTCTTACGAAATGGTAATTCAAAAGTTCGCTGAAAAATTGGCTATAGGACATTCAAGTTCCATTGAAGCCCCATCTAGCAGGCCAAAATATAGGCCGAGCACCTTCACCGAGGACGACGCCTTGCCAGTTTCACACATTTCGTGTCCCCAATACGAGTGGGGAAACGTGCACGTTCTTGTGCAGAGAGGACCAGCGTACAATAGATACTTAGCGAATGTGGTAGGTAGTTTGGGAGCAAGTTGATAGATACTCATGGTGATGCGAGGGATGACATCATGTTTTGAAATTATCCCGAAACTAGGTAACTCAAGCAACACATCTGGGAGAACATCAATAAAAAGTGTGAGCATCTGAATGCGATAGTTGCAGACGAAAAATGCACTACGAAAACTCAAGTGCTCGGTTCAAAGTTTTGCTTTTGAAAGCGCAACTTCATCCATAATAGCATTCGGAGCCTCGTATTGGATCCAGTGACCAATCCTGTTAAGAACTTTGATATTCAATCTCGCCACGTCAACAGGGATGTGCTCCAAATGACGGACAACGAACCCCGGATCAGATATCAAGAAGGTGATCTTCACGTGAGGTGGGATGTTTTCTAACAGGCCGTTGAAACACCAAGGCGTGTTATGCTGTTCACAGCAGCGGTAAAGTCGTCAGTAATGCTGCTCATTTTGATACCAGGAATACTACCTCAAATATCCTCTCGACAGCAGTGCGATCGCACATGTAAACTCCTAGCGCCCTTAACATGCTATCACGTCGAGACCAAGCAGGATTCTCAGCCATGAACTCATCAGTAGTTCTGCGGTCTGCAATCTCCTTCAGAAACGCGATTTTAGCATTTTTGAATATCTCCCCCGTACTCTCGAGGGGAGGATCAAGGAGTATGATATTGGTTTCTTTCGTCTTGGGCAAGAATGGCAAGAGTGACAAAGTCACTACGCTTCCAAGGGAATGGCCTATAATCACGTTGTAGGTCGTGTCTATAGCAAAATATGGCCGGAGGTCCTCTGCAAGTGTGGAGATGCGATAGTCGGTGCCTCGTCTCCATCCATGCCCGAGAAGATTTGGCGCGACAACAAAGAAACCTGGATAACCTGTTAAAACAGAGCATCGTCATCATAATATTACAGAACTTGACCTTCTATTACTAATAGCTGAGCGATGCCCTCCCATGATTGCGAGGACATAGTCAACCCATGGATAAGAAGAGCGCGTTTGGAAGCGGTAGGTGAACCCCAGTGGGACGCGGACATGGACGTGCTCATACTCGGATGACTTGGTTGTGTTCCGAGATATATCCGGGCAGTGTGACTGGTGGGAGTGAGGAACTTGTGAATTCAGTCCTCACTTAAATGTTTACTGAAGGTGATAAAGCTTGGGAGTCACTTACGCTTGGTTACCGCAGGCAGTATTTATGCTGATTATGGGAACTCAGGTAAGCTTACAAGTATAAAAGTCTAAGCTTTATCTGGTTTTTGTGCTGGCTCGTGTGTTTGTATTCACTCCGTCTGATTCCAGTATCGATATGGCTTGTGGTTCGTGTACCGTCTCCAATCCGCCTTCTCTGTTATCATTTAGTCTTTGTAATCATTGTAATTTACATCACATACCATTGATGCCATAGTATACCAACCTTAGTTCGCAATGATAGAATTCTACAAAGTCTAATGATGGCATCCACACTGAAGATGAGAGCAGACCATACATACAAGGACTTGGATGGTGACGACCCAGAGAATAAGACATAGCACCTTTTGTGCTTCAGAGGTAGGCTTGTTAATGATGTCGCCAACTCCATAAAAAATCAAAGGGAACTCAACCTTAGAAAGGTTATATGCTCAGGTCAAGCTGAGAGCTGAAAAATTGGTTATGCGACATTGAAGCGAGGGCAGCCCACGGAACGCCCTAGTAAAAGGCGAGGGCGTTGTCTGCTTGAGTTACCCTCTGTCGCTATCTAACTAAGGAAATCTTAAAGTGGCGCTAACAGAATTTCGCATTTTCTTTGGTAAACGGGTTTTCCTTCGATATCCATATTAGGAATTATCTACTCATTACTTCCTCTGACGACTGTGCTACGAGAACCCCTTGTCATCATGACCGACGATGAATTGTCGCTCCTTGTATCAACAGGCTTGCAGACCTTCCTGACCTCAGGTAGAATCTCGACGCCATTAACTTCAATGGATTTCCTTTTGGCTCTCATATCCTCCAAGTCATCCACATCCGCCGCTCCAGGCCTCGTAATGCCACGTCTAACTGATCTAACCCGTGTAGAAAAGGTACTCGAGGCCTTCTCATCAAATTGGGATCATGGCTCTATCCTACTTTCTCACGAAGGCGGCGAGTTGCACATTACGGATGTCCACCTGGGGAATCCTCGTGTTCTTGACACTATCAATCCTCGAAAGCGCAAGCGAGCACCCATAGACGAGGATGCAGACTCTGCTGCTGGTAACACACCTGATGAGATCTCGTCATCCAACGGTGAAAACGATTATTCCATCTCCATGAACACCCCCTTAGGAAATCTAAGTAAAGACTTGAAAGAGGTCTACGCAATCCTCCAGAAGAGCACAGCAAAGGGCCGACTGCTTGCGGAACGCGTACGTGTACTATCAATGTTTGTGTGGTGCGTTACGCTGAGCATTCAGCACTAGTTTCGATCTCTCAACGGTGGGTTCGAACCGATCTGCACCTACATCACCAAAGTAGACTGTGCCAAATCCCGCTCCGAAGCTGATCCTTCCAATCCGCCTAACCCCGCTTTCTGCAACAACCTGCACTTCCGCCCTCTCATTCGACCGCACACAGACCCCGGTCTCGGACATTGCTCTTACCTCAACACGTGCTACTCTGAGCCAACATACTCACAATCACCTTCGATTACTCCTTTCCCACCTGGCACTGGAGCGCGTGTGTCACTGCCGTCTGGTCTCGGCGCAGGAGGCAGGGGAAAAGAGAAAGCGCCATGTCGGTATTTGCATTTCGAAATTGACTGGGACGAGAAGGATGGACCCCTTGCTCCGATTGATGGATGGAGAACTCAGAGGTTAAAGAAGCCTTTCAAGATTGAGTTGGGAATGGGTCCTGATGGAAGAAACATGCAAGTGGTATGTACGGTGAATGTGTCTCGACATGGTGGACCCTAATGTTGTTCGGCCAGCTTCCTCCTCAGTGGATCAATTGTGACCTGCGTCGTTTTGACTACTCGGTGCTAGGAAAATTTCACGTTATAATGGCAGACCCACCATGGGATATACACATGAGCGTGCGCGTCTTATAGGACCATTCCACCGTACGTGAGTCTGAGTGAATTTTGAATAGCTTCCGTATGGTACGATGACCGACGATGAAATGCGTGCCATGCCGATACCAACACTGCAGGATGAAGGACTACTTTTCCTTTGGGTCACCGGGCGTGCAATGGAAGTCGGTCGGGAATGCCTCCGAGTATGGGGGTATACTCGTGTCGATGAAGTAGTTTGGGTTAAGACTAACCAGGTACATGCCTTGTAACCTCTTAATCCTTCTATTTACTTATATCTTGTAGCTCCAACGCGTGATCCGCACTGGCCGAACGGGCCACTGGCTCAACCACACAAAAGAGCACATGCTTGTCGGTGTCAAAACGCGCACAGACGCTGCAGGGAACCTTATTTTCCCCTCCTGGGCAAACCGCGGACTTGACACTGATGTCATAGTGAGCGAGGTGCGCGAGACGAGTCGCAAACCAGATGAGGCCTACGGGCTGATCGAAAGGATGTGTCCTGGCGGGCGGAAGATTGAGATTTTCGGAAGAAAGCACAATACGCGACCTGGGTGGGTGGTCGTGAACGATTTCATATGCTGTGGTGTGCTGACGATGGTGCTCTACAGGTGGCTTACACTCGGGAATCAGCTGGGTCAGGACCAGATATATGAAGAGGATCTAGCAGCACGGATCAAGGCAAGATACCCAGAACGTTTCATGTCCGTGTCCGGTCAAGCTATGATCACTAGATAGTCCTATGCATTTTTTATTTTTTCGATGGCAGCCTTCATATCATCTCACTCAGTGCCACTACTATTATGTGTCAGGTGACATTTTGGCAAGTCTTACCTCCGTATTTCGCATGAGACACACTTCTCTGTATTATAAACGCAGAACATGCTACCCACTCTTGTGTTTCGTGCGATCTATGGTACGTTTCCGTCTCTGTGGTTTTTGTCTGCAACTGCTTCAATTACAAATAAGCGAATTCACAACTTGTTGATACCGGGCCGGATTTGCTGTCGCTTCTCTGCGCGCATATGTTCTGTATAAATCTAATCTGATCCCGCTGCGCAATCACTTTTCCTACGCTTACTTCTGCCACCCTTCCCCAGGCTAAGCGCCAAACCTCTTCAACCAAGACAGTGTACTACATGTCCAGTTCAGCATCCCAATGGGGTTTTCCTACCGCTCGCAGGCGGGCTCTTCTCATTCATGGCATGACGATGTGCTCGAATTCCTGGGAGGGCCTCGCTCAGCTGCTGGTAGCAGAAGGTCAGGTCGTAATACTGCAGCAATGATCTTTCTAACAAGATGATCAGGTTTCTTCGTCATAGCGCCGAACCTCCTTGGGCATGGAGGGAGACGGTGCACCAAATATCAGGTATCTGACTTCGCAGAAGACCTCCAACCATATTTCGCCATGGACACCTTCGACGTGATCATCGGTCATTCTTTTGGATGCCCAGTGACCTTGTCACTCTTACCGTTCTTGCCCAAAACGAAAGAAACCACCATCATACTTGTCGATTCCGACCTCGATTTTTCACAAGCCCAGATCAACATTTTCAAGGATTATGTTGTAGACTGGACGACGAATATCAGAACTGTGGAGGAGCACATGGCTGAGAACCCTGCTTGGTCACGACGTGACTGCGTGTTAAGAACGATGGGAATCGCAATGGTTGATCCCAACGTTATGAGGTCTTTCGGGTAATATTTCAAGTGTTGAAATAGGAGGTATTGCTGACGGGTTCTGGCTTTGGATCAAACAGCAAAATACATCGTGGTCTTTCAGTGGGTTGCTCAAAAGCATACCACCTCACGTCAAGATCACAGCGCTGGTATCCCAGGCAGATCCAGAGCAGTTCCCTCGTGACAACGAGAGATTGAACGTCAAAGTGCTCACCGGCGTCGGTCACTGGATTCAATACGAGTGTCCGGATGCTATTATGGATCTAATTCCCCTACGAAGAGCAGAATTGTGAGCTGTGCAGAGAAGGGATGGGTCTATGACCGTCGCATCCAATCATGTACTCGCTATTTACTTCTTCCAGACACCTAGCATATGGTAAGGCATTCCCAGCATCGTAGTCGCCATATACCAGAGGTTCGAAAGAAGACAGCTTGTTGGAATCGACACCTGGCTTCAGGAAAATATGGAGACAGTCAGGGCGCTTGGCTAGGGCGAAAATCAAGGGAGAACCCCAGCGAGCGGCAATATCCACGTCCAGGAGATCGGGGTGCTTTTTGACAAGATATTCGACTATCCACGGCTGTCCGTGTTCAAGCGGGATGAATAAAAGTGTGGGCGAAACCACATTGGCACTCAACCATCTATTAAGTACTTGGTGTTTTGACAAAACTCCGAGTTCAGCCGTGACAGGGCGGTCAAAACGTGAGGATCCTCATCCAAAACATGTCCAAGGTGTCTCCATCCTAATATTGCATACTTTAATAATGAATGATCTCGGAAAGGGTCACGATCATCATCATAATCAGAATCAAAGCTGGATGTTGGTCATCAGTTCCGTAACTATGCATATATGCAAAAGACAGTCTCGTACTTCTTGTGCAGACCTCATTTACAAAGTCGTATGACACATACGTAATCAAGAGTTCGCATATCCATGCGTGCATGTCCGAAATTGATTTGAAGATCTTGTGTGGGCGACTGATCAGATATTCCTGGTTGCATGGCACATCAGCAGACGAATAGGATGATGAAGTTTAATATATCATACTAACGAGATAGAGCGACGGTGCCAGTTTTCTCGTTATAGGTCACGAGTCCTCTACATGCGGCAACGATATCCATAGGGTTTGTAACACGAAGGTCCATGTTATAATCTAGACTGTTGCGTCAACACAGTCTATATTATATCTTGGACCTTCGTTATGGCAATGGGACATCGTCATCAGGATCGTTGTAGAACTTGATCTCAGAAGCGTCCTTGAGGGAGCCATTAGCATTGAGTCTTGAGACATTTTCAGGGAGATGACTAACTCACAATTTCGTCGTTGTCACCTCGTTTTGTACACAGAGCACGAAGAAAACACCAGCATATCACAGAATATTGGTATCCTAGGAGATCAGTCAGAGTAAAAAGCCGGTGGAGGATTAGGAAGACGTAGAGACATAAACAAATGAATATCTGTGATACAATGTCAGTGGGTGAGAAAATTGAAAGTTCAATTGGTTACTACTTACCTGCAAAAAGGCTAAAGGTAGCCTGACCAGGTTACCGACAGTGCAAATCCCGAAGGTCGGTCTGACGTCGAGGTAAGCGATGTTGAAGTAAGAAATTGACAAGGGTTCGGAACGGTTCGGCCTTGCCGGACAAAAACGGAACAGTTCGGGAGGAGCCAGAACCAAGAACCGGAAATCGGTCCATCGTGAAGAACCGGACCGCGGCAGCACTAGTGTTGCCCAAGTTCGATCATCATGGCTTCATTAAGCTGGTCAAGCGTCAGAGGCGTGAATGCGCTGGTCACCAAAAACAAGCAACGCTGGGCAATCAGGCCATCGTCTTCCTCACTTTCCTCTATAGAATTAATCATCCTGTCATGCGTCTCGTCCAGTCCTGCTGGAAGGTCGTTGAGGGCTTTCTGAATACTGCTAGGTCTTTTGCACGTTATGATTATGTCTAGTTGACAGTGTCAACTGGACATAATTATAATGTGCAAGACACTGAACCCAGCGAAACCTGTGTGTGATGATACGACGATGAATTCACGAGGAACGAGTGCAGACTGCTCCACTCACATGCCCTCGGTCTTTTCTAACAATTTCTCCAAATTGTCTGCTTCAGCTATTCAGATAGGCACAATAAGCGTTCTTGGGTCTCGAGATGCTCTGCAATGTGCAGATGCATATCTTCTTTAATTTATGTGCTCAACAAATTAAAGAAGATATACACTACATCGCTTGTCAACAGCTTGGTCGCTAGTGTATCTGCTCACGCACCAAATCCCCGACTCCATAACAAAATAATTCGTACACAAATTACCACTTATGTACAACTGTATGTCTGAGTTCCCATAACCAGCATGTACACTGGAAGCGAGTGATAAAACGCTGAGGTATGGACGACGACAAGGCACGCGTTAAATACACTGCGTTATGTAACGATCAGGTGGCTTGATGCGCACTGTACAGTACCAATAGGATACCAATAAGGTGAAGAAGGTGCAAGATATGGAAGAGCGTCCAAGATGGATGTGAACACAGCATAAATACTGTCTGCAGTAATCAAGCGTGAGCTTTGATTGTCACTGCCTTTTGGCGTAACTGTTAAGGGACGACAGTCTTAACTACTTACACTGTACAGAATAAGAACACGCAAACCACAGTGCAAGTTTCAACTTGAAGTGTAATCCTGTTGTTGTGAGTGCGTTCCATGTTCAATTGAGAATCCCCTTGAATCTGCATACAATCACTGCCGAAACGAGAATTTGATCAGGTCTGGACAGGGTGCGAAAAGACGACATAACCCGTATCAATAATCAGAGGGGGCAAATCATGCAAATCCCGAGGTGACAGAGCAGTGGGAAACCGTCGTACCAGATTTTTGGGTGATTGTTTTCAAGTTGATGCCTGTGTAGTGTGCTAACTCAGAACAAAACGTCAGACTCCGATGATATTTTCCCAGTGACGTAAATTGCGTTGTTGTTCAGTCTAATGAAGCTTGTCTTTTTACTGCAACCGGATATGATTATTGTCCTGTTTATTAGACACGCTGCTGCACTCGTTATCAACCAGACGTAGCACAGGTATGATTCCCTCATCGCAGTAATCAAATGATAAAGTTTTATTTCTCTACTCAGTAAACTGAGTTCAATTTCATTACGTCTACCACATGCTCTCAAAATTCAAGTTACTCGATACACCACACACGTTGGTCCATCTGACTCTGGGCTCTAAAAGAAACCAGTCCATTTACTTCAACGTTTGTGGGGAAAACCCCTGTCCACTACGTCATTAAAGGACCTTGGTACTTTCAGTCGTTCTCCCACTTGGAATTATTACTTTCAACTTCAACAATCAACTCCAATTCAGGCTGAATATTCTAGAACGCTGCTCTTCATCTGAGGCTACAGTGACAACTTGGTCGTATGCTACTGAACCACAACTTCCAAGCTATGGAATCTCTGGAGCCTCGACTTTTTCTGCTCCCGACCTATTTGGGATGGCGTACGTCAGGAACTTCGTTTGAACCTCGCATCGGACCTTACCACGTCAAACACATTGATGATTAATCTGTCATGCCGGTGAGCCATGTTGCTAAACCCAGGACACAAATTACTAAAACTCACACATTCCCCGCAGCCGCGACAAATATAATTTGCGATACAAGCTCCACAAAAGGTGTCTCCAGCAGTGGGAATAGCGGAGATTGATGATGCTAAAGCAGCAACGATGGCAACAATAATGTAGGAGGAGAAACGCATTGTGTGATATGATAAGATAAATCTGAAGTTTCATTGCTTTTATAGGCTGGGCATCGTGTTCTCCGTGATGGGTATGGGTATGCATTTTAGGAAGGGCCTATCCATCGGAACCCCTGAAGTATACGATGTGAGTGAATTTCAATCCACTGCTTGCTGGCATGATGCTTCATCGGGGGAAAGAAGCGAACAGACAGCGGTCGACCTGGCTACAAAGTGTAGGGCACAAGTACTTGGGGTCAACAGTTCTATCAACTGGTTATAACTAGCAAAACTGCAGGCGCCTAGGTACGAATTGGTAAGGATGAAATTAATGCAGTCTCGTCTCTCGCCATCGTAATATATCATTCCTCACTTCGCTGTCAGGCAGATGGGGATGATATGATGGATGGGATCGGATCAAGTTGACGAACTCGTCGAACAACACATGGTCAGCAACACGGAAGGGAATATCGATATCGATAACAACACGAATCACTGGGGAAACGAGAATTTGACCAGGTCTGGACATGACATATAATCGGATGCAAATCCCTAGGTGACAGAGCAGTGAGAAGTACCCGTTTCTGGTTCTAATCCGACTTAGGAATACTGACTATTGCAGAGTTTGAATATGGATTACTAGTACTATTCCGACGACTGAATTATATCTGGTTTGTAGGGTCCGCATGTCTGATTTCAGTCTGAATATCATCATAATCGTGTCGGATTAGCATCTGAATACGAAGCTATCATATGACTATAAGCTCTCCTACGGATCTGCCCCGCTGACGCTTCCAGTCGTTGCTTCCCTCATTCACTGCCTCTCACCACCACAATGTACGATTTCCATTTCAACTTTCTAGAAGAAAGGAAGTGCGTGCCACATAACATGATTAGTGCTGCCGTGGTCAGGTTCGGTCCGATTCAGAGGCTCCTGGATGAGAACCGAGAACCGGACCATGGACCGGTTCTACAGAATCTTCGAACCCAGATAAACTCATTCTGGCGTTGTCAAGGTCCAAAAACAGTAAAGAATACGACAGACGACATTACGCACCGTATAAGAATGAACCGTCACCAAAGCACCACCAGCATTGAAATTACGCACTTCCTTATTGGACAGCGAGAGACGGTGACAAGCCGTCAGCATCAGACAAGCGAGCCAAAAGACAAGAAAACAAGAACCTGCACCAACTGAGAACGGGACACAGCCAGAGCATCATTCAGCATCGAGCCAAAATACTAGAACACGGCACTCTCTGAGAGCAGAACACGGCCAGAGCATCATCAGCGTCAGGTAAGCAAACCAAAAGACGAGAATACATACTCTAAGAGCGGGACGCAACAAGAGCGGTATCAGGGTTGGGTATTAAGCGAGCCAAAAGACGAGAACACGCACTAGCTAGGAGTGAGATATGACCAGCGCATCATCAGGGTCGAGTGAGTCGACAGACAAGAAACGCACTGCCTGAGAGCGGGACACGGCCAAAGCATCATCAGGGTTGGATAAGCAAGCCAACAAAAGAGAAACACGCTGACTGGGAGTGGGACGCAGTCAGAGCATCATCAGCGTCGGATAAACGAACCAAAAGACAATAACAGCTTACTACAGGACCTTGTTTCGTCACTCCGAAGGTGAAACTAAATGCCCCGAATGTGAAGGCAACTCTAGGTTTGATGGCGAAACCAGACATGTGTTTGAGTGGAAGATGGACTTAGCGAAATATTTAGACAAACTCACCTTCAAATCAGGGTGTATTCAGACAGTCGAGAACACCATATACACAGGCTGATTTATGTTGGGACAGTATATATTTCACGAGCAAATGAAGACCTGGAAAAGTCATCTGGAAATTGAATTGTTCTGTTAGCAACTATGAGCTCTTACATTTCACCACACGTCTGATTTACGGCGGGGTTATGAACTAGGTACATTTTGCCTGTCTCCCTTGAAATATCAATTTCGCCCATCTGCTGGGGATCCCCTACTTCAAGCACTCCTTCGCAACTTGTTGATGCCGGGCCGGATTTGCTGTCGCTTTGCCATCAGATGACCTAAATCTCTCGTGCAGGCGCATACATTATGTATCAATCTGATCTGATCCCGCTGCGCAATCAAAACCACTGAAATCAACGCTTAGCTTAAGCGCATTACGGACACTTTTACGAACGCTTACAACTTCACTGGTAGCGCACTCTGAAGATAATATGGGCTTGATTTTATCTCTAAAATAATATAGACAACATGAGCCTTGACGAAACAAAAAATGCAACTAGTGCAAGTGTGAGCGCAATGCATTGATACACCTGCAGTGGTGATTGTACTAACTTAACCAAGAATGGACGTTACGAACGCTTGGCCTGAGCTATGCCAAAAACAAACTGCTTTAAAGCATGTTCAGAGCGCACTTCGCCCAATCGCTCACTTCTGTCACCCTTCCGCAGCCGAACTAAGCGCTAAACATCTCCAACCAAGACCGTGTGCTACATGTCCAGTTCAGCATCCCAATGGGGTTTTCCTACCGCTCGCAGGCGGGCTCTCCTCATTCATGGCATGACGATGTGCTCGAATTCATGGGAGGGCCTCGCTCAGCTGCTGGTAGCAGAAGGTCAGGTCGTAATACTGCAGCAATGATCTTGCTAACAGGACGATCAGGTTTCTTCGTCATAGCGCCGAACCTCCTTGGGCATGGAGGAAGACGGTGCACAAAATATCGGGTATTTGACTTCGCAGAAGACCTCCAACCATATTTCGCCATGGACACCTTCGATGTGATCATCGGTCATTCTTTTGGATGCCCAGTGACCTTGTCACTCTTACCGTTCTTGCCCAAAACGAAAGAAACCACCATCATACTTGTCGATTCCGGTCTCGAGTTTCCAGAAGCCCAGATCAACATCTTCAAGGATTATTTTGTAGACTGGACGACGAATATCAGGACTGCGGAAGAGCACATGGCTGAGAATCCTGTTTGGTCACGACGTGACTGCGTGTTAAGAACGATGGGAGTCGAATTGGTTGATCCCAATACTATCGAGATCTTTCAGGTAATATTCCAGGTGTTGAAATAGGAGGTATTATTGCTGACGGGTTCTGTCTTTGGATCAAACAGCAAAATACGTCGTGGTCTTTCAGTGGATTGCTCAAAAGCATACCACCTCACGTCAAGATCACAGCACTGGTGTCCCAAGCAAATCCAGAACAGTTCCCTCATGACAATGAGAGATTGAAAGTCAAAGTGCTTACCGGCGTCGGTCACTGGATCCAATATGAGTGTCCGGATGCTATTATGGATCTAATTCCCCTACGAAGAGCAAAATTGTAAGTTGTGCAGAGAGGGGATGGTGTTCTGCAGGGTTTTTTAGTCTATGACCGTCGCATCCAATCGTGTGCTCGCTATCTATTTTCTAGACTGTTTGAGCATGTAGTATCCCACTTGTCAACAGCTTCCACCGCTTTGGTCGCTAGTGTATCTGATAATTCCGAGTCCAGTATCACGTCTTTTTTGTTGTACGTATTACAAAAATCAACTTCCCAGCCCGCTGTTCGTACCTTTTGTTTTCGATTGACATTCGTCAAATACTTGCCCTGAGCTGCTGCGCCCAAGTATTCAACTCCTATTGTACTACTCCTTGATCTCTGACTGAGTTACCATGACCACTGTCCCATCTGCAAGTCAGTGGGGATCCCCTACTGCAAGTAAGAGAGCATTCCTTATACATGGTTTAAATTCGTCTTCGCACACGTTCCACCGTGTTGCATCTGCGCTTGCAGCCAAAGGTGGGTCCTCTTCGATTGATCATTTTGACAGCGCTTATTCATCGATTTTGATATCGTAGGATACTTGGTCGTCGCTCCAAACCTTCTTGGACATGCTCTCAGGAAGCCTGGAGTTGACTTCCATGTCCAGACATTGGCAGATGACCTCTTGCCATATCTTCAAGCTGCCGAGTATGATATCGTCATCGGCCACTCAATGGGCGCGCTCGTGGTATTGTCGCTTTTCAAGTACCTGCCAAAAACCAAGCCTACTTCAATAGTCCTTATCGACCCAACTCTGGAGTTGACCGCAGAGCAGGCGGTGGATGGGAGGGCTAGGTTTTCCAGCGATGTCAGAGCTAATCACACTGCAGAAGATTATATGGCATTGAATCCTCTATGGACGAGAGAAGATGCCATTTGGAGAGTATTGGGGACTCATATTGGAAGATCAACAAACCCCGATGATCACATCGATGTCAGTGCTTGCGAGTGGCTTTTCGGAACAACGGTGCTGATGGTTAGAATTGTTATAGGGCAACATGCCATGGTCATTCTCGCATCTGATCGCCGACAAGCCTGCCGCTGCCGCATTGACAGTTCTGATTCAAGATCTGCGATTTAATGGCGCTTTGAAGCTAGAAAGTGTCGCAAAATTTAAAGACATTAGAGCAGTGGTTGTTCCGAATGCTTCGCACTGGATACAGTATGAATTCCCGGAAGTAATTGTTGAGGAGGCGCTAAGGAATATTGAAGAATAAGACAATGGGCAATTAAGACTTTCATATTTCTACCATCATGTTGTAGTACAGCACAAACCTGAATGAACATGGCTCTAATCAAAGAATGCCTCTGCATCTTCATCCCATCCTAATGTTTCTGCGGCGATTCCAAGCTGTCGGAGCATCGTACCCATTGTGTTACGCGTTTGCTCATCGTCTTCTGAATGAATTTTGTGGGCAAAGCCTTCATCCAAGGGATTCTCCGCGGCAGTATTCATCTCGTTCTCCGCATAGACTTCGCGTTTGATACCAGGGGAGTCCCAACCCCAATTCGAGTCCCGTGAGCCCACCTTGCCCTTGCCTCTGCCCCAACCCATATCGTCCTCATTGTTCGCAGAATCTTTCACCAAATCCCAAAGTTCATATGCGACCTCCCTGCCAGCCTCTGTCCATTTCTTGATGAGCCCGACGAGCATCTTTTCTTCATCGTCCTCTTTCACTTTGACCGCGCGTTTAAGAAGTTGTAATTTACGTTCTAGGAATTGGACTGTAGGCGTCAGTCGAACCGACGATCCTCTTCCAGACGATGCTGAAGCAGAAGAACTTAACGGAGATTTGAATTGTGACGCCGCTTTAAGAGTGCGAACTCTGGTCTTAGCTGGTGTAACGGACGGAGCTGCATGGGCACGATGAGGCTTCTGCGGTGTTAGAGGCATTTTCGGAGCCAATGGAGGTGCCAGAAGACTCGACGGAGGACTCTTGGACTTGAGAAGATCCTCTGATGGTGTACACTCACCCTTGTTCAGGATTAAAGGTGAACGAAACGGAGCGATGAGTTTCTTGAACTGCCTCTGCTGAGATGCCAAGGTGGCGCGCTTTGGAGCTGGTGGCAAATGCCCTTTACTATCGTGTGTTTTCTGCGAGCAAACTCAAATGAATGACAGTACATTGTCGATAAGAAAACCCATTCTAATTACCACACGTTTAGCGGACCGCGTGTCTTCCGGGCTTTGTGGTAGGCCCTTGGTATGCAGACCAACGCTACCGAACTAAACATACATTTTAAGCCGCTGAAACCAGTAGAACACTCTACCCTACCTCTCCTTCCGGCCAGGATCGCTTCTGCGGCAATGGGTTAACTTCTTGAATTTTATAAGTGCTCTTGTTCGTTTTAGGGCTTCCCCCATGAACGGCGAGATCGTAGGGCTCATGCTATAATCCATGCAATTGATCGTACTGACCGGACTTCCGAAGAAAACGACGTCACAAACCATTTCTCTCTGTTGATATGCGTCAAGATCACCATGGTCGTTATAAGCCTCTTCCAATGCATCTGGGTAAACTCTGTCCGGAGAACTGATGATATACTGATCGTCTGACTCCATTGTTATAGCCTAGGACTTATCAGCAGACACAGAGGGAAAATACGGCGCATATACCATGTCTACAACTTTGTAACGATCTCCAGTTTCGATAGATGACGACTGAGATGATACGAGCGGGGACGAAGAAAAAATCTGGGGAGGGCTGGAGCTTGGAGGCAAAGAAGACGACCTTGCATAATCCAGGGGGGAGTTCGATGGTACTTCTTCATCTACTTCACATGACTGAAAGCGAGGTGGTTGAATTGCAATGTCACTAGAATGGAAACGAATCATCTGTAGGTCGTTCGTGTTGATCAATTCAACATGCGGAGTACCTCTCCGTGAGATAAAAGGAGAGATTAATGCATTGAGGACCTGCGCATTGTATTAGCTTGTTCCAAATAGCAACGAAGTATATACGCATACCTCATCTGTTTGGAATAGAGGTTCGTTTGTGGTAATTCGGGACATTGCTGTTGAACAAGATGCATTTGTCATGGGTTCTGCGACGTAAATGGGAGAAGATCCCAGGTTATTGTAAAGTCGATGGACTCTTCAGTAGAAAAAACTACCTAAATGACATTGAGGATCCTTCAGGTCACTGGATTGTGGTGGTGAGGGAGAGACGTCAGGAGGTAGCTGCAATGCAAGTGATTTTTCATCCAACTGTGCATATATGCGCATAAATCAGCACCAATAAGTCAGGCAAAGGTAATATATATATAATTGCCTGGTAGTCTTCCGAATGTGGCTTGTCCTGCATGCATAATAATTCGACAAGGACCTGGGTGTATGCGCGTGGTGTCTTGCTAGTTTCATCACGGGAGTTCATGGAAGCAAGAGCATCAGTACTAAGTTCTGTCGTTTGATGTTCAGGGGTTGTATCCATATCTGAAGCAATGGAAATATGTAGCTGTAGGATAATGAGTACTGCACTCAGTGAGTGAATGATGAAGAGAGAATTCAAGGACGCGTCTCATCAAGACCACGAGAGTGGTCACGTGCTCATAAAGTGGCCACTATATTTGAATCGCATCATGTCGCAAGCTTGCGGTCAAAGAATACTTATCGAGAACAAGTGTCGAGCAATGGTCTTTTAACAAATGCAGAGATGACTACTTTCGCACAGAGCGAACACGTGGGTCACCCCGTTCTGAACGTTTTCGTAATTTTTCTTGCCTCTTGCTGACCGTTTCCTTCTCGCCGCCCCCCTCTGCAGCCTGCGAACTCGCACTACGGGACCAACCGAGCATTGGACCAACGAAGTTACTCCACACTTTGTATCCAGCGTACAATGGGATCTAGTAAAGGAATATCAGTTTGTAACTACATGGTGAGGTCACACAGGCACTCACTACGAGGTAGAACCACCAGACCCATTCACCGAAGGCGCCACTGCCGATCTGACACGCCCCTAGACATATAGTATGTGTTCAGCCGAACCCTCAGAGTGACACCGACTCACATGTGACATAAAGTATGTCAAAACACCATTCTGTTACTCCCGGTTGATTAAGGTCTTCTCCGGGAGAGATGAGTGCTCCAGTTGTTGGGTCTCGTCTTGTGGTTCCCATCCTTTCAAGATAGCGTGAAAGGAATAAGGCAGGAAGATATGTCACAACGTAGAGTGCCAGCGAGCCTTTGGATGGAGGAAGAGAGCTTCGCCGGAATAAAAGACGGAAGACTGCTGAGATGAGGGTGGGGATGAACATTCCGAGCCTCAGATTTCGGAGGGCCTGTTCATTCTGTAACGCTTAAAAATGTTGTACATTTTCAAAGAGAACGCTGGATGTTATGATGAAATCGTACCAATTCGTTTGGCTGCACCGTGAGCCATGATGGAGGATGGCCTGCAAGCGTGCTGAACCTATTTGTGCACGCGTCCCTATGATTTCAAAATTAGCTTCCGCGCGTCAACTCCGCATTTCAAACTTACATTCATGTCGCAGACCAACTGCATAAAAGCAGTGAAAGAGGCCGTCCAGGCTAACAAGGATCACCAACACGCCTTAAAAGTATACACCGAAAGACTTGAGGCAGAACTTCAAACTGTCGACAAACTCGTGGTGTGTCTTATTCTGCATATTTCACACGTAGTTTCAATAATGATATCTAGGAAACCGCTGATGCTAATCCGGACGGCGAGCCAGATATCGACGTTGGAGGCTCCATCCTCATTCCAGGCTCCGTCAAGGCATTTGGACTCCTGGCGCCGAGTGAATTGCTTTCAGAGGTGAGAATGGCGCGTGTTTGCTCTTCCACTTCTGAAGGTTTCCTCTAGGACTCTCCGTTCTACGAAGAAGCTGCACGACGAAGTCGGTATATAAGCTTGACAGACGTTCATCCCAGTGCGTTATTCAAGCCATTACGCTATCCGTCCCCTTACTTTGCAACTGCAGTGACCAAAAAGGACCTCGAGACTCTGAGAGAAGCTGTAAGGACCGAAAACTACCGCATGCACGCTCTGGATGCTCAACGAAAGTTCGTTCTACTCTGTGCATAATATGATCTTACCAACTTCTCCTTCAGAGGCAATCCTGTTTTTACAAGCAATAGATCATCAAACTATCTTGAGTTGAATAAGGAGGGCCTCGATTGGGATCGCATTGCAGAGAAGGTAGGTTTAAATATATCATGCCCACAACTACTACTGTTAACACGTGTGCCCTAGGTCTCTTCATCATCCATGTATCCGCGTACGCCAAGAGAGTGTGAGATACGTTGGCTGGGTGATCAGCATCCATGTTTCAATCGTGGCCCTTGGACACAAGACGAAGTTGCCAAACTCAAAAGGCTCGTTGCAGAATACGGGAATGAACAAGTGGACTGGGAGGCCGTGGTAGATAAACTCGGGGTATGTCTGCCTTTTGAATTAACAGAAAAGGAATAATGATTTATACATGACAGACTCACCGAACACCACTGGACTGTATGAGACACGGCACAACGCGAAAAATTCATTTGTGGACACCTGATTCCGACAAGCGTTTGTTGAAAGCTGTCGCTACTTTCGGTCACGATAACTGGTGTGTAGGTATGTGTCTTTGCAACATCACACAATTATATCCGCGCTCAAAAAAAAACTGCTTTTACTGTACAGTCGCCTGTCAAGTCTCAGAAGATACTACCCCTAGCCAGTGCCAGAACCGCTATCAGCGCACACTCGACCCCACTCTGAGGCACAAATCATGGTCTGATGAGGAGGACTCACGCCTACGTCTCGCAGTCCAAGCGCACGGTACTTCTTGGGTGAATGTCGCATCCGCCATCCCAGGCCGTCATAATGATCAGTGTCGTGATCGTTGGAATGATATCCTTGATCCCGCGCTAACTAAGGGGAGGTGGACCGAAGAAGAAGACCGAGATCTTTTGGCCCTAGTTCAGCAGTTAGGGACTTCGAGTTGGAAGGAAATCAGCAATCGACTGGATAGCGGCCGCACCGATAGCATGGTAACATTAATCGCTTAAGAGGCCCCATGTCTCTTTTTCATTTATTTTGCTTTAGTGTCGAAACAGGTACAATAATCTTCAAAGGCCAAAGACCTCGAAGCCACCCAAAACGCAATCTCAAACAGCATCCTTCAGCGTCATTGCTCAACCCTCGATGGACATGATCGCAGAGTCATCTCGAAAGAGAAAAGCATCTATCCCTGCTAATGAATCCAATGACGTGAATGAATTCGCGTCCATTGAGGAGTCAAGCTCTGTACCCAGGATTTCAGGTATACATGTAACCACGAGAACGGCTGATTCGGCCATAATGTTCCTTGATCCTGTCATTAACGTCGACCCTGAAACTCACAAGAAACACACTCGAGAAGTTCTAGGGATGGCCAAGAGCAAAAGCCTTGAGAAGGCGAAGTCGAATTCAACAGATCCTGACGCTGGCACCACCCCCGAGGGCACTGGCGACCCATCAACGTCTACCAAAAAAGTGGGGAGAAAGAAAAAGGCTCATGCAGAAACTGCCTCCGAAGAAATGCCAGCCAAGAAGACTCCCCGTCCTCGAGCCCGACCTCTTCGCAGCAAAAAGAATGCCGCGCCTGGTACCATGGTTTTAGATTTAGGGCCTCCTTATGTTTCAGGTAGGTATTCATGGTTACCATATTGTTTCTAGATCTTGACTCTCTTTAACGCGCCAGCAGGCGGCAATAGTGTGACTACTGATCAAGCTGGGCCAAGCACTCTGAATCCTGGAGGCCCCGCACTTGTGGTCCAGTGCTGTCATGTCAGTGAATTAGGTTTGAGACCGCCTTCGCCGTCGAATCGAATGGGATAGGTGCTCCTGGATATTGAGGATTTATAACGATGTCTTACTTTTCACTCAAAAGTGTCGGTAAGCCTGAAATGATAGACTGTCTCATAATACATGCATAGAAGGTATTTCGACCGTGAAATCGTATATTATGGTTCATTACTTGACGTGTGCTTGTGTGTCTCGACCAATATCTAGCTCCTGGTCGGCTCACTAATATGTTCTACCTACTGGAACCAAGCCTTTCCATCAGTACAAGGGCGGGAAATTTACGAGACTGCTAGCACGATGTCCTTTATAACTGTAATGAAGGTCAGCACGATACTCATCAACTTCGTGCTTCGATAACTGACCCTGGATACTTTGCATCTATACATTGCCGGCAATCATCCCAATTTCGTGTACAATCCCTGCACATGGGGGACGCACAAGTTTTGCATGAATGCGCTGCCTCGGTCCATCTACACTGATGACAGTAGCAATGACCACAACTGGAGCACCTCGATAAGCGGGGTACGCAATCATCGCAGATATGGCGACGGCATATCCCGCACTTCTCAACGAACCGTGGACACGGGAGTTGAAGCTGTTCCGTATTGTTACTCTCCTCCTCTTCAATACAGTCATCACATAGCCTTGTCCTACTGCAAACTGTACAGCTCTGGATGTATGAGCACCAGTCCTGGCAATAGACCACTTCGCAGCTTGGACATTTGATGAATGGCGTCCCAGATGGGTCAGCTGAACAGAGTCCACACAGCCATGTCCGTGAACATGCGCATGTACACCCTCCTGGTTCGCAGTCTGAGCAGACCATGTCCGGAATCGATTGCGATCACGGGACCAGCAGTAAATGTTACCACAGCGGCGCCACGCTGAAGCAAGGCCCTGGCGGACGCAGTCCCGACAAGGAGCGATCCTTGGAGGGTGCTCGTGGCTGATCGACTGGTGGTCGTCCTCCTTATCTGGGTCTTTGATAGGAACGATGATATCAAATGCTGTGTGATTAGGTCTAGGGGCCCACTGAGTGTCACCGTGTTCAGGCCGTCCAACACACCAGCTCAGTGAGTCCATGCAATACCACTGAGAGCATGTCGGACACTGGCCAGTTTGAGATGTTGCGCAGGGAACGCAAAGGAACTCTCGGTCATGGTAAGAGCAGCCCACGACGGAGACGATGGAAGATGCCTTGCAGCTTGAGTTCTCGCATGCGTGTACCCCGCAGACACGGCATCGGATAAGGTCATGGGAGCACAGTGGGCAGGTAGTAGTGGGGGCATCACGTTCCAGCACCTCTGGATCTACAAGGTCCAGCTCCACAAGACGGTGCAAAAAAACCTAAAGGATATGATATTACCAAGGAGATTCTGGAATCACCAGGGAATATCACGAGCATTACACTTACAATCGCGTTCTTTCTGCGACGTTCATGTTCCTGCTTCCTCTTAGTCTCTTGCTCCTGCCTTCGCGATTCTTCATCCTTCTTCCACTCATTCACTTGTTCAGTTATGAAAATCTTCAATTCGTTCTGCACGCCCTCGTCTGCGGGTAAAGGAAAGTCCGGGATACCCTCGGAGCCTTGGGTAACATCCCTTACCACCATGTTATTCAGATCGATTGAGAAGCATATGGTCTTCTGACGTGACAAGGGATCCAGCCTGGAAAGATGGAGACCGGAATGTTCCAGTCCACCGGTGGTAGCATTTAAGATAGCAAGGAAGGATGAGTGCGAGGGTAACATCTCATCCGGGGTGACTACACCATCACGACTGGCAAGAGCTCTTGCAATCTCCACGATCTTGGGATAGATCGGGTGGTCAGCTCCGACATGGCGGAACTGCATGGTGTTTAGTTTATGGATCGTGATGTTGATGACCGGAGCTGGCATGTTGGTGGTCGGAGCGAGCGTACTTTAGAGTAGATTGATCATTCACTTGTCGGACACTGGGTAATATTTACTACTGGGCTTTACTACGCGTCATGGGCCAACCTTGGCCCAACGTCATGGAATAACATCAAACATCAAACAATCAAGGACAAGGACCAGGCCCGCCCGGCTAGATTATTCAATTGGCGCATAAAACACCCATAAGGCCTAAGAGTACATGAAATTAAATAGTTAAGCCGAGAATTTCCACCGCTTCCGTGGGTACGTGGAGGCTTCCCAGTTGACAATATGACCCAGCAATTCGCCATCTTCTTGCCCGAGATTATCCTCTGTTGCTGTGAGCAGATTCTTCAGTGACTCCTGAACCAGCCCTGCAGTCTTGAGTTTCCTTTCGAGTGAAGGAAGCGCGGCTTTTTTAGGGGGAGAAGCCTTTAAGGAGCAAGGTCAGTCGATACACTAGACGACACGATAATGAACTCACTGGTGTTCTGAGATACGTATGCTTCGGTGGCAATGCAGGAAAATGGGTGGGAAGTTGACGTAGAGTTCCTGGCACAACAGGCGGCATATTCTCGTCATCTGAAGGAAGGAGTTCGGGCGACTGCGATCGTGAAGGTGGCATTTCAAAAATCGGCTCGGCTGGTTCGGCTTAACCCACAGTCAAACATTCAAGTTAGTATAGTTCGATACTACGTACCAGAAACTTTTGTAAACTCTGCAGCGACTGTGCGTAGATCCTTTGTTTTCAATTTTCGCTCTTCGCATGCCACTAGCATATCCTTTGCTATCGGTATTGCGCGATTGGCAAGGTTAGCGTACTGGTGGGCGCGTTCATATAGATTCTGAATGACTGCTCTCTGAGGTATTAGCCCAATAACTGACAGAATGAAGGGCTGCGTACAGGCTACGACTTCTTTTTCTAGTCTCTTCAACGCGGGGGGTTCGATTGAATCATATTCCGAGGTCTGCAACTGGGCAAGGATGAGCCGTTGTACTTCTTTGAAGCTATTTCTGGAGAGATATCAGGTATGATCTCAGCGACTGCCACGTTTGGTTGGCGTGGAAGGCTGGACATGAAATTGATAAGTCGAAGCTGCTACTGATGGCGGCGGCGGCGGCGGGAATCGATGGGGATAATGCGCTACCGCTGGCTGAAGTAGCTGGGGCGGTCCTGAACCAGTTGTATATACGATAGGATAAGGCTGTTGATAGGTTCCGTAGCTTTGCTGATATGGGACAAAATTTGACATGGTAGCGTGTTGGAAAGCCAGAATATTGGTCATACTCACGCCGGTAGTAACTATTCCAGTGCTACTGCGGCTTGCCGCATCACGATTTTGTCTTACATGCCGTACGGCACCAATATCTAAGCACCGCGCGCTTGTGCAATCTCTCTTCACATGTCTGCCCTACTAAGTCTCCTGTTTGATTTTTTCAAAATGGGCGATGCAGCCGGAGAGATTATAGCTTCTCCGAGCGTACCAAACTCTAGCAAAGATTCTGTGGAGACTGATGGAGTCCCAGACGAATCTTTCCGCACGAGTAGGCCAGATATTGTTGGGCCAGATGTTCCAGACGCTCCGTTTCCAATTAAATTATCTGGTTCTGTGCAGCATGGATTTGGCAGAGGGGGCAAAGATCTCGGATGTCCAACCGGTATGTTTCGAAACTGAACCTTGATCGAGCTGAACCGAAGAGTGTGAACTATAGCGAATCTTCCTGACGATTCCCTCCCTCCCATGATCAATGCTGCCAAGACAGGAGTCTATTACGGTTATGCCCAGGTTACCCCATCTGATCGAATATCGTCCTCTTTATCTGACCAAGACGTATGCGTCTTGCCCATGGTCATGAGCTTTGGGTGGAATCCTTTTTACAATAACGAGCGCATGACTGTGGTAGGTCTTCTTCTGTCATCTTTGAACTATCCTGAATCATGACGCGTAGGAAATTCACATAATGCACGAGTTTAAGACCGATTTTTATGGATATCATATGAGGGCTTTGGTTTTGGGATATATCCGTCCGGAATTGCATTACACTTCACGAGGTACGGTTGTCCCTGGATCATGGCTTTCACCCATACTAACGAGTTTCTACACAGAAGCACTGATAGAGGACATAGAGTTTGACAAGAAGGTCGCACTCAAGTCAATGGCAAGGCCAGGGTACGAGAAATACAAGACGGACTCTTTTTTCACAGTCTAGGCGCCCGATCAAGTCACCAGACTTGATTGTGCTATGACCATGACTAGCGAAGCACAAGGAATTTAGAGCGTTGCACAATAAATGAGTGTACTATGATTGTAACACATAGAAGTCTTGCCAGCGGGCGCTGATATGTGTTGCACTGTAGAGCGAGAATCAATGATATTGACATTGGCTAGATAGCGTAGAGACCCTTGTCGACACTCCTTGCTTGTAATGAAGAAAGACCAGTGGGTTGTGGAAAAACCCTGCTTGGAAGTGCATGCTGCAGATGACTATAATTAATTTGGCGAGTACATCACAATACGAACCGGAAACAGCGTACAATACTATAGTCGTCTTGCTTTCTTTGCCCTGGTCCCTCCAATCTTTATAGGCGTCCTGTCTTCAACTAACACCACCGACGACCGAATATTATCCCCCTCAGAAGTCAAGAATGCCTTCTGCACCGCTTCCCTGCCCCACCCAAATCCTTTAAACTTCAGCGCAAGCTTGATAGACGACACACCGCTATCTTTGAAGTTCGGACGAGCTATTTCCTCCTCGATGCGCTTGAAAGCGCGCACAGCGCATTGATACCCTGCTTCATAGCTGCTTTTATTCGCTCCCTTGAAACCACACGAACCACTTGTCCACCATCCATTCTTGACGAGCTTGCCGGACGGATAGGTGAAGACGATGCGGCAATTGTTCTGGGTAGTGTATATGTGGAGGTGGTAAGGCTTTGGATGCTCTATAATGTCTTTCTTTGGATTCCTTATTGTTGCAGTTATGGGATTGTAGTTGTGGTATGTATTTGGGCCCATTGGAGGCTTGTCTAGTGGAGGAGCAGCCGAGTCTTCACCTCCCCACATGTCATCGACGAGGCTGGTCCCAAAGGAGGCAGGTCTTGAAAAAACTGCATTTTCGCGCAGACGAGCACGATGGAGAGATTGTCGTACAACGTTGAGCACCGATGGTCGCAGTTGCGAGAGCGAAACCATGTCTAATATTTGAGTCGAGCAAACGCAGCCTCAGACGCGTCTGAGGACCGTGAGAAAGCAAAGTCTGTCGCATTTTCGGATTGCACCGGGTCCGGAACCTTCTCCACCCAAACTCGCTGCTCACAAAAAACCATGGCTGTAAGACAAATATTTGAGAGTTAATGATACAACATTAACGGTGACTCTTTTTCTAGCTCGCCAACGCGTTCTACAACACCTTCGTGAAGCGCAACAGTACGTGACCGATGCTCTACCGTGCTCGTGGTCATGAGGAGTTCGATTGACTCAATCAAATCTCTAGGCGTTTTCGTATCTTCCATTTTCGCCGGAGCCTTTGCGTTCAACGTAGGCTTTGACGTCGCTGTGACTAGTTTCTGGGACCGTTGGAACCAGGGGGTGAGTAGCCGACACATCTAACGCTGCCCGATGACTGACCCTGCTGTCTTTATTCGCATCCGCATGATTTAGAAACAATGGAAGGATATTCGTTCGAGATATATCCAGGAGGGATCAAACTCATAGTTTCGTCTCAGTTGGCCAGCATCCTACTTGTATGATGATCATATTCCTCAATTAGACTTCTTTCCGGAATTCAGTTGTCGACGCGTGCTAGCATTTGGAAAACTATTTCACCTCGGGCGATTTTATCGATGTGGTGGTTAGCGCTGCCGTATCTTGCATTTGCTCGCCGTGTAGATGGCACTCTGGTAATTTGATGCGAACTGCCACTGGAATTGAACATCGGGTCTTCTCCTTGCAGTTGACTCACTAAATCGAGAACTGCATCACCCTGAGCTGGTTTCATTTTGAAAATTCCGTGCTGTTGATACAGTTCTATTTATCCACTGACAATATACGGGCGAGCTGGGCTGCCCAAACTTATCATGGTCAAGAAGCTAAGGCAATTACAAGAGTCTATTGGCAAACACGATAACATACGTTCAATATCTGCGTGTCTGAATACGTTGAGTATGCGAGTATTTACCTCGGAATACGGCGCTACATAAATGCAAATGAGGGTGAGTCTGGTACAGTGCTAGAATACGACGCTGAATTGTAAAGTGCAAATGAGCATTGGTCTACCGATGATGATAATGATGATGATGATGGAAGACAGACAGAAACAGACGGAAGGCAATTAGATAGAAATACGGACACCCAGGCGTAGTGGAATATAGGCAGAAAACCCCGCATACAACACGATGGATACCGCAATCGGCGAAAGAGAAAAGGTGTCACTGGGGATAGGAAAGAGAAGATAGTATCAGGTGGAGAGCATGCCGGGATCTTCATCGTCTAAACGGGTGAAGATTTCGTCAAAGATCTCTTTGCCATCAGCGGATAGAGGAGGAAGCTGGTGGGTGTCAGCAGACGGATCATCCCGCGAAGCTTTGATCCTGCAAACACGTTCTTCGTTCCAGATGTTCTCGAGGGCCTCCGTAAGGCTCTTCAACCCGAATAGGAATCCACGATCAGGCTCTTCGGGAAAGTGAGGGGGGAACCGAGCATATATCAGCCCCGTTTCCACATCCACTTCAGCTTGGTAACCTTTAGAGCTTGACACCTGATGTATGATGTCGCGATCTGCGGGCGGAGGATACGGAAGCCAATCGCGCCCGGTAGTTGTATGCGCGAAATCGACAATGCGCACGTTAACTTCGCCGCGCTTTCGCTTCCCGCTGGAACGCTTGCCGACTGGACCGACGAGCAGGTCTTCGCTGTGAGTACGGCGCAGTAAGGGCCGCTCGTCACTGACACTGGACCGCGTACTGGACCGTTCCAACGACTCTCCACGCATACTACGGGATGAAGGATGCTCAAGAGCGCACGTTCGGAACGCTTCTTGCGCCTCACGATCTCCGTCATATATAAGGAGGAGACTGCAGCCGTAGAACCTGAAGCCCTTCAAACGATTGATGATCCGAGCTAGAGCATAAAGCTTTTGGAGAAGAATAGGAATCTGCCAGACGAGGAGACGTTCCCCATCTTGCAGGAAGGACGCCAGCACCGACTCAAACTCTTCAGCTTTTACGTCTCGGCCTCTGTACTTGTCTTGAGTCACATATGCTTGCGTGGCATTGTTCCACACCTTGAATGTAAACCAGTTTAATCAATTCTAGATTTCTCACCCATCTATATATATACTGACCTGCATACCACAGACCCGGACGCCTAGGGGTCTGCTCGTCGTGCGGTCACACTTCTTCCGTTGACTCTTCTTTTTGGCGAGCGTCGCGTCCATGCCATACTGGCGTGTCCCCATCTTGAGGTCAAGAACGCACGAGCGCTTCAACCGACCGGTCAAATCTTCCATGCAAATAAAATGATTTTGACGCGTGATCGAGTCATCAAAATTGAATGTGGATGGAGGTTTGCTGGAAGCAGGTGTTACAGGGCTGGAAAATTCGAGAGATCGTGACCGACTCCGGCGCCTTGTGAGAGAGGGAGAGAGATCGAGTTGGCTCTGATCTTCGAGCGTAACAGAATCCCTGTCGCTGGCACTTTCTTGTGAAAACATCGAGTCCATAGCAGACTCACTCTGGATACGTGGAAGAACGGAGGGAAAGCGAAGACTTCCATCCTCTCCTTTCAACCCCCCCGCTTGTCCCACAAGATGCCTCCGACGATGTGAGCGAGTACGTCGGGTAGAGGCAATCGGACGACCCTCATGATCAGCCATCTCACCCTCATCCTCGGTCTTTGTGGACCACTTGGCGCGATTCCGACGCTGGAACCTGCGGAGAATGGTATTAAAGACGTGATCCTTGAGTTTTGTGTTGACCATCGTTAACCCTGTTCCCCCAAACCAACTTGGGGTTCCTTGTTGCTGCCCGATCCCAGACTCTGAATGGAAATGACGTAAGGATTGCGAACGAATTCCCTCCAGTACTAACGTACGATGAGCTGAATGGGGGTCTGCAAATGGTGAGGTCGGAAGGAGGCCTGAAGAGCATTCGGGAGAGTTAGAAGGGGGAGGTGGCTCCCCCTCCTGAAGAGGTATGGTAGGCTGACACAAGAGAGGGCTGCACTGCACTAATGAAGGTTCTGGTTGCATAAGATCAGGTGTTGACGCAGTAACACCGCGTATGGACGTAAGATGTCTGGGAGCATCAGGGAATTTATGATAAGACGGCGGGTAAGTGAACGAGATGGGACGATCATGTTTCGGCCTGTCAAGACGGAGAACCCATTCAGGAATAATGTGGCGATTACGGTCAAGCACCACTTCGGGCATTTCATCGGATGTTTCGTGGCTAGACACAACATCGTCTTCCAGAAACTGAGCAGGGTACGATGTCGACCCCTGAGTATGACGAGAAGAGTAGGAATTAGATGGGTGAAAGTCAGGAAGTGATGGGTAGGCGGAATGGGGATGGGGAGTATGCGTGTCAGGTACATTCGAGTTGGTGGCTGGTAACGAGCCTTTGGATACGCGTCGGTAAGTGACAAGCATCACGCCAAGATAACGTGGAATGAATCCAAGTAATGGGGGTGCTTCTCGTTCAACAGCTTCATAAAATTGGTTCTCTCTCGAAACCAGAGGCTATATAAAGATGTCATAAGAAATGGATCCCGACAGAACATCGCCAAGCATACCTTGCACACAGCACGCTTGGTAAATCTATAGATCGCACTGTGGCCACCGACTTGATTTCGGAAAGGACGTAAAGGGATATGTGGAAGACTCTCATCTGATGCACCGAATGACATATTCAGTGGCTTTCGTTCCAAGCCGCGATTGTAACTGATTTTGTACCCGACTAGGGATCAGTTTTGACCTTTTGGAAAGAAGGCAAGCACTTGTCGACAAGTACTTATAGATATTTATCCTTATGCTGTGGGACAAAGATTCGTTTGTAAGTTGTGGGTGACCTGCACGGGTTATCCGAGTCCGAGCCGAGTTTTTGAAGAATGAGGAATGATGAATGACGATATGGACGAGACACGTGCTTTGTCGACTTGCTAGAATGATGACTAAGCACAAAAGTGTGAACACCAAAGCGGTGCACCTGTTATAATCCTTTCAAGTTATTTCAGCACAGAATGCGGAGAATTCATCGAGTGACAAGCCTATCTTACCTTGTAGGAATGAAAGAACTTCGATCCAAACGTCAGAACGGACTTTTCTACTTGCACGCGGTGCCACGGGTCTTATCGCACGTTCGCTTGCAAACATACTTCGACAAAATCCACAGGACCACCTGATCTTCGGCAAATGAAATCGTTGGGTCTGGATCAAACCGAATAAGCTTCGCCTTCGCCGCAGTCGTCCCACCTTATTTTCCACCAAGGACGAATGGGAGCATGCACGGTCTTGCACTGCTTGCAAACATGTATACTGCGCCCATGTACATTTAGCCGCATCTTCTCGAACCTCAGCCTAGAACGTGACCCCGTTTTCCCATCGTTGCTTACGCATGTTTCTGCTCTCTTCAATGATTAATACGTGTACTAATCACTTGAATGTGTATACGGCTGATACCGAACTGCTGGCGCCTTTCCCCCGTGGGGACCGATGACAAATGAGTATGATGTTCAATAAACTCCACATTTTGCAAATTAAACAGGAGAATTCCGAATCATCATCACCTGTTTTCAGCCAAACACAACCATGGATCGTCACCAACTTCCGAGTTTGGTCACTGGCACTGATTCCTATCAATGTTCCTTCGGTGAGTCTGAATGAATTCATTGAATCATCCGGTTCGAGGAGCCATCAACGTCCTATTACCACCCATTTCATCCTCACGGGCCTGAGATTTAACAAATCTGGTGGTTCTATGAAGATAACGATAACCTCCGCGGTGTCTTCTCCACCGGGGGGCGACACAGCGGATAGTTCGATACTCCATCGACATCCGTGGTCTTCGCTTTAATTATCGTTGTGAGTACGAGAGATTTTGTATTTCATTTATAGATGCGAATAGCTTATGATCACTTACTATGGACAATATTAAGTTGGTGTGTCGAATACCGTGCATGTGTGAACTGTAACATTGTATCTTAATCTCGCTGGTTCAAATTTGACATTCTTAGGGGGTTGCGGGCCGGTGTTTGGAGAGGAACGGCGCAGATCCGATATGTGGGATAAGAATGGTACATATTCGGGACATGCCTGACTACGACTTGGCCTCCCTGAGCGAATGTCTATGCAGTGACAAATAATGGGGTACTGATCCGCATACACTTTACCACAGATGTGTTGTCCTTAGTTTGTACACCGAGTGACTATGTTGTGGGCTGCAATCTGGAATGGTTGGTTTGGTCCGGTTTTGAATGTGCGATGCATTTATGGGAAAATTACATAACGGTGAGCACAACCAACAAAGATAAGTAGTGGTAAATATTCAGCACTCAGTGATGAAGTGTGCTTTAGAAGTATGCTACTGCTGATACATTCAAGACAGATAGGCAACATACAGTGGGATAAGGGAGAAACATTATCACCAAATAAGCCTCTCCATCAGTTACTACCATTGCATTTGCCACAACAATGGTCACAGTCACATGACTCACAATTTGCTTGGCGTGAGAATAAAGAACTTTCTGGAAGGTTGAGAACCTGAATGAGTCAGATTACTAATAAAGTTCACACAACAACACTATAAATTGGGACATGGGTCCATATTTTATTGTTTTGCCCCTCAACCAAGTACCACTACCATTCCTAAGACTCTCACTAGTGATGGCACATCCTTCTTGCAACAGTAGTGCTGGAGCACCATCTTCACCTGCTGTTGCTGAAGCTTTGCCTTCTGTTGTCTCTGATGTCAAATCACAGAACAATCGTCCTGCTAGACATCATGTGCAATGGTCAGATCCATTAGTGTATACCAGAGGTATTCCTTCAAGGGGACCTCAGGGAGGTAATCCCATGTTGGCTACTGTTGCTTCATCTGCTACTTTGAACTATTCTTCCCAGCATGACAGTAGAATCATTGCAGGTGCTATGGAGAACCTGAATTTGACATCTGCTGTCTCAAGTGTAAGCACTACCCCATCTGCTTATAGGTCACCAACTCAAACTTTCCTACCATTGCACCCTCAGCTTACTGGCATGTCTCAAGCAATTGCTCAAGGTATCAGCATACCCAGCGATCCAAATCTACGCTTTATATTTTTGCGCCGATTACGAGCAGCTCAAGCTAGGGAGGCTCTCAATTCTATTGACTCTGGTGTCATTGCTACCACAGGTAATCTGAGCATGCCTTCAGTGATGTCTAATTCTAAACCTCACATATCAGAACCCAAGGGCCTAATACCAGTGGTAGTATCTGGGGCAGTACTCAACCAACCAAATGGCACTGTGGAATCTACTAATGTTAATGGCAATCCCCCACCAACTTCCACTGTCATGGGAGATGTCATTGACCTCACCACTGGCAGTGATGAGGAGAACAGTCTGTTGCAAAAGCAACCTAAAATTGAAAAGAGTACACAGAAGCAAACAAATGTAAGTGCCAATGTTACTCTCGAGATATTAAAACGGCACTGACTCGAAGCATCACTGCATTCAGACTCAGATCTTGTCAACGTCGATCAAGGCTAACACAGCCAAGCGCTGCCTCGACTCAGAATCCAGCGATACCTCGGAAGGCGGTCCTGCAAAGCGCTTAAAGCGAAAAGTACCACGGCCTCCTCTCGACTCAGATTCAGCGACGAGCGATGTCGATCACATTTCGCCCGGGCCACGCTCGTCGATCGAACCAACGTCGTCTTCGGACAGATTGTCGTCTAGCAGTGTCGAAGTTGCCGACAACGTCGTTCCGAACGGTCCGAGATCCATAGCGGATGTGTTCAATAACCGTGCAAAGTCTTCCGTCTCTCTTGATGATACTCAGGCACCAAGGCATTCGGCTCGGGGGAGTGGGGTTTCAGTTGTAGTACGCACCCATAAAAGGCCGGCCCCGGGTGGCAGTGCCGTAGCATCGAGCAGCAGGATCAGGGTGGAGGACATGGAGGTCGAAACCGGTGATCCTCAGCGAGCACGGTTGTATGCGAGTGCGATCTCCCGAAAATTGCGTATGTGGGCGGAAAAGTTGAAGAAAATTCCCCGCGCGCATTTGGATTCTCTGTTCGACGATAACGTGGTGCGAATTTCTCAGTTGCATTTCACAACCGTAGTAATGAACGCTAACCCACACACCTTTCGAAAACAGGAGATTATGTCCAAAGGCGAGATTCTGAAGTTGTTGAAAGATATCGATGAGGATAAGAACTGGGTTACGCGTGCGGAAGTCGAGGACACTCGTCTTGAAAGGCTCCTAATTGCTGTGGTGACCGGACATTTGATGAACGGAACAGAAGCTCACAAGCTCGCAATGCGTATCCTCGATAACTTTGCCCAGAGGTTCCGCGGTGAGAGATACCCACAGACACGTAGGTGAAGGTGAGAGGAGAGATAACAAGTTGAAGAAAGGTAACTCGTGGGATGCTGCGGAACCATGGCGTGGACGTGGAACGAGTTCCAGAATTTTCGCAAGTGCCAACGCTCCGATTAGGGGTATACGGTTTGTCCGTTTTTGGCGTGTGTTGGTTGTTTCGTTGTTTCATATTCCCAACACTATCTTTGATTTGTTTATCGTTTTTGTGCTTTGCGAACGTTGACGTTCTCTGCATGCTTTTTTGTTGTGGTTGTTTTCTGAAATGTTGAACGTTGAACGTTCGCTGCTTTGTTTACCTGGAGTCACGATAACTCCTAACATGTTCCTTCCGATTGATTACGAATGCGTACGCGATCTGTGTAAATTCTGATCTATAGTCCTATGAATCATAACCATGCTTCCATGAGTATCGTATGTTACTGTCGAGTCAAATTATCGCATGAACTATAGTGGGATGGTAAAAGTAAGTCATGAAGAAGCGTAGAAACAAAGGCATAAAGTCACGTATGCAATGGGTAGTGATCACAGTGGGTAATTAATAGTTGATGCTAACAAACTACGTCTATTCGCCGCTTCTTTGTCGCGGGACCCTCATCAGCTGAGTCGTCGTCGTCCACAACAATGATAGGAGATTCGCTACGAGGGGAAGGTACACTTATTGGCACAGGCACAGGAGGCTTCTCTGTGACACTGACAGCAACGCTCTCGACGCTTGGTGGATGGGCAGCTGGTGTTTGGGTCTGGGCACTCTCGAAACCCGGCATCGTGACTAGTTGAGGCGTCCGTGATGGGAGCGGCGTAGTGGTAAATGGTCCACCTGCCGGAGGGACTTTGTTATCACGAGATCCGCCCCCGCGACCACCTCTTGCGCGTTTGGTCCGCCCGCGTCCACGTGTCATCTTCTCCTTGAGATATCGCACAATATGACCTTGTAAGATCTCTAGAGCTTTCTGGGCGCCAAGCGCCTCGAGCTCTCTGAGCTGCTCTGGAGACAAATGTGAAAATATCGTGGGAGATAATATAAGGGTATTGTTATGAAGAATGATGGGCTGTGCCTGCTCAGGATTCGAGGATGAAGGATGCGAAGGTGGAACAGGTCCGACAATGATGGGAAGGCAAACAGATGCCGGTAATGCTGAGAAGGGTGCAGATGCAGCGTTAGATGTCACACATGCGGAAGATTCTGACGAAGGAGTCGATGCTAGTGCAGGAGCCACATGCGGAGATGTGGCTCCTGGTGCTGAGTGCACTGTTGAAGTGAGCTTGGGTGCCGCGAGCTCTGACTTAATAACGGGTGCAGTTGTGAAAGGGCTTGTAAGCAGGGCTGTTGTCAACGGGTTTGTGTGCGGTATAGAGGAATTAGAAGACTTGAATGGCAGCGGCGCTGATGTTAGCGGTGGCGGAAGAGTAACACCTTTGATGTCGCCCTTGACGCTGCGCTTGAGTGCAGGTTCTAGAGGCACTGCCTTCTCCTTCTTCCTGCCCTTTCCGTCTTTACCACCTGTGCTTGACGATGCAGCTTGTGACCTGGCTTCTTGCTCCTCGAAGGCGTGTTCGTATTGTTCGTCCACGGACCAATAAAACCCCTTGCCTCGCTCTCCGGAACTCCTCTCCATCTTCTTGAATGCACGGCCGGATGATAAATTATGTCGAACAGAGTTCTGACAAGTCGGTGAACCATTGAGCTGTCGGGTGCAATATCAGAGATAAGATGCCTTACCTCCCAACCCGCACCCTCGTTATACCGATACCAGTCATAATTCTCCATCATCCACGAACATATATCCTGCAGCGTTGCCTTACCGCCCATTGCTTTGATAGCTCGATAACAGAGTTGAGCGTATGTAAATTGAGGCTTGGGGGGCATGACCTCTGGCTTTGGTATGGGCAGGTCTGATTTCTTGCGCTTTTTTGGCGCAGTCTTTACCCTGGATATGCTGTTCGTATTTGGGAGCTGCGGGTCTGGAGACTTTGGTGGCGGCACTGGCACGGAGACGGGGGGCGGTGAATTCGAAGGAAGAGAGGAAGGTGGTGATATAGACGTAATATCGACAGAGGGTGAACGTGCACGCTGCACTGATGAATTTGAACTCGGGGATGGCGAGTCTTCCGGTGCTGGTGGGGGAGGGAGTACGAAATGGAAAGTCCTAGAAGCTATCTGTATTTGAGACCTAATTCACAGTTAGAACACACTCCAGCTCATAAGAAACTAGATACCGACCTTTCCCCCAAAGGAACTCTGCTACCGCTTCCAGACCAAACACCGTCCACCCAAGCGCCGTTTCTGCCTACGACGGCGAGAACAAAGCGCTCATCGTCCTCCTCGTACTCGATCTTGGCATGGAGCCTGGATACACTCTTGAGAGGTCCCAAATCGACATCAACAGGACCATTGTCGCCAGTAGATGTAGATGCATTGGGTATGCAACGTCGCCCAATAGTTACCGTCAGGGTCTGAAGATAGAAAGTGATGTTTGGGAAGACAAGAGAATAATATGCGCTGATCTTTGCTGTAGAGTCATCTGGCGAGAGAGACTTACGAAGGACATCGATGTTGTCCATCGGAGAGTCCAGCGCTGCAAGGGCTGTTAAGGACATAATTGCTAGAGTCGGCGGCGAGTGTTAAGACTGTAGGACAGTTGCTTTCGTTAACACGGGGTCAAACAATAAAAATGACCCCTCGATTTCACATTATGTAATTACTTGCCTCTCACCCAGAAGGGCCAACACTACTGGTACTGGGTAGCCCTAATACTACAACCATGTCGCGAATGACAGAGAAAGCACAGGATGAAATATCTTCTCTAGCTGACAAAAATGTAGACAGCACAGACTCCGACCTGCGGTACATGGCATATGCTGCTCGTCTCAGAACTGCAGTGCGTGCCGGTAGTCGTTATATTGCATATGTATGTTTCCTCGTATCATTCGACTTACTTTTGTTCGTGGTGAAGACTGATCATAGACCAGTGATGTCGGAGAGGCATTTCGCCCCGTAGTACCTCCTGCCGTAGTTACTGCATGCTACGGTATTTCGTGGCTATATCTCGCCGGGTGCGTGTCGTTTCATCAATTTCTGTGTCAACTTGTGACATCATGCCAGCGACGTGAGCTACGAAGCGTATAAGACTCATAGACGCGGGCCCAGCCCAATAGAAGCCGCTCATTTCTCTGAGCCGACGAGAGTAGGCATGGTAGCCGTCAAACGTGCGGTTTTTCAATCTATAGCATCAATGTACGTGCACGTTCCTTACTATTACGCCTTTCATCGTGATCATTCTCATTGGATATTCCCGTCACGTATAGGGCGCTGCCCGCATTTACTATCCATACGGCCGTCAACCAAGCAAAGAAAGCATTTACGAACGTGCAAAACAAAAGATTGAAGACATGGGGTCCAACCATTAGTGGACTCGCTATCGTTCCTTTCCTGCCATACATATTTGATCACCCCGTTGAGACGGCAACGGACAAGGCGTTCGAGTGGATAGAGAAGAGACTAATCGAGAGTCAGGACGCTAAAGAGAAACCAGAATCGTAATCGTAATGGGTTTGCGTTTTACCCATTTTTCTCATCTACAGCTTACCCTATCTATCAACACGCTGTCCTTAAAGCACTAGTTTATTAAGAGAGTTAAGACTCCCTCCTCACTGTGATCATTCGAGAAACTCTACTGTTTATGATGTTCATCATCCCTCAAGTTTCACGCCTTCTCTTCATTTGCCTTCGAACGGCGAACCCAGTCTCCTGGAACCGAACAGCTAATTCCGAAGTGGGACCCATGATCAGGAGAGTTCCTTGACCATGCTGACGTCGAACTTCGAAGCATACACAATTGGGCAAGTAGTGATTTTAATAGAGGAACAAACA
Source organism: Suillus spraguei (assembly GCA_016800925.1). Taxonomy (NCBI): domain Eukaryota; kingdom Fungi; phylum Basidiomycota; class Agaricomycetes; order Boletales; family Suillaceae; genus Suillus; species Suillus spraguei. The sequence goes on from JABCPU010000002.1 coordinate 661,648, forward strand.
CGAATACTGTTATTTGACAAATGGACTGACTGGTGTTGGCCAGTACTACGAGAGCGAAGAACATAAATAGACTAATGCACCATGCCGCCTATACAATTAAATCGTATGATTGTAAATTCCTACTCGTGATCAAACAAACAATGATGTGTGAGGTATGTTACAGTGTAGTGCGGCCGAGCGCGAGTGGAATCGAGCTGATAGAACTCGGCGGAATAACTCCGACTTCTGTCACGACTGCTGTAATACTCGAAGGAGGTGTTAAGTCGTAGAGAGGATTGAGGATCTCTAAATTGGGCTGTTTATTGAGGATGAGCGTATCTTTCGACCGAGTGAGGGGGAAGGACGAAAATATATCGCCAGCCGGTGCTACAGGTTCATAAAATTAGATTGAAAAAATAACAACTACGGAAGGACGTACCGAGCTCATTCTTGGTAAAACTATCTAGCTGGATTGTTTCTGCGAACTTGTATGTCTCGCAGCAAACGACAACAGGGACACTGTGTTGTTTTGCCATCATAGCTACAAGGGCCGTGCCTGCACGGGAAAATACGGCGCCGTTCGAATGTAGGGAGTGAGCGCCTACTAAGACGGTCGACACCTCTGTGATGACAGATCCAATCGATGGCAGGAGGAGATAGGTGCAGGGAATGCCTATAGCAGAAAGTACGGAGAGAAGCTTCTTGCCTATTCCGTACGCCACAGTATGAGATTACAAATGGGACTATGATGACAAGGTCTCTCACCCTCTAGCATTGGCCGAGAATCGACGACGACAACCGAAAATTGTTTCCCATCATCCCATGCACCGACAAGAACTTGCTCCACAACCGAAGACCTGGGAAAATGACTATCATCTAATAATGACGGGAAAAGTGTGAAGCCTGTTACCTAGCATACGTCAGAATGACATCTCCTTCTTTAATCTTGGTCCCTGCAGTCTCTTGGATGACTTGATCGGCTATGGTGATTCGTTCGCTGATGTAATCATCTATCTTTTGACAAAGGAGATTTTTCGCCTTCAAGAGTGAATGAGTGCCACGTGTGATAATGACAAATAATTGACACTAACATCCTGCTCCGGAAGGTCAATATCCGATCCACTGATCTCTAATTTGAGCTCCCGGATGGCATTACCCATAGTGACAGACATGGGGCGAGCCGAAACAAGATGAGTGATTTGAGGCGAAAGATGTGTTAAGAGATGCCTCGAGAGGGTATTGTTAGGAGGAGTGACATAGTCTTGTATCACCTTAACAAACGTCAGCAATGTTCGGTAGACCTGGACGTTTGCAATATACAGTTTTAAATGCAGTCAAGGTCGCAATGCAACGCGCATTTGCTCCTGCGATCTTGAATTCTGAAAATTGCAATCCGAGGCGGATGATAGCGGGATGAATATCTCCCTTGCTAGGGCCAGGTAGTTTTGGGAGTCCAAAATGGGAAAATATGCGCAAACCACAGGCATCATCAGATGTGATGTCTTTTATCTCCTTTGTCGGTTTTCCATCAGGTCCCTTTCCACCCCTCTTGACTGAAGCATTAGTACTTGCAGCAAGCGGTGCACCTTTCTTCGCCTGAGCAGAACTCTGATTAGATCCGCTGGGTTGGGGACCAGCTGCTTTAGTAGCAGCCTTTGCAGCTCTCTGACGCTCTTGTTGCTCGCGTCTTTCCGCTTTTGTCATCTGCTTTTGAGACTTGGGGGGCTGATTCTGGGCCTGAGATGATGATGCTTCAGCATGAGATTGAGCAGGAACGAGCTTGATTGTAGATTTCGAAGGAAGAGTGGTCATTGTAATGGTTGCCGTTGCGCTCATCGTCTTAGCAGAATATTTGACAAAGTCCAAGGGTTGATGATCAGAAGAGCAGTAGACATTACATTCAACTTTGCCTGATCGTTTCCAATCATCCGAGTCATAGTCTGGGGAACGTGGGAACTTTACTTACATCAGCTTTAGTTCTCACGGCCATCATTTTGCTTTCTCGCTGTCAGTCGGCGCCGACGTTACAGTTCTTGCTCGTAGACGATCACACTATTATCTTCGTTTATATCGGAATTGCTGCACAATGGTATGTTCTAAAAAACTGGTGAATTAGGCTTTCATTGACCATGTTTACAGGGTGTTCCCGCACTGTTCCGTTGGTTGAGCAAGAAGTATCCGAAAATTGGTGAGCAACCGGTACTTTACTTGTGTTTTCTTGGCTAATAACCAGTAGTAACATCTGTCGTTGAAGCGGAGGAGGAGGAAGTTCTCGACGCAGCTGGAGATCCTATTAAACTTCCCGTTGACATCACACAACCCAACCCCAATGGCACGGAATTCGACAGCTTATACTTGGATATGAACGGTATCGTGGGTGATGGAAGTGAATATGTTTTTCATGGCTGACCATCCGTATGCACACAGGTTCATCCTGTACTCATCCCGAAGGCAAAGTATGCATATATTGTTCTACCAACTTGGTTCACTCACTAACTCGTCTTCCGCAGCCGGCTCCAGAAACGGAGGAGGAAATGATGCTTGAAGTTTTCAAATATACTGAGAGAGTGGTCAACATGGTGCGGCCGCGAAAGCTTCTTTTTATGGCTATTGGTGCGCTCTACATTTATGCTGCCTCATACCATGACCTCATACAGAATGCAATTAGACGGCGTTGCGCCTCGTGCCAAGATGAATCAACAGCGGGGTAGACGGTTCAGGGCCGCTCAAGAAGCAAAAGACAAGGCGGAAGCTCGTAAACTTGCTGTTGCTGAGTGGGAAGGTACGTTGTTTCAGAGTAAATCTGCGCCATGTTTCTGACTTATTTCATCATTGCAGCTATGGGTAAGATTATTACCGACGACGAGAAAAACAAGGAGTCTTGGGACTCTAACGCTATCACACCCGGTACACCGTTCATGGACCTTTTAGCAGCGTCGTTACGGTACTGGGTCGTGGAGAAGATGAACACTGATCCGGGGTGGAAAGACGTACGTAGGGAGCATTTCTTAGTGATTCTTCTGATTCATTTCTTGTATAGCTCCAAGTCATCATCTCAGATGCAAGTGTGCCTGGAGAAGGAGAGCATAAGATTATGGACTTCATACGCAGACAGCGCACAAATCCCGGTCATGACCCTAATACTCGACATGTAATTTATGGTTTGGTGGGTTGATTTCTAGCTCTATCGTGCTCTCCATTATTGACTGCATGTTTAGGATGCTGATCTCATTATGCTCGCCCTTGCGACACATGAACCATATTTCCGAGTACTTCGGGAAGATGTGTTTGCCCAGGACAAAGGTTCCGGGTGCCGAATATGTGGACAAGAGGGTCACTATGCCGCTCAATGTACAGCACTGAAATCAGAGATTAAAAAGCCTCCTCCACCGGAAAAAAAACCGTTCATTTTCCTCGATGTCGCCATTCTGCGCGAGTATCTGGAATCCGAGTTGAATGTGAACAATACGCCTTTTCCTTTCGATTTGGAACAGGCTATTGATGACTGGGTGTTGCTCATATTCTTTGTCGGCAACGATTTCTTGCCCCATTTGCCATCACTTGAGATTCGCGAAGGAGCGATTGATACTCTCTTGAGGATCTGGAAGATGGAGTTGCCCAGAATGGGTGGATATCTGACGAATCATGGTCAACTAGTGCTTAGTCGTGCGCAGATCATATTAGAGGGACTGGCGCGACGAGAAGATGAGATCTTCCGTAAGCGACAAGAGAGTGAGTATCTATAATGTGATCCGTCAACGCCTTGAAGACTTACCATATCTCAGCCGAGCAACGCCAAGATCAGGATGCGAAGCGTCGTAGAATTGAAAAGGCTGGGTCTGGAGAGAACGCCACGGGCGATATTCAGTTCGCCGCCCCGTCTGCGAAACTTGGTCTGACTGCGTCCACTACATCACTGTCATCTCTTCCCCAACGTGCAGATAATTCTTTTGCTGCCAAGGCCGACTCTATTGGTCTCGGAGCACCGCGTAATGCTCAGTCTCTTGAAGTCGCTCCAGTTGCAGCACAAGCACTGGCTGGTTCGAATCGTGATGTAGTTGCCAATCGAGCTGCTATCCGGATGGCGAATATGAGTGCTGCTGAGGTGCTCAAGGCTGAACTATCTGGACTCATTCCTGTGAAACAGAGTGCTTCTGCTCCTAAACCTGAGACGGTTGTTCCTACTCCTCCACCCAAAGAAGACGCTGAGCTTATGGATGATGGAGACATTCCAGGTCTTGGGAATGCACCATCAACACTTGAATTCGTTAATGATGGATCTGGTGACATGGATGTCGAGCCCAATAATCCCGTAACTCTTCTAGCTGATGAGCCTGTAACACCTGTCGCTGGCGTCAAGCGAAGCTTGAAAATATGGAAGGAGAGGACACCGATGAAGTAGCTGGCATTGATGAGGAATCGTCTGAAGATAACGAAGATGCGTCTTACGCCCTGGTAGTCAGAGCAGATGGCTCAGTTGAGCAGGCCGATAACGTGAGGTATGAAAAGGCTGTGAAAATATCCGATGCTGTGAATAACATTTCCTCAGATTGTATGAACCCGGGTATAAGAAGCGATACTATCAGCAAAAGTTTGGTATATCAGAAAATGATGATGATTTCCGTAAAAAGTGGGCGCATTTGTTATCGATTTCTGCACAAACCTGGCTGACTCTGCTATGCAAAGGCTAACAAAACACTATGTAGAAGGTATTGCGTGGGTTCTGCATTACTACTATCAAGGGGTGAGCTCCGTCCGCCGATTTGCCTTTCTTTGCTGACTCGGTAGCAGACCCCTTCATGGCAATGGTATTACCCATATCATTTTGCGCCTTTCGCGTCGGACTTCGAAGGTTTGGAAAACATGCAACTGGACTTTACTCTCGGACAGCCATTCAAACCGTACGAGCAACTTATGGGTGTTTTTCCTCCTTCTAGGTACGTTCATGTTGAGTAATGATTTGACTACATGGCTTACCAGTATTGCCAGTCGCAAGCATATACCTGAAGCATTTCACGATCTCATGACAAATGAAGATTCTTCGATTCATGATTTCTACCCGTCGACCTTCCAGATCGACATGAATGGGAAGAAAATGGTGTGGCAAGGTGTTGCTCTATTGCCTTTCATAGACGAGAAAAGGCTATTAGATGCGATGGCCGAGCACTACCCTAAGCTCACTGAAGATGAAGTCCGAAGAAACAACTGGGGTCACAACGTTATGTTTGTTGCCGACGAACATCCAATGTATCCATTCTTTGAGGGATTATATGGTAAGCGCAAGGAGAAAGAGGTATGTTGTGAGTTCGATTAGTACTAATTTTGTTACTGATTACGACTACTCAGTCTCAACGCATGCCTACCAACCTGTCCAAGGGCATTAGCGGTAGTGTTCTGCCAAACCCTGATTGTTTACCTGGCTCGACGTATTACTCCCCGTTGACTTCGATGAACTTGCAAGATATAAAAAATGATCGGTCTCTCTCCGCGTTATACTTCTTCCCAAAGCAAGTCTCTCCCCATCGATCGATGTTTCTTCCGGGGGTTACAAAACCCGCAAGACAGCTTACTGGCGAGGATCTAGCTCGGAGAGGCCGAGGACATGGTCGAGGGGGCGGCATGGATCGTGGCGGTCGCGGACGAGGTAGTTATCAGAACGGCTCTTACAATAACGGACATGGGTACGGCAGCACTCATGGCCAATCACACACTGCGACATCATATGTCTCATCGTACAACACTCAGTCTCGACCCCCGTACACTCAGGGCCCCCATCAAGGATTCGGGGGCTATGGTTCCAATGGAAGGCCGCCAATTCAAAATTATGCTGGCCAGTCACGTGGTGGCCCACCCCCTCGAGGAGGCGCCCCTCCCTCGCGCGGAATGCCACCAAACCGCGGTGGCGGCGTTCCCCGTGGTGGTCCTCCCCGTGGCGGCCCTCCTCGTGGCGGTAGTTCCGGGTATGGAGGTTCTACGCCCTATGCTCAAACCGCTCATCAACCAGCATATAACCGTGGAGGCTACTCTGGCGGGTACGGTGGTGGCAGCGGAGGGTATGGTGGACAGACGAATAGCGGTTATGGGGGTTATGGAGGCTACGGCGGCAATGCAAGCCGAGGTGGCTATGGTGGTTCAGAAGGACAAGGCAACAACGGCGGCTACGTGGGTTATGGAAACCAGAATGGTGGACAGGCACGTGGTGGCTATGGAAGCGGCTACAATGGAGGAGGTTATCAAAACCTTTCAAGGGGGCGGGGCCGAGGATCCTAGAGTAACTTATACGCATACTACCTTTCGTTATTTAATATATTTTTTTCCTTCGCAGATATTTGTATTTTAAACCATCGATATACTTATATTTTGCTGGTTCAACCGTTTCAATCATACTAACAATCTGGACTCGCTACATTGATATGAAAAGGACTGTACCGCCCTCTAATATCTATTTTTTGAATGTCACCAGGAACACTGACCAACAAATACTCCCAGCCCTTTTCAGTTCAGTGAACGGAGGTGCATGCATCTACAGTCCTGTAAGCGGGTCTGAGCGCAGGTGCCGACCGTGACGTGACTACTTATTGCAACAACTACTCGACGGCACAGCTTTAAGAGGTTCAGTCATGATCTTGTCGCTACTACAATTTCAAGTACTTATTCCCCGTGTAACAATAGATCATGCTGGACGTTTGGAATCGCTTCTGGCTTTTTATCTACTACGCATCTGCTGAGTTATACGTACTGATCAGACGGACATCGACTCATCATTAATGAAAATCTCTCCCGGCCGTGACCTATTCCTCGAGTATATATTTAATGGTCGGAACGATTGTTTCCCTTCCCTTATGGTTTCACTAGGAGATACAATGGAAGCACAAAGCCGTTATCGCACACTTACTTTATAATACCCGCGTACCATACTACTTAATAGTTTAGAATTGCTACATTGACATGAGAGTGGCCCAGATTTATTTTCTGAGACACCGCAGTCGCAAGACCTACTTGAGTGACTAACTTGATCAGCCTGTCAATGGGTCCGTGTGGTTACTGATATCAATACATAGTCAACCATAGTCATCACGAGTAGCATAATAACAATAAAAAGGCTAATAATCCCTATATCCACCTTCTTACAAGCTCGTTTTTCTATCATGAATAATAGGTATAGGATGAGACAGGATGGCGACGTGCGCTATCGTAGCGTTCGGAGGGGTAGCTAAAACTGGGGTAACTGGTCTTGAGTCGATCGTCAACATAAGGCATGCTACCGGACAAGTATAACGAGTACTTCCGCTGGCGTTCGTTAGCTCTTTCTGATTCAGGCAATGGGAGTTGATCATCTACAATCCCTGCATGCGGGCCTGAGCGTGGCTCGCGGCCCTTGTAAAGGATTACCTCGACTCGACGAGGAAGGAAGAAGGATTTGTTCCACAGGTTGATCAAATCTGCAACAATTGAGCTCCGCGAAGGTGGACGGCCCTTGGCGAACTCGGGAAGGGGCAATTTTCCCACCCACGTAAGAGCAAGAATCTACAACAGAAAGTGAGCTGATACGTCACTGATATGTCTCTAACCACGTACATTCATAAATGTGCTCCAATCATGGTGGTGAACATCATGGGTATCGAGCACCATTGGCATGTTTGGAATCTGGCTGTAGAATTGATCCATGCCTTGAATCCACATCATGCTGAACGGAGTGTAAGCTTGAGCGGTATCTGGGGGCGGGTAAACGGATGCGAAGCTGGGTCCGACATTGACTCGCTTGGAAAAGCAACGATAGGCATACGCGAAGATGAATGAAATCCTAGCCCGGCGGGTGCATTGGGAAATGGAGAGGGTGGTCGCAACTGGGGAGCCGTAATATGTCCGTACGGGTCTACAATTTGCGGAGAAGGGGCAGAAGTACTGTGGAGAGAATAGGGTGATCTTGAGTACCGATGACTCTGATACGGGGATGGCGCACAGGGGTATGGGGACTGCGCGTGGGAAGCAGGGCGTGAGTATGAAGAACGTGGTGGCAGGGACATTGGAGAGGGCGCGCGAGCACTATAAGGAGAGAGCCCTCGCGGTGCAGATGCTGCCATTGCGATGGAATCAGGTCCGCCAGGGTAAGTGGAATCTTTCAGCCTTACGGTTAATGAAGTCAAGCGTGCATCTGAAAGCATATAAAACGTACGTTCGGACCACTTCTTAAATACCATGTCGTCTTCCCTGCCTGGAAGATCGAGACTAAAGGATCCTGCCGCAAGTCCCTGATGAGCGTGCTCAGTCCTCAGTGGCCATGGGACAACAGTGGGGTGATCTGAGGACTCACTGTGTAGGGAAGCTGAGTGCCTGTTAGCAGGATTTGTGTAGCGTCAGCAGGGACCCATTGGAAACCATGCACAATTCCTCTGGAGGTCTGATAACTGTACATCATGATTGGATCAACCCGATGTTATCAACATCGAGTCGTAACCACTTGCCTTACAGGCACCGCCCTGCAAGTTCGAAAGGTAAGTGAGCTTAGCAAGACCTGTAAATACCCGTTCATACCTGAAAGGATGATATGCAACCTGACCGTCTGCATTAGTGGATGTCGTGTAGGTAGTAGTTCCAGGCTCAATATCGCCATTTGCAGCCCAAAGATGTGCGATATGAGAATGAGATGCTTGTGGGAGTTGGTACAGCTGTTGTTGCGGCTCGGGGATTATAAATCCTCCTACATTGTCCATTGTGATGATGGAAGCTGGTTGGAAGGAAGGGGATTACAGTGAGAAGACACGATCGTTGCTTCGAATACCTGGGTGTACTTGAGTTATGCCTCCTCAGGGTAGGCCTTTATAATAATTGGCCCATCAGATTCAACGCGCTTCAACGCAGTGCGAGCCGACTTGACTTGCAGAGCCCCTAGGACGACATGCTTCTAATGGAAAATCTACCGCACTTACCGGAGAAATACTAATCACGTGAAAAGTCAGACGGGCAAGGCGACTCATGCCGCTTGACGATGGATGTCATCCTGCGCCAGGCTGCTTCATAAATAGTCAGTATAGTGATGACTGTCAACATGCAGTCTGGGGAAAGACTACCGTACTATGTATGTCAGAGTTCAAACATTCATGTTCAGCCCGCAGCGTGTAGCTAATTCGCCTGCCCAATCATACAGGGCCATTCCACAAGTAGATCCGTCATCAGAAAGACTGGAAAAATATAGTCTTGTTGCACGCTAGGGTGAGATGCCGCACGCAGGGCCGTAGCTAATTATGTACAGCTCATCGCATTTTACAGCAACAGAGCCAGTGCTACAAGTGGACCATTTCTATGTATTTACGTTCAATGTAAAAACGCTGTGTGACCGGGAATTTGACTTCGATCAAGCCCTCCTCACGTATCTTCCTCCACGGTCCAAATATCTGTTTCAAGCTGAGAGTTTCAAACCCAACAATGTCGGTTGTTCTGGACGCAGGTTCGGAGGTGGAGTTGAACTGATCTACCTGCCGGCATCTGAGGGGGAATCCGGCCGACTTGCTCTGCATCTCCACAACCTCGCGTGATCCATCCCTGACAAGTGAATAGTTGATGATCCCGAGCGCATACCGATACTGGCCGTGGGCCAACGAGTTGTGCACATTGATATGATCAATTCTGATGCTGGGGCACAACACGCAGTCGAATGTAATGCGGGCACGTCCTGTTCCAGTAGCCATTGCCAAAGGGAGACTGAGAGGAAGTATCACTACAGGCATCCGCAAGCCGAGACCGGTCATAGTCATCTCCAGTCGCCCACCACTAGCCAACTTCAACTCTCGACGGTCCAAGAAGCTCCTTGGCGATCGAGGAATAGCATCTGAAGTGTGATGTTTTGCAGCCGCGCCCTTCCAATTAAGGACAGAAGGGTTGCCTGCCTGCATGATGGCTTCAATGAGCCTGCAGAACGCGCGGTCCCCTCCTTCTCCATATGCGATCTGTAAGCTGACGTCGAAAATGCCCATCAGAGAATACGCTACATCTTCAACCCTTGTTGTTTTACGTTTAGCTGCCCATACCATCCGCTCATCCACCTTGACTGGACCTGGATTGAATTGCCAGTAGATCTCATTGTGAGGAATACCAGTAGCTTTCTCCAGAGTCTGCAGTATTTTGGTGGTCGCTTCCTTTCGTTTGTCATTCGAATCTTTCGTCATAGGCTTCCACTCCTTATTGAAGAATTTGATGGAGGAGGGTGCAAGGAGTTCTTGCAATGTCCAGCCCCTTTCTGTCCATTCGTCATGCAATATATCCTCGATGGTCGTGCTTTTTGCTAAATGGACGATGCAAATCGCCGAATTACGATACCACCGGAACATGGAGCGAATCGACTCGTCCAGTTCGGTACTGCTGCTCTTGTCGATACAGCAGGTATCTGACCACGCAAATTCCATCTTGTATCGCCTGGCCTCTCGACAGAAGTTCTTCAGCTTCTCGTACCCCGGGCCTGCCGCTACTTTTCCCGCCTTCATCTCTTCGTACGTCGGCTCTCCCGAATTTAGCCATCGATGAGATAGAATGGCATATTCGACAAGTCGTGAGGGCTTATACACCCCCAAAGGATCTGTTTCTTTCCGAGGGACGGAGCTCCGGAAGTGCTTCCTCACATCATCGCGCCCTGCAAACGTCATGTCTGATAGGCGTATGAGGCGAATCGGGATGTGGTTCATCACATATTGGTCGAATTCCTCGAGGCGCTGTTCGAAATCACTCATGACGAATCCTCAGAAGGGCCACAAACTATAGTGGTAATGAATAATGATAACTTCATGGTGATACATACCATACGTGCCGCTCACCTGCGTTGACGTCGATAGATGTTCCGCCGATGGCCTGATGTTTGTTAGAGATTTCCAGGTTGTGCTCGACTCAACAGCTGTGGACCATCTGATATGTGAGTTCAGCATCTCAATTGGCAAATGCATCTGACTTACCTGAAGCGAGTATAGAATGTTCTATGCGACAATAAAGATGGTGCAAAGAGTAGATCAACAACAAACGCTGTGGTCTTGAAGTTTACCACGACCTATTTGTATCATACTCTGCCTATAGTTCCTGGGCTGTGTCCAGTGTCTTGTCATAAATAATCTATCGTGTCTTTCCTAGTACCATCTTCCTGTGACAACATATCCACGATATCATCGTGGGTTTGCGTCGAGTGACGTGCAGCCACAACTCGTAGTCTATACATGGCATTGGAAAATCAATATGGCAGTGTGCCTTCAAGTTAGTTAGCACTAGCTCACAAGGGTGCTGCAGCGCTAAAAATTTGACACTTACCAATCTCCTCCATACACTCAGGGGCAGACTTTGCCTCCGGCCGGAATAGAAATTTCTCAAGAGTCAGCTAAGTGGCAAGCTTGAGTTCTCGGAGCCCTAAAATCTTCGGTTCTTTTATGTGTACAGCTTTGGAACCTGTGAATTATATTATGGACCCCGCACAATTGAATTTTGCACTCTCGACCGGGTAACAAAATTGATTCGGAGTCCGTAGTAGTACAATGACAATGGAGGACACAAGTATCAACAAATTCTACGTTACTGGATTCATGCGTTTCATGTTCTATCAACCATAGTAATTTCCTGGAACAGGCATGTCGCGAGGCGCGATGTAGTTCAAGTACAATGCGTACTGCCTCTCGCGTTCCTTGGCCTTTTTCCTGAGCTTCTTTTCCTTCTTGCGCCACTTCTTTTCTTCCTTCTTCTCCCGGCGCCTTCTCTTGGAGTCAGCGAGATCTCCGCGACCGTAGTACGCGTCGTCATCAGACTCCGAAGAGAGAGAGGATGAAGAATCCGACGATTCTGAATCAGAGTTGGCGAGGTCGGGCATTGGAAGGTTTTTGTCCAAGGTCCCTATGTGGTGACCTGAGCGTCGCTCACGGCCTTTGTAGAGGACCACCTCAACGCGACGGGCACGGAAGAATGAATCGTTCCACAAATTGATCAAATCTGCAACAAGTGAGCTTCGCTTAGGAGGAACTCCCCCCTTGGAGAACTCATGAATGGGCATATTGCCGGCCCACGCAAGAGCAAGATCCTGAAGTGGAAGTTAGCTGACACGCCGATGAATAAGTCTGTCACCACGTACATTCATGAATCTGATCCAATCCTGGTGGTAAACGTCATGAGTGTCGAGTACAAGTGGCATGCGAGGAATCTGATCGTAGAATTTGTCCATTTCTTGGATCCTCATCACGCTAAACGGTGTGTAAGGCTGAGCAGCATTAGGCGGACGGGAGAATGCCTCAGGAGCAGCGAGTTGTAAGGATTCTCCTCCTGTGCCAGCGCCGGGCATACGGGGCCCGGGGGACGAAGGGAATCCTGCATTGGGCATGCGTGGGGACGAAGAGAATCCTGTGTTGGGCATACGAGGAGATGAAGGGAACCCTGCGTTGGACATACGAGGAGATGAAGGGAATCCTGCGTTGGGCATACGAGGAGATGAAGGGAATCCCGCGTTGGGCATACGTGGGGATGAAGGGAATCCTGACCCGGCAGGCGCACCGGGCATTGGAGAAGGTGCTCGCGACCGAGGGGCCCCAATTGGTTGGCCTTCAAGGACATGCCCACGAGGGTATACTGATTGAATTTGCCCAGGAGGAACAAATGGCGAAGGAGCACGGTGAGGAGGGGGGGGATAGGTCGATGTCGCCGGTTGACCATGGTATGGGGATGGTGCCCGGGATACAGGGCGTGCGTACGGAGAAGGAGCACGCGGCCCCGGCGGCATTGGAGAGGTACCACGGAGAGGCCCCTGCGGCATTGGTGAGGGCGCTCGAGCACCATATGGAGAGGGTGCTGGTCCCCCTCCATAGGGAGAGGGCGCTCTGGCACCGTATGGAGCGGGCGCTGTGGCACCGTATGGAGAGGGCGCTCTAGCACCGTAGGGAGTGGGTGCTGTGGCACCGTAAGGAGAGGGCGCTCTGGCACCATAAGGGGTGGGTGCTGTGGCACCGTAAGGAGAGGGCGCTCTGGCACCATAAGGGGTGGGTGCTGTGGCACCACCATAAGGAGAGGGCGCCCTTGCACCATAAGGGGTGGGCGCTGTGGGACCACCATAAGGAGATGGCGCTCTGGCACCATAAGGAGTAGGCGCGGTGGCGCCATAAGGGGAGGACGCTCGAGCACCATACGGAGATGGCGCCCTCGCCATGGGATCCGGTCCACCAGGGTATGTGGAGGAGAATTCTTGCGGCCTTGTATTTGGTGAAGTTGGGAAATTACCTACAGGTCTGTAAGGGGAGGCTGCACGGTTGTAAGGGCTAGCGCCTCCAGTTGTAGGATAACCTGTTAGGCTGCTGTACGTCGTGGAAGGGGAAGAGTATCCCCCTGTGCTGGTACTCTTGGGCCTCGCAGCGAAGGAAACCTCCTTGCGCTCTATGTCGAGATCTCCGAATCTGCGGTCAAGGTCTGCGGTACTGTTGTAGGCACCGTATGCAGCGGTCCCCGGTATTGCTCCAGCGGGAGGTGCATCTCCGTAGAAACTCTTTTTGCGTTCTCTGACCTGAGTATCCCTCTCGCGCGCCATGCGGATCTCTATTTCATTCCTTTCAATGTGTTTCGCCATGTTCTTTAGGGATGCCTTCTCTTCCTTTTTTTTGCGCTTCTCTTCAGAGCGTCTCCTGAAAAAGATGTAGAGTATGAAGTAGCATTACATTGACTGGACCGTACCATCTGTCAAGCTCCCTCTCTTCTTCCCTGTTGAGCTGACCGCGATTAAAGGATGCAGCGAATTCCTGATCCATATGCTCAGTAGTCATGGGCACAACTCGACCGATCTGAGGACTCACTGCATTGGCAGGTTGAGCGCCTGCTGGTAAGATCTGTGTGGCTTCGGCAGGGACCCATTGGATACCATGCACAACACCTTGGGCTGTCTGATAGCTGTACATCATAGTCTGATCAGGCGATGCGATCTCATCGACATCGCAACCACTTGCCTTGCAGGCACCGCCCTGCAGCATCGATGGGTTACGATAAAGCTAGTTTGCGAGACAGATGCGATCATTCATACCTGAAAGGATGATATGTAACTGTACCATCCGCACTAGTGGATGTCGTGTAAGTGATAGATCCGGGCGCAATCTGGCCGCCAGATGGGGGCGAGTATGGCTGGGGCTGTTGCTGGGGCTGCTGCTGGGGGGAAGTAAACCCTCCTGTTCCGCTCATCATGGTGCACTGTGGTTCTGAAGATGAAGGAAACTGAGAAAGATGGGAATCGCACTGATAAGAGGCTGCTTCTCATCTAATAAATTGGCCCTGTAGCCCTACCCTGCCTCGTGTCACACCATATCGAGACAATTACTGGCGATGGCCGAGTTTTCAGCGCTGATTTTACTATCGGTTACGGTCCATTCGTGATCACAATAGACCTGCCGTATACGTAAACCAATAGCATTTATCGGCTATCGGAGCGAACCCATACCGGTCGCTCAACTTACCTGGGACCTACGTAACATATAAACACCATCTTGGATGTACTTGGGTCTAACATTTTCCACTGCTACATGATATATATCCAACAAAATTTGGTTTCAGAGTTTGAGAGTAGTCACACAATTTATGACAACTATATTATTTAGCTCAAGCTTGAGGTTAACTTACGTAATTATCTCCAGCGTCTGCATACCACAAAATAGCGATTGTGTTGAACTATCCATCTGATCACGGCACAAACAAGAAATGAAGTCTGTCAGTATGCATAATACATAATGAAAGACTGGGTCCTACGTACCAGGATGTCATCATTTTAAGAAGCTCCAGTAAGATTGGGATTGGTCCGTCCTTTGAACTCGTCAGACGCAGCATTCCCAGGGTCAGGCCAGGGTTTGACTAGTCATCGAAGCGAGTATACGTCAGGATCTGCATCATCTGCCTAGCCATCATTAATGATTGATACTAGAGGTATAAGTGGTCACCGTTAGCACTCCTTTGGGAATGAAGTATCCCTGATAGGCTCATAACCGTCTTCTGAGGGCAAATCATGTATGCCTTTGCTTGGACTTTGATATATTGATGGACTGCTTCTCTCGATACCACAGCGAACCACCAAAGCACTTCATCTATTAGTGCAATCAGATAAGAGAGATTTCCCTATGTGATGTCAAGCTTCGGGATGAAGCCTTATGATTAGGAAGAAACAATGGTCTACGGAGGTCAGTTCATCTGTCATTGCATCGCAAAAACGGTTCACATTATCAGCATCCTGTACGCAAACGTCGTTCATATTTCAACTAATAAATCATATGGCATCTTGGCAGCCCACTTCACGATGAGTTGCGCCTCTATCTGGGTCCCTTCCACTTAGGCAATCGGCTGCAGTGAAAGATCGAGAATCTGCACTATGAGCTAACGTGACTTTCTCAGCATCAGTCAGGTTGTCGACCGTTTCTGACGAAAACCCCTCTGGAATAACGCCCCAGTGCGCTAACAACGGAGGTACCCCACAATTTACCAACACCGTCGCTGAATGATGAAAAAGATACACGATAGACCCTGTTCGCATTGTCGAAAGTTTGGAGATAAAGCTCATCCTCGTGCTCGACAATAGCTGCACTGCGCCATGCGTTCTGCTGAACGAAATTTATTATCATGGAATTCGTCGGATAAGGAAACGATACACCTTGACGTCGATGAGTGCGCGATGTTCGCCCAGTGTCAACTGTACGCCAACTTTTAAGCGGCACACTTCAAGTTTATTGCCGTATTTCGGCAAAACAAGGAAGTTCTTCCATCATCATCTACAAAATGCAACGGTCGGTTCCGCGGAAGCAATCTGCGGTACAGTTGCTGCGCTTTCGCGAGCTGCCCTGAGTTAATAAAAATAATTGCGTGAATCAAGCATGGTGTGTTCACTGCAAGCTATGCAAGGTGTCAATCACTGGTGCAAGTTTGTAAGCAGTAATTTACTCTCACCATGTCATTTCTCCTACAAACTGAATGCCAGCTGCGGTTTTTCAGTGGCTGAATCGAGTACGCGGTGATGAAGAACGTTGGGTCTCAGCAGCTGCGGTGTTAACGAGACATCGATGGAACTCTCGACTCTCGAGTATCATGATCAGTGTACACAACGATTCTCCCTTTCAAACTTCTGACACTCCAGTCGCGAGAGGAAGCGGCCGGTAAGCGATAGCACCACTTGGTAATATCATTCAACTCCTCACGGCGCTCTGAAAATAGTGGTCGACTTCCCGGAAGGATTTAGCGATGCACCGATGAGTGCGAGTTTGCCTGGAAACGCGGCTCCTAGGAAGCACTTGACTTCCTTTTCCGTGAGACTGCAACTGAGGGGTAAGTATGTCCATTTTATGGAAGGGGGCATTTCACACCTATTTGTTTTGGCGTCCAAGCCTCTTCATGGACATGTCGAGATTTTTGTTTAATTTATAGGCATATTGCTGTAAATGAAAGGAGACAGCTAGTTGACTGGATATGGCGGTACATGCCACCACGCTGTCACTGCGAATTGAGTTCCATGTGGTCAAACGATTCGTCTTGCGGAAAAGCTGAGAACCGGTGATGCTTCTGATCGTCACAAATCTCCGCCGAAATAAATGGCAATGTGCCATCAATGCCCCATGATGAACACGACGTCTATTGCTTGTAGATTTAACATTGCTCCTAAAAATCACTCCTGTAGAATATTCAATAGCTTTGCGAAATGGAAGACGATATCCTTCAGAGGGAGATGCAGTTCATCATCGACACGATCCGATTCAGCAGCCTATGTTAGAATGTTACTGACAGAGCAGAAGGGTACGAACGAGGAAATCATGTGAATTGACGTCAATACAAATTATGGCCCGTTTTCATTATACTTGACCAGCAATATGAAGGGGCGAGGTGGAACTTGTTGTGAATCCGAGAATTCAGATGGCAACAGAAGATATGACATACTGGTCCGATGAGAGACATAATATTACGAAAGTCATGCAAAAGGTAATAGATTACTTCGCCTGGATGAATGATGCCCAACTCTTCGCGGAAGGACAGGTCATGAGAACCGCCACCACAACACGATGATAAGGATAAGTGCCACAGCACCAAGAGGTGCATATTGTCGTATGAGCGCCTGAACGTTTATGTTTCTTGCCGCCTTGCGGTACTTTTCCGATTCAGAACGCAGGGAAGTTGACAGATGCGACATTCCTATAAAGTGTCAAGGCATGAAAGAAGAACCCAGAGAATCTCCACACTCACTGTCTAACGAGTCCCCCCTCCACAAAAGTTCCTCCATGTTCTTAGTCATGATGCGAGTGACATCTTGCAATTCGTTGTTTAACTTGTCCAAGTTTGATGATCCAGTTGTATCAGCTGCTCGTGTATCCTGATATAGTCGTGCTGTTTTCGACATAAAGGTATCTGAATACAGCGCGAATGAGGCCTCGGTAAAAAATTGTGTAGTAGGATCGCGCACCAAACCCGACGAAGGCATAAGGTTTCCGCACAGACTCTACTTTGGGTCCGTAAGATACGGAGAATTCCTTTGAAAGTTCTTCTAGATACGAGAAAGCAAGCTTCCGCGGGTAAGATTTGTCCGCAATGGTGAGGTACACGACATTATCTGCGAGGAGGTAGCTATAGAGCCGGCGGCTTAGGATGCGGAATCTGATCGAGATGAGAACGGACACTCACTGAAGCGTATACGGCCCACTTTCTATGGAACACCGCGGTTCCGAGTTGGGAGTGATGCGCCGAAAAATCAGTTTCGACTGTTGCTTGTGCTCCTGAAGAGTCTGCTCGGTCTACTAGAGTAAATAAACCTCCTCAGTAAGCGAGATGTCAAAGAGACTGACCTGTTCATCATCCACACTTGCTGCCATTGGCAAAGCATCTGTTGCGCGGACTATTATTGTTGAGCGGACCATGGTGGGAGATGACGACGTTTGATGTTGTCGTGGCTCAGTGATATAATTCTCACGTGATCGGCGGTGAATCCAAAATAGGGAACCTTGGGCAGTGTAGTGTGGTAAGTTGCTCAAGACCGAGTTCTTCAAAACCACCTTCTAGACCGATGAAGGGACGTGAATCTCTTATTGTCACGCATAGAATGTCGGACGGCCTTTTATTGAAAAAAGCCCGAGGAAGATGTCTTGCTCGGCGTCTGCCGCCGGCAGGCTCTGGTTCCGTTGTCACAGGGTGAGTTTTTCACAGCTATCAGGGGTCGACCGGTGAATATTTGAAACCAGTAATAGTTGTTCACAACCACCACCACCACCATCATGACTCTCTCCTTGTTCGACGTTCGCAAGCAGGTGCGTACCAAATATGAATCTCACCGACTTTTTACGTGACGTTCGTCTCAACAGCTTACATTCTACGGTTCCTACCATTCAAATCCGGTCAACATCCTTATTCACGTCTTCGGGGTCCCAGCTATTCTGTGGTGCGTCATTTCCTCACTGCGTAGAGTACGGATTATGTACCACTTTGGTCCGCTCCAGGAGTTCACTGGTGTTGGCAACTCGCATCCAAACTCCCACATTCTTGCCAGCGTTTCGCTATACGTTCAATGAGTACCTCTTATTCGATTTGAACACTCCCGCGGTGGTTACTGTCATCTACCTTGTATACTACCTCGCCCTCGAACCGTTTGCTGCGGTCAGTCTCTCACGCCATCGATAATGTCTGTAGCACTGACACTGGTCCCAGTTATTGTACGCGCCACAAATGGTGCTGTCATTACTGACGGCAACAGCTTACGCGCACCGACCTGATGGTATTCGAGATGCGATTATTGTTCAAGTCATTTCATGGATCGCACAGTTCATTGGGCATGGAATTGCTGAGGGCCGTGCTCCAGCCCTTCTAGACAATATTGTTGGTGGTAGGTTCATCGATCAAGCATTTAATCTGTATGTTGGCTACTGACAATCCTTCGTAGCCCTTGTACTCGCCCCGTTCTTTGTGCACTTGGAATTGTTGTTCATGCTCGGATATCGTCCCGCTCTACACAAACAGCTGCAAAACGATATAGGCATTGAGATCGCAAAATTGAGAAAGGCACAAGGCGACAAGAGACGCCTCGCAGAAAAGAAGGCCAGTTAATTTGATGATGACGGGATCCTGGTTACATCTATCGCCTTCAATTTTCTGTATTGTTTATTCTTCTGCTTTGCCATAGTTAACCATCGTTTTGTATCATGCATAAACTTGGGGTATCCTCATCTCTACCATTCATTTCAATCAATAATGAAACTGGTTTCCACTACCAGGTTACTTGTTAGTTGGTTTACCCTTCAAATGAGACTGGCGGGAGGCTGGAGGGTTGGTTCCCCGATGGGGGTAACATAGCACGAGGTAAGACCTCCGTCAACCTTGAAGTCTGTGCCCTATTGACGTGGCGTTAAACAAGCACCTCGCACTAATTGGAAAGAAACGTACAGTCATATAACTGCTATCATCGCTCGCCACTGCGTATGCGACGGTAAGATCAGATATCAACTAGATAGTGGCACCCAAGCAAAAACGTACGGAACAGTGCAGCCTTGGCGAGTTCTACGGCCTCACCGAATCGACCCATAGGGAGGTGAACAAGCCGGCGCTCTTTCTTTTCTGGCGTGTTGAGGAAATCCATCAAAAGAGCTTCAAAAATGATGTCAGCAACACTGATTTTTATGTGGTTAGTGTGCACTGACGCGTCTTCAGCGGTCCGCTGTCAGCATTAAGGTCAGCACGTGGCAATGCAAGTCTCACTTCAGCTTACGGGCATATAGAGTTCAGCCGAATTCCTTCTCTCGCATGAACCATCGCAAGCTCTCGTGTCATGGACAACACAGCACCCTGATGTTCTTTCAAACTAACGTATCCTAGCGAACGACAATTATACTTGCCTTGGACGCAGTATCTGAAGAACACGGTGAATATTAAAAATAAAAATATGCAGTGTGTTTACGTACATGCTAACTGTGGGGTGGCGGCACCCATAAGCGCAACGAAGCTCGCAGTGTTGATGATGGAGCCCCCGACACGGAGGCCTTTCTCCTCGTCGATAGGATTTTGCCGCATAGCCATGATAGCATACTTGCAGCCCCACCAAACACCCTTCACGTTGATTTGCATTGTCAGATCCCAGATCTTCTCCTCCGTGTTGAGGGCGTGATCGTCTGCTGGGTGCATGATGCCCGCATTGTTGAACTGGGGATGATTGAAACTCGTTGAGACATTCACAACACATGAATCCTACCATCACATCCAATCTACCAAATTCTGCGACAGCGAGATCAACAGCTCCTTTGATGTCATCTTCCTTCCCGACATCAGCGTGAACGACCAGTGCTTTGACGTTGGGGAAGCGTTGCCGGATAAGTGCAGCACCTTTCTGTGCAGCTGCTAGATTGATGTCGACCAACAAAACGTTGGCACCTTCCTGAGCGAAGAGAAGGGACGATTCAAGACCGATGCCACTGTAATCTCATCAAGATCAAAATCAAGGTTTGCTCGAGCAGACTCACGAGCCGGCTCCGGTGATGAGGGCAACCTGGATTCAAAATTTCTGTCAGTAGTATGCCCGATTGCAAGGAATTTATCTACATTACTTTGTTTGCAAGGCGTTGGGACATGACTAGGATGATGATAAGCTGTGATCGTGGTTCAAAATGAAATTCAAGTTGCGCGGATACATGATAATTGACGGATCAAATAAGTGCCTATTTATAGCTATTATGTCGCTGGTCTGCAATGAATTCCCCAACGACGTCAAAATCCCAAAAACTATGATGAGTCAATTGCGGTAACCAATCATTTGTCTGAAAACAACCGAAAGGGAGTCCTATAGCGGAACAAGCAAAGAAAATCATTAATATCCTATACTGATTCTGTTTCACCAGCGAAGACGCCTCCAGCGATTAAAAGCGTCTGTGTCGAGCACCACAAAACAGTGTGGGAGAAGGTCCTATATGCTTCGGTTTATGTTCAAGGGCCGGGAAATGACTTAGGAAATGGTACTTGTTCACGCGACAGCATCTAAAGTTGCACATTCATTGAAAGGGCGCGAATTTCCTGATAGTATAACACCTACCTTGTAACGCAAGCAAATCCAGGCTAAACGACTCTGTATCATGGCGATATAGGTACTTGACCCTCTTGGTTGGGAAGCTCGAGTTGAACGGCACCGTGCCCGTGCGTTTGACATTCGTTGCCCGTGGATCCATGATATTTGCCAGCGAGGATGCATTGTAGTCATTTCAGCCTGTCGTCTTTCATATACCACATCATGTTTCTAATGCTAACATCTCGATGATAGAATCATTCCTTCCGCAAAGTAATGTGACCTGCACACGATGTTAACGAAGAGCCACATAGATGTGATAAAACACGTACATAAAATATATTGAAGCCGCACGTTGAAAATGTCTTTTTCATGTAGTAGCGTCGTAATGAGGTGGAGCTTGGGATATAGAGCACGCGACTGCCCGTGGTGGGTTCTGAGCGTTAAACACTCTTCGGATGCCCCGGACGTGGGATTCGTGAACATGAACTTGTTGGACCAAAATATCAGTCTTTGACAGTCATAGTATCGTGCACCAGCTGAGTGATCTCCTTGACCATTTTCAAGATTTCTGGTTTGCTAGCGCGATTCTCCTCTCCCGTAAGGCTATTCCATCTTCCTGGATGTCTGGAATTTTTGACGAGCGGCGCTTCGCTAGTGACATTGGTGATGCCCCAGTCGGTCACTTTTTCTTCGTCGTTTGATGTGAACAATAGGTCCATTCTACCAAGAACTTCATCATAAGTCCTTGCCCGAGGACGTGCTTGATACGAACAACTGAGACAAAATTATTAGGTCAGCTTCGGGTCGATTATCGATCCAACATATCTTGTTCCCTCGCAGCCTCCGGCATCCTGGCTTGGATTCAAGCCTCCAGCGCTCTTTGGCATTGGCATCGGCTCATTTTATTATCAATATGTTGGAACATCTGCCTTCGTATTTGGGTCGGATGCCAGTGACCAGTCTGAAACATTAGAGTCTAGTACGTCATCATGTTTCCAATTAGCCTAGCCCGTACTAGTATAAAACCCCTCAACCTCAGCCAGCCAGCTGATCTTTCATTCACTTTCTATCCAACAGGTGCAGGTTACCTTTCCACTACAATTATTTGCTTTTGCTTCATTTCGACAACGATACTCACTATGTTCTTTCGTCCCAAGACCTATACTGCTCGTTATCCACAATGGATGGTTGGGAGGCCTTTACTCTATATGTCGTCCGCCCTAGCATCTCTCGGCGACGCTATGTTTGGGTATGGCCAAGGAAGTATCGCATCGGCTCAGGTTCAGCCCTCTTTTATCCACCGAATGTTTGGCAAGGAAGTTACTATGGCGCAAATCCAAGCCGGCCACACCGGCGTGGATCCTTTCACACAAGGTTTGACTCGTTTTTTTCATCTTCATGTCACTAACACCCCGTTGTTAGCTATAACCGTTTCTTGTTTAAACCTAACAGCGCTGCTGGCTTCATTCATTGCTGCCTACCTCTGTGATCTTCTTGGCAGGCGGATGTCTGTCCGCATCGGAGGCGTGATGTATTTCATTGCCGCTCTCATTCAGGTCTTTGCTCCAAACCTCGGTACCCTTATCGCTGGCCGGTGTATCCAGGGTTTAGGTGTCGGCATACTCTCCATGACTGTTCCGATTTTGCAGTGCGAAATCGCCCCCGCTCATGCTCGCGGTCTGTTTGTCGGTATCGAATACATCTGCCTCAATATCGGTTACGCTGTTTCCGCTTGGGTCGGATATGGCTTCTTCTTTGCCATGCCTTCCGAGATCTCATGGCGTGGCCCATACATCGTACAGGCCGCTATTGCACTTGTTCTCATCGTCTGGACGTTTTTCCTTCCAGAGACACCCCGCTGGCTGGCACAGAATGGCTTCCAGAAGGAGGCTTTGATCACTCTCGCAGACTTGCATGGCGCTGGAAACGTTTCAGACCCCAAAATTCTGGCTACCTACGCTGAGATTGTTGGTGCTGTCGAGTTTGAAGCACAGATGGGTCAAGCTTCCTGGCGTCAACTCTTCACGCAATACACTCGTCGATGTATGTATCGTCGGTATCACCTGCCAGATGTTTGCTCAGCTCAACGGGATCAATGCCATCTTGTACTTTTTACCATCCAACCTCACTCGTGCTGGCTTCACGATTTCCCGCTCCCTGCTCTACTCCGGTGCTTGCGCTCTGATCTACTGTTCCGGAACCATTCCCGCGATGTTTTTGATCGACAAACTTGGACGCCGGGCGTTCTTGCTTTTTGGAAGTGTTGCGTTGGCCGCATCCCTTTCTATTGTCGGCGGTCTGCAGTACTACGCAGACAGTCTTCCTCTGGGGTCTGCTCGAGTTTCTGCTGCTGACGCCATCTTCTTTGGTATGTCATCATTTTGCTTGCAAGTAAAACGTGCGCTAAAGCTCATCCCCTCCAGGTGTTTGTCTATACTTATTCATCTTCGGTGCCACCTGGGGCCCCGGCCCTTGGCTCCTCGGTGCCGAAATCTTCCCCCTTCGTGCTCGCGCCAAAGGCATGTCGCTCAGTACGTGCACCAACTGGCTTTTCAACTTCATTGTTGCCTTCATCACTCCTCCGCTTTTCAACGCTATCAATGCAGGCTACTACTTTGTCCTCGTCGGCTTCTGTATTATCTCTCTTGTTGTCGTCTGGTTCATTTATCCAGAAACCGCCCACCATACTCTGGAAGACCTTGGCGAGGTATTTGGCGACAAGGTCATGGATGATGAAGGTCCTGCACGTGAGAAGGCTCAGAGGAGTGCGAACGCGATCCAACGGGAACGCTCTGGTTTGCCTATCATCACCGATTCAGAGGTCACTCTTCAACCCAGCGTGTCCATTACACCAACAGCCAAGGACAAAGCTTCAATTGTCATGAAAGAAAGGACTTCTGTAGTTATGATGGAGTCTGACGTTTAGCTTGACCCTGATGGACTTGGTAGACTACTGAGCTTGTATACCGGACAGTAATACTAATTCATGCACATGATTTGATTCAACCAACGTCCATTGACCTAACGACTGCTTGTCTGCTCTATTAACCGATAATCGACTTAATTGACTACTGAACCGAATAACACCAATGCATAAGTGATTCAACCAACGTCCATGTGCATATCAATCCAACGACTGCTCTACTAACCAATACTCGACTTAACTTTTAACAGCGCAGGGACTCCGGGAAATTGTCAGGGTAACTTCCGTCGTCCTGAAACATCTCAAGGAAATCTCTCACCGCCGGCGGTGGGGTTCTTGAAGGTAATAAGAAAGGTCTGCGTGACATTGGGACACTCATTCCAGCGCCCTGCTGCATTAAATCCTCCAGCGATGACGTATATGACAAATCGGGTGTATGCCGCTTTCTGTAGGGAGAAAATTTGGCAGATGGGTTTGAATGTGGGATGGAGGTTCTAGATGTAGTTGCTTGAGGCCACTGGGCCACATCTTCCGGTTTACGGTTTGCTATCTCTGTTGGGGGTCTGACAATCGGTATTTCTGATTCGGGCTCGGTTTCGGAGTCGTCATCTTGAGCAGGTTTGAGTGCTTCTGGTTCTGACTCCGGCTCCGTGACAGAGTCATCCTCAACAGGGCAAACAATCTTTACGGGCCCTCGACACTCCATAGGCTCTTTGAGGGGAGAGACCTTGTCTAAAATGCGGCGTGGAGTGCCTTTCGAACGGCTGGGAGACGGCGACGCAACAAATGAGGACCTATTTCTTGGAGATTCTGTCGCTGAGAACGAACGAGGGAATCCTTTCGACGAAGGAACAACGGGGGATGTAGCAGGACTCGACCCAAGGGTAAATTGGTGCAGTGGTTTGCGCTCGCTGCGATTGTTACGGACGTACGCAATGGGGCGCGGTGTTGGGAGATCTGCTTCGATTCTGAAAGTTGCCGGTGAGTAGCGAATTGTGACAAGAACACATTTTACTGACCCTGCCAGCGACAACTTGTTCAGCGAGCTTCTAGACAAAGATGTCATGGTCATCGCTCCCTCCTCCTGCGACTGTGAGCTTGGGATAGGCTCATAATTGATTGATAGAAATTTTGCTATCCGCTTGTGACTAGGCGTCGCATCTAATGCAAGTAAGTATTGACTTTGCGACGATGGAACAAGTTCTTCAATTATAGTAGACACAGACTGCAGGTCCTTGGATGGTAAATCTGGAGAAGACGTAGGGCTTGCATCGACCGCCTCATTGTCTCTGGAAGCGCAGGTAAAAGGGTCGTCAGGATCTATTGCATGCTTTGTCCCATTGAAATCACCCATGTATCCTCTTGGCTGGGTGTCTCTGTTAGTGTTTACTGAAACAGCGAGCTTCTTAACGATCGACGCAGGAGCTGGAAGGGGGCTCAATGATATACGAGGGCCAACCCCATGCTTGGTTCTGCACGGCGACGTCACGCCAACGAATGTGCGCAAAGCGGACGGTGCAAGTATATTGCTGGATTTGCGTGTATTGGTCTCCGGAGTAGGTAAAGAACCAATGGCGGGAATGATGGTAGTGGGGATAGTCCTCGGAGGGAGAGGTTGAATTACCGCAGTGCTGGCTACTTCGGACGTCCGCTTCTTTGTTTGATTTGTTGGGGGAGGAGTGGCTAGAGACTGCTCTGGAGCACTAGCGCGATGCGCAGGTCCCTCAACCCCGGAGAAACTTGGTGCATATATTCTGGGGAAAGTAGTGTTTGGGGTGCCCTTGGCTGAGCGAAAGCTGTTTGTAACCCGCCGCTCGGGTGATGAGTCGATGACTACTACGTCGTGAGATGGTTTGGGTGGTAATGCTCTCTCTCCCCGGCTGGAGGTCGACACGACCGGAGGCTTCAAAGTAGGAGCCTTTATTTGCCTCTTGATTTTCTTTACCTGTCTGTAACTACCCTGAGCACCCGTACGCGCATCAGCAGAAACTGTTGCCTGCTTCTCCCGCTTTGCCGGACCTCTCCTGTCATCCGCAGAGAGTTTTCTCTTCTTGGCCAGTTCTACTTTCTTGTCGTTCTTATTTCGTGCAAAGTAGGCTGTGATGGGGAGTTCTAGTTGCGACAAGTCCATACGAGGAGTTACTTAAGCTTTTGGCTCGGCTCTCTTCACTAAGAGCGAGGGCAACAAGGGCGGAGTTGACACGCTTTTAAAACTCAGAAATATACATCCGACGCGTCTCGTCACGCGCTTTTTATTCACAAAACACTGCAACATTATCGTATCATGGGAGGCATTGATACACCGCAGCCCAAGAAACGTAGGATGTCTATGTCCGACAGTGTTGATAATGACGCGCCTGCCCCCACGTTGCAGTTATTGGTCAAGAGACTCTCCGACAAGGCCAAGATCCCTACTAGAGGATCGAGTTTGGCTGCAGGGTACGATTTACACAGGTAACGCGCATTCAACAAGCAGACGTAGTAATTTGACCAGGAAATACAACGTAGTGCAGAGAAAAAAATAATTCCAGCACATGGCAAGGCACTGGTCGACACTCAACTTTCCATCGCCGTTCCTGCGGGCACCTATGGACGGGTTGCGCCTCGCAGCGGTCTCGGTAGGTTGTCTTTTGTGTGCTACGTATTATTTGATTAAGGAAATTTCCTTTCAGCATCGAAATTCATGATTGACACGGGTGCTGGTGTCATTGATGCGGACTACAGAGGTGTCGTCTTTGTTCTGCTTTTCAACCTCTCAGACGAAGACTTCCAAGGTCTGTAAAAAAGTAAACCTGGTCATTGTGTGTTACTAATCGGGTACGTAGTCGAAGAAGGCGACCGGATAGCTCAGCTGATTGTTGAGCGTATTTATACGCCTGAGGTTATGGAAGTGGAAGTATGTCTTGTTCACCCGCGTTAGTTATGTGATTAATCATCCAGCAGAACCTCGATGAAACATTACGTGGGGCAGGAGGGTTCGGCTCCACGGGTGGGCACGGCTCGCTGTAACTCATTATATTAACTATACCGTCTTTGTATTATCATAAGAAAGCCTAATTTTTTTGTGACGGGATTGAGATTTATTACGAGTTGATCCAGTCCTGCTTGTGATGTTGACCGTGAATTACTGCGTGGATGTCTGCTGATTGCTAGATATGTCAACATTTTTGCGGGCCTATTTGAAGGTCCTACTCACTCGAATGCATATGCTCTCCAAGAGCGCATCATCTGGAACGATCTGTCTCAACAACATACATCCCATTCACGCTACGACTCGCATATGGAAGTAGATCCCGGCCTCTGACATCCCCGTCCTCGCGTGGTATTCTGTCGAGGGGTATCCCAGATTCTTGTGCCATTACCCGCCCGTCTGGGATGCTTATATTGTCCGTTTCCTCCACCTTGATCAGCTTCGCAGCCTCCACAAGCTTGATCAACTCCTCGAGTTCATGCTTTAGCTTTACGTATTCCGGTGTACCCTCTTCGGGTGGTAATAATGCAGACAGTTCATGCAATCGTTTGAATGTGGCTGGTGATATCGACGGAGCTGGATAAGAAGACAACAATTCCTGAACGGACCAGGTGGGCTTAAGGGGTATACCATATGTGTCGGTTTCAACTGTCGCTCTAGATATCGAATACCGCAACGAGACGTTCAGAGAACGACGCCATTCGTGCCCTGCTTGTCTGACTGAACGCAGTAGCATGTGATGAAAAGGTAGAATAGCGTGAGAGAATTATGGATGTAATAAATTATTTCCGTTGATATTTCAAACTCTTTCTGAGTCTGCAGTAACATGGAACGAGCAGCTCGTGCTATTCAGGGCTTATTACCGAGTACACTTCCCCCATCTCTACGAACAACACCTGCAAACCTTTACCAGGTACTTTCTCGAGCCCCTGGAGGTGGTATTGGCCAGCGCGTACACCAGATCCGTTGGACAGAGAAAGGTATAAGAAACTGTTACTGGCAGGTAACGCGGACACGACTCAAGCTCGAGGGAACCACGGAAAGGCTTGGGGGAAGCTGTACTGGAAAGGTGAGCTCCTATCTCGTAAGAGAACTGGATGTAGACTTACCTGTAAATGTAGGCAGACAAATTAGTGGGCAGGAGGAAAGAATTAGTGGTTCATTGAAATACAAATGGTCAGCAGGTTCGTCCTAGCCAATACAAATGTACGTGAGAGTATCCGTCGTTGTGGATTTTACTCTCATATAACTTCCAAGATTACTACGCAGGCTCGCCTTCACACTGACGTTTGGGACTGTTCAAGTTCAGTTACCCGCGTAATGAACACCGCCTAATCAAAATGTCCTGCATATCTACTACTCAGCATTATTTCCGATCACCAATATTATAAATTATTCTCAAGTGAATCTTACAGATCATAGGATAGTCCTAATTCCCAAGCCAGCTCATCAACAAATGCAGGGATGGTCTTATGCCTAGATGCCGATGCTCTGCCGGATTCGCACTTGCGCAGGCAATTCCATATTGTTTGTAAATCTTTTCAGATGGACATTACAGCAACATGTATGAAAGAGACTAGTCCCAAATATTTAGCTAGTTAATGCGGTACTTGTGTCATGTTAAGTCAGAGTACATACGGCGAATTCCGAAAAGCTGAAGCGCCCGCTGAACTTGAGGCAGTATAAGCCTAGGCCAGTTTGCGTCACCGTAACGCTTATTGCTGGACTCCTGGAGAATCACGGACACAGCTCATAATTCCTCTGTCACTTCCTTCCTATTAACCTTTTGGACGCACTGTCGTATTGTCCCTTTCCGTCTCACCATTCTCTAGGATGAATTCGCGTGACCTTATTGATACGCAATTCAATCGGGCAGTGGAGATAGTGCAGGGCCTCCCGAAGACTGGGCCCATACAAACAGGCTACGAGGAGAAACTAACAATGTACAGGTGCGTTATATGATCTTGCATCTTCAAGCTCACATTTACTTGCTGACTTTCATTACCAGCTTATACAAGCAAGGTGGATATTTCCCTCATCACATTTCAGAACACCTCTTGACTCATGTTGATATGCACAGCAACTGTTGGAAATGTCCAAGGCGGTCGTCCAGGCATGTGGGATATGCTAGGCCGGGCAAAGTGGTCAGTCAATGTCGTTCTCACTCTTGCGTTATCACGTGTTAACGAGTACTACTCAAGGGACGCATGGGCGAAGCATAAGGATCTTGATCTATATGAAGCCAAATGGCTTTACGTAGATGCTTTGCTGAAGGTATTGAGCTTGGATGAATTCATTATACCCGATAATAACTTTAGTACAGGTTCTAAGTAAATATTCGGATAAGACTGTTGCCCGTGACCTCATGAACGAACTCCAGTCTTATGGTGGTGACCCGTCAAATCTGGTGATAAGCCGTATGTCCAACGTCAAAATTTCCCTGTGCAAAATTGATTTATTCCACCTAGACTCTCTTTCAAGGTCTCGGACCTCGCAGTCGTCAAGCTCCAGTGCCTCGGATAACAATATTCATCGAATTCCCGGTCAATTATTTTCCTCCACCCACCCTGAGGCCCAACAAGCGGCACAATCAGCAGTTAAGGACAGCGGCTCGAGTTCTGAAGATGGTGAATCAGGTGACGAAGCACATGAACTCCCATCTGTGCGTGAGCCTGTTCAACAACCAAGACCACTTTCTTCCATGTCTTCAAGATATCGTACTCCTGTAATTGGCTCACTTGCTATGTCGCCGCCACTTTCTGGGCTCGCAAATGTTCCACCAATGCAACCAATGCCTACATACCAGACGCAATCTGCCTTTATTGGTCAACCAGCAACAATAGCATCCTCATCTGTATACCGTCCACCAGGGCACTATTCTGGGACATACCAGTCGCCTGAGTTTGCACCACAAATTCAGTCAGCTCTCTCCCTCCGAGGGGGCCGGTTTCATGGCGCTGAAGCACCTATGCGAGCACCCTCACGGTTGCCCCTGGAGCAAGCCGTCGAAAATCTTCAGATGCATCTTGCCGCAATAACAGAACGGCTTGATATGCTCGAGTCCCAGGCGGTGCATCCACAGCGATCCACTGTTTCCCTTCCCTTGAAAAGCTCTTCCGGTAGAGGCAGTCCGACAGATAACCGTCCTGAAACACTCGAATGGGATTTGGATGATATGGGAATGTGGTCATTCGTTCTGAAACCATTGTCGCGGGTGACGGTATCATTGAAACAGCTTCTGATATTCTTTGGCCGGAGCGAGAACCGGTCTCCGGTACTTACTATCGTGCGAAGACTGTTCCTTGACATATCATTCTCATTGGCAGTTCTCGGATTGCTGAGACTGACATGGAAGAAGACGGCTACAAGACGGAGGGAGGTCAATGCAGCCCTCATATTACTATGGGCTGCTTTGTCTGGGACGAACAGGGGAAGACAAATGATCAGTGGTGTGTAGTGCTTGCTTTTTTGAACCCGTGGGTGACTTAAGAGTAGCCATTGTTCATTTATACCTCGATGCCCAGAATTATTTACTTCGCTAAAAATCTATTTGAGCTTCACAATTGCTAATAATATTTTCACATCGTGTTCAACAGTTATTCAAGCTTTCAAGACTACTATTCGTGGATACAGCTGGTCCTATCTTTTTACTCCGTCATATCGACAACACAGCGGATACAGTCACCACCCTAGGAGTTAGGTTATGCTTCCGTCGGGCTTATAAGGAAGGATGATACATACGTGCATGTCGTGGAAACCATCGTTTATTTCTGCAAATTTGCGGTGGTGGGTGACGTACTCATCGATCTTGAGCTTGCCTTGCAAGTAATCTGGATGGTAGATTACATTATCAAGGGCATGAATCGAAAGCACTAAAGATTGAGTCACCTTCGACGAGACCAGGGAGCTCGGTCCGACCCTTTACTCCTCCGAACGCAGAACCTCGCCATGTGCGACCAGTAACCTGGAATACATCCATCCATAAGTCACAGCTGACCATCTACTTCGGCTGGATCATTACCAGTTGGAACCTTTATATGAACCTTCAGCACATGGAAGTCTGTGAAAAGTGCCAGATCACTTACGGACGTGTCGATATCTCTTGGCCAGCAGCAGCAACACCGATGATGGTGCTCACCCCCCAGCCCTTGTGGCATGACTCTAACGCAGTACGCATGACGTTCACATTGCCTGTAGCGTCGAAGGTGAAGTCCAACCCGCCATCAGTAATCTCAACCAGGTGATCCTGGATGCGCTTGCCCTCTGGGAGCGTCATAGGGTTGATGAATTCGGTGGCACCCATCTTCCTCGCCCAGGACTCTTTCCCGGGGTTCGTATCGACGGCAATGATCCGAGAAGCACCGACAATTGACGCGGTGGAGAGGACACCAAGGCCGATGGCACCGCATCCGAAAACAGCGACGTTGGAACCCTCTGTGTATCGTATGAGTGACAGCAGGAATACCATATCTTCACATACTGATGCCTTGCTGCTTCACAACCGCACCCCATGCGGTGGTGATACCACAACCAAGAAGACAGACCTTCTCGAGAGGTGCAGCCTTGTTCACAGCGACGACAGAAACATCTGCCACCACGGTGTACTGCGAGAAAGTTGAAGTTCCCATCTATTCCTGCGGATAAATTTCGTCAGGTCTGAAAGGGAGTAAGATACATACGAAATGGTGGATGGATTGGCCCTTGCACGTGAAGCGGCTGGTGCTATCAGGCATGAGACCCTTGCCTTGCGTTGTTCTCACTGACCACGATAATCGTGAGACTCGTGTCTTTGAACCAAACGGCGGGGTACAGGAGTCTAACCTTTTCCACACAGGTTGGTCTTCCCGCTCTTGCAGAATTTACATTCGCGGCACTCTGATAGATTGGACTGAGCAGAAAATTCAGGGGCCGTCATGGGCCAGCTCACCGGCAGTGTAAAGCGGGACAACGTGGTCGCCCTAGCAAAGGGTATTCAAGAAGAGTAAGGCAGCATATTTATGATGGAGACTTACAACCGACACACTTGTGACACCCTCACCAACCGATTCAACCTGAAGAACCCCGAAGAGTAATGAAGCAATAGGCACAGTAGCAAGTGTTTTGACTCACCACACCTCCACCTTCATGACCAAGGATCACGGGGAAGAGACCCTGCGATACAGATGAGCTCATGTTACCGCAAGACTGAACTCTAAGCACACCTCAGGATCCTTGCCACTGCGAGTGTACTCATCAGTATGACATATACCTGCAAGATTGCTCGCATCAGCAGATAAGATAACCGTCTGGCAGGCCTCCTACCGGTGTACAAGATCTTAATGCGAACTTCGTGAGCGTTCGGGGGCGCAACCTCAACCTCCTCGACCTTGAGCGGCTGTCCAGCACCCCAGCAAACAGCAGCCTTGCAGATGATGGGTTTACCAACTGTGCTCATGATGGTAATCGTTTGTGAGTGTGAAAGGTGGCCTGGGGTATAAGATATTTCCATTCTCCTTTTACGGGCCGGAGAAATAATCATGTGATCATTATTAAGGCCCCCGGGCCACTTGAGTTAAGATGTATTGCAGCTGTTGCTTGCACATGACAAAACATCTCCTTATCATCTTTCAGCGCCAAGATCCTTGCCGTCTTCTTTCCCGCATCGATCTCTGAATGCTGTGAATCAACTCCAACCGAACCGACTTTTGATCATAGCCGAATTCACAAATACCAGCAGGTTACCGTAGCTGCAATTATGTCGTTCCCGAATCTTTATTACAAGCGAGTATGTCCCAGCATATTCATTGATGGGTCTGCCCATAACAAAGAAACTAGACCACAGCGACTGCAAAAGCATGCTACATCTGTTATAAGCCGACAACTGTCGTGCTCGCCACCATAGATACCTCCGATTTCCTGTATACATGCACGATTCACCTGTCAGACCACGGCTTCGCTACCCGCGTACTCGAGCCTGAGAGCGAGAACAAGATAGGAATTGGCGCTGAGGAAATTGCTAAGCTCAGGGAGGAGTGGGAAGAGAAGCAGAAACGCAAGAAAGAGAAAGAGAAGGATAAGGATAAAACAGCTGACGAAGGTGAAAGAAAGGAGGATAACAGCAAGTCAGAGAAGTCGCCAAGGGTGCCGGCATCATTGCCCACGTCAGGCTCTCTATTACCAAGGCCTACCCACGAGAAGTATATATTACATCGTGACATATTTGCCCTGAGAGTCTCGGAGCACCGACGACGGAGGCAAACCTCACAGGTGAAGGATCTAGCACCTCGTCTTCCAGGAGCCCCAAGTAGCAGTCTGTCGTGATAAGTACTAGGTCTACTCCACTGTAGATTGTAGTACTTTGGTATATGCATGTACGGATTTAGGGTATACCCGCTCAATCCACGAAAGGATTGCATTGACAAATAATAGCTCTCACTCCAAAACTTCCAAAACTCCCCATTGCAAGACCCACGATAAGACAGAAACCAGCCACGGTGCTCGCAATTGGAACGTCTTCGCGACGTCGCCGCAATCGTGGATTGTGCTCTAGAGAGGATGCACCCAGCAAGCAGAGTGTAGATACGTATCCGTTTGAGAGGCCTAGAACGGCAACAAGGAGCATATAGACAACGTCGGAGCTGATTACGGGAAAACCACGTGAAGGGCCCTGTACTGTGTTGCACAGAAGGAAAATGGGGATAAATAGGGTACGGACAACCGAGAACGCCAGTATGCGTCTAGTGGACCATGTTATTACTCTCGGAAAAGAACAGATGTATCGTCCAAAGAAGTCGCCGAGGTTGAACATTAAGAAATGAATGGCGGTGAATAGTAATGGATGAGTATTGGGGTTAGTCGGTTGTATGGTAATTGTAATGACAGGGAAGACGGCCTTGGAGCAAACTGTTAACTCGTGACCAGGTAATGAGTTAAGTTACCGCACCAAAGTAATCACAAAGACATATGCAAGGGCAAATTCATAAATGATGTTCGCTTTGAATACACGTATTATTTGATTTCTTTCCTCAAGGCTTGCTTGATCTGTATCACGACAGACGAGCCTCCCTGTTCCATCGGCACTATCCAGGACCCCTTCAGGCTTGACATTTTGTTCCAAAGTACCGACAATGGCCTTGTAAGTTGGCAACCCCGCCATCCAGGCGTAGGCCATGAATGTGCTTATCATAAACAACGCGGATATTCCAAAAAAAAAACGGGCGGAATCCTGCTCTGCCGTTCCGTCTTCAATACCATCGTTGGATATAAACGCGGCAATTGCTTCCGGCGTCGAACCCCACACGGACGAAGCGGATGTGACCACCTGAACAACACTAACAACCACAGCTATGGCAGCCTGGCCGGATATCATAGATTGCATGTAAGAAGCCCCGAAGAGCGAGGCTCCAGCGTAGGTGGCTGTGGAAAGATATGAAACGCATATCGCCAAAGAAATAGCACATAAGATTGCAAAGAAAAAGAAGGTTGATGGTTGGTAGCGTCCGAAGGTGCTGAAGAATAGGAGAACAATGATGAGTGTAACTGATGCAGCAGACCAGAAAATTCGTCGGGAAGGCGACGACTGGCAATATGTTTGTCAGCGTAATATAGGCTTCAAAGAAAGAAATTAGGCTCCAACCTGTTTTGAAGTTGCCGTGGCATGTGCTAACGCAAATACATTGAACACGTTGGAAGTAGTGGTCATGTATGAGGCAAAGGTTGCCCGCAATGGCGATCCGACCAAGCGAGACAAGAAGAACGAGGTGGCAGTAATCAATACTGTGAAAAATTATACGGTTTAGGACTACGACGCGTACTGGAGAGATAAGTATTGGACATACCATTCCAAGGGAGGAGAATCGCGCAGCCTAACATAAAGTAGACCCACCGTATTCGATTATCGACTACCTGATCAACAACAAAGTGGTCTGTTGTAGAATCATCGAATGTCAATTCGAGTTCGTTGTCACAATTGTCATCGACCGCGGCTGATGGGAGAGCATGATAAACGGCCCCTGAATCTATGGTCGCAATCTGTGGCAGCATACTGCTAGGTCCTATTAACGTGAAGGAGTTGGTTGGCTGATTCAGCAGCGGTCGATGCAAGGTGGAGGACTACGAACGGGTGGTGTGAAGTGAATATAGTGGAATACAGCCGGAAGGGTGCCGTCCGGTTGATATACCATCCGAACCAAGGAGCCTCTTTGCCTTCCATTCGCTCGAAGAGCCCGCCAGACCAACCATGGTATGAACAACTTACGATATCGAACAAACCCAAATGAATATACCTTTACTGCAACTCGTCGGCGGCAGTAACCCCCCCGAATTGCCAATTAGAAGTCGGCAGATGTGACCGAAAGTCACAACATGTCACATAGGAAGTCAGTTGCATATTCGGCGTTGACTAGTAGATATATCTAAATACGAGGGTGACCATTGTTAGTCGCGTAGTTGTAAAATTTAGGTGGATATGTAAGGAGGATTTGCGAATGCGAACCAGCTGGCACTTCCAGTAAATTTCCGTCAATGCTCACGACGCAGATGACATTTCTGCGCGACTTTTGCTATCTCACTCAATTCTTCTTCTATTTATTATAATATGGCCATTCAAACTTGTAAAATGAAATTCATGTCAAGTGTTGAAGTAGCTAGAAATAACGAATATTGTGAAAGTTCTGTAAAAGTGACAACTTCTGAGGGCGTAGCGCATCATGTACAATAGCATCAGCATATGGCACCTCAATCCATTCCACGGGAAAAGTGTCCCAAATTATAATTATATTCCATGGTATCATATATAGGTATGTACGTAGGAGTCCACCTGAAATCTAGGACGTGAACGGGTCGCAGTTACAAATAACAGCCCTTACTCCAAAGCTCGCAAATCCACCAACTGCTAATCCAACAATAAGACAGAAAGCCGCGACAGTGCTAGCAACATCAACATCTTCCTGTCGACCCTTCAATCTCCTGTTGTGTTCCAACGATGGCGCGCCTAACATGCACAAAGTAGACACGTAACCGTTCGATACGCCCAGAGCACACAAGAGTAGCATATAGAACAAATCAGAACTAATAAACGGTGTAACATGGAGTGAAAGTTCCACGTTGCATAGAAGGAACGCAGGGATAAACAGGGTCCGAAGGAGAGCCAGGGCCAAAACACGTCGAGCCGACCAAATTATGAGTTGTGGGAAGGAACACATATATCGTCCCAGAAGGTCACCGGAACTGAACACCAAAAAGTGTACAGCACTAAACAGTAAAGGGTGGGTATTCGGATTCGTTGGCTTGATGGTGACAGTGATGGCTGGGTAAACAGCCTACAAACGTTGGTGAGGAGAATGACACTGGCAGGCAGTCTGAGAAAACATACCAAAGTCACAGTAAAAACAAATCCCACAGCAAAATTATAAATAAAATTCGTCTGGAAAACACAGAAAATCTGGTTCTCTTCCACTGTGCTTGGCGGCGCCACAGGCATAAGAGGTTGCCGTTCATCAACCTCATCTGAGACAACTCGAGCCTTGAGGTTGTCCTCGAGAGTTCCCATAGTAGTCGTATATACTTCCAATGATGCCAGCCACCTATATGCGGAAAGCGTAGCAATCATATACAAGGCGGAAATCCCAAAGAATATACGCGCAGATTTCTCCTCGGCCCTACCGTCAGGATCGGTGTCACCAATCGCTACAGCCAGTGGAGTGGTTCTCCAAACTGAGATGGCGGAGCTAATGACTTGTACGCTACTAACAGCAACGGCTATTGCGGCCTGGCCAGACATCATCGATTGCATGTAAGGTGCGCCAAAGAGTGCTGCGCCGGCGAATACCGAGTTCGATAGATAAGACGCGCAGCCCGACAAGCAGAACGCGCTTATCATGATGAAGTAAAAGAATGGAACTGGGCTAGGATGGAGGAACGTTGTCAAAAATAGTATGGTGACGATGGCCGAGGTGAGCGCGGTGGACCAAAAGGCACGCTTAGAAGGGGAAGACTACAGGGAGCGCCATGGTCAGAGACAAACCACCCTCATGCACGTTGTACCCACTTGTTTTGACGTCATCGTCGCATGTCCCAATGTAATCACGTTGCTGGCGGTAAATACGCTGGACAAATACGAACTAAATGACTTTCTCAGTGGTGAACCCGATAGTCGCGACATGAAGAATGGATTCGCATTGATCATTGCTGACGGAAAATATCAGCCATTAATTGATTCATATCTTCTCAGAGACCTACCGTTCCATGATAGCAGAGTAGCAGCTCCTAGCATAAAGTATACCCAGCGTATACGAGCGTCTCTACGTATATCTTGCGGGCGTGAAATCTCTATGCTTGTTCGGCCATCGTCGTGTTCAACCTCTGTGGTTGCGACTATACGGGACATGCCGCCTCTCACGTCTGAACCTGTAGCAGACGCACGAATGTTCATTTCTGAGAGGTTGTACGGCTTGTGTCTATGAATGCAGCAACGTCGCCAGTAGTGAAGCTATGGTGGAAGCGAAAGAGTGATGCCAACACGCTGCATTCTGTTTGCGAGACTACTAAGAGCAAGTCCCTCCAAAAGCAGGTCTCTCACGCTGAATTAGATACGAAGGGTTTCAGATAACCGGAGAATCAATTAACCAGTCAGTAGTTGATAACCAACCAAGCGTACACTATAGCTAGAAGCATCCCCTGACACAGTATCATGCCTCTTGTCTCCTCGCAGACTTGCCAGGGATAAACTGGTTTGGCGCATCTCGTAAGACCAACTGGCTGAGCTTCTCCTTCTGTCTCTCTGCTTTCCTTGCTTTGCGCTTAGACTTTCTCTCCATCTTTGCAAGACGGTCCTTGGTCAACCACCTCCGCTTCTTCTCTAACTTTCTTTCCTCTTCCAGCTTCTGTCGGTATTTGAAAGCAGCTTCTGCGCGCGCATCCCGAATACTCCTGCCATCAATGTTCCTGAGTTCCTGCGCAATGAACTTTTTGAAGAGCGTGCTCTTGCGCTTCACAGCAGCTTGCCAGCGCGCTTGCTTCTTCGCTCTGCTATGAGGGTTGCTCAGCTCTTTTGTAAGACATACCTCCATCGGCGCTGACGTGTCAAAGGGAATGACGGAGGGATTGAACAGCGTCCTAAGGTACGCCTTTTCAGTAGCACCGCTTTGAAGGGATATTAATTTGGACAAAGAGAATACGGGTGGTTTGTACGTTATTTCGCGAACCGCCTCTGGTGTTGTGTCCAACAATGGATTAGCTATATCACCCCAAGTCAGAAAATAGAAACAAAAATAAAATGAGTGTCTGACGTTCTTTGTGGTCTCTTTCTTCCGGTTGAGGCCATTGTAGTTCGATCTTAGCCTTCGGGGTATATGGATCAGTAGCGAGTACCAAACGCTTCCAGTTCCAGCGGAAGAGAATGGGATCCCAATGAGGATCTCGCACACCAATACGTCTCGCAAACACGCTGTGGGCATTATAAAGTCAAAGACAAGAGCGTGGACAGGTGTAAACGCTTACGAGATCGCCTTGGGCTGGTCACCAACTGAGGTAGCCTTTCCCATTTGTTCGCCGATGTAGAGCATACATTTTGAGTAGTGCACGCTGCGGTTGACCGGGGTCTTGTATGGCTTCCCCTCATGCTACAAAACCTTTTAGTCAACACTGAAGGACACCGGCCAGTACAGTACAGTCAGTAGAATAAACCACGCACGAGGTTGGCACCCTTCAAATAGACGCGGTTGGTAAATTTATTTATGCTGAGAACTTCATGGATGGTCTTGCGTGTGTCTCCGCGTATGCAAATTTGATCACCTGGAACGACATTCCAGTATTTTATACGGTCTTTGACGCGTACCGCTTTCGTTATGGGGTCGAACCATGTCTGTCGGTTCTGAAAGTGTTTTGGGACAGGGAGGAGGTGTCGGAAATCTCTCGTCCATGGAGAGACAGTAGTAGCTCGCTGGACCTGTATGCGAGTGAGTGACATCGAGTCCGAGACTGTCCAGTGCGTTCAAAGTCAGGAAAAGTAAGTGATAGCTGACTAAGCAAATTTACGGTAAGTACTCATCGTGCACTTTCAGAACAACTCTAGACTGCACGAACTACGGTTGGAACATACTCAAATTCATGTCTCAGGAAAACGACGCGAGTCAATGATTGATGTAAGATTTTTTGTATTGGGGTCGGAATCCAGCAATAAAGGCTCGGTATGATTACAAGAAAAGAATATCATAAATTACCAATGCCTCAACAAACCTTGCCGTCAACTCATCGTCCCAGCTTTGGATCCGCTCCATGCTGTCGATGACGCGCTGGGTTCCTCCGATTCTAGGGTCTACAGCAAAAACGGTGAGATGTAGAGTCAATATTCGAAGAAATGTGATCACCTCGAGTAACATCCCAATCACGTTGTCCACTTCCGATGGTTGCACTCCACCACACCCTGCCCCAATCAGTTTTCTATATTCAGCCATTCGTCCCCCAGTTCCCGCCTCTGCTTGGAATGACACCAGCTCGTCAAACATATCTTTCCTTCGTTTCCTGTGCAATCCGATCTCTTCTCGTACAGCATCACAGGCCACTCGCAGTGCTTCCGGATCCGTAGGCACGTCAGCATACAACTCCAACAGGTCCGAGATGTCCTCCTCTAGGGGTAACGCCTTTCGTTTCCCTTTCCCCTTGTCTTTCCCAGGCTCTGCAACTTCCTCGACGTCGTCGTCCGTTCGGTAAGGCACCGTCGCTGCTGTGATCTTCAACTCTCCATCAGCGGCATCCCGTATCGACACTTCACGATTCTCCTCATCCTTTACCCATTTCTCCCAACCCAGACGATACCGCCTCCCCATCTTGTCAAGTAACCGCCCTTCCAAATCTACAAGCACACTCTTAGCCAGCTGCAGCCCCTCCGCTTTCGTTTTGAGCTGGTTCACGGCGCGGTGGCTCTCTAGAATTTCTTGCTGAATATTCTGCAAGAGTGCATGCGCTTGTGTCATGTCACGCTCTTTTTCTTGTAGTTCACGGTCGAATGACGAGGCGAGACTGTCAAGCATGCTCGTGATGTCATTGACACAGCGCGTGCTGGCCTTCTGCCCTACGACAGAATGATGAAGCGGCAGCTTGTCACCGTTCATAGGGTAACCTAACGTCATTGCATTAGAAGTTGTGGGACCGAGCGTCGCTTGGGCATTGCGGAAGGACATCGATGAGAGGCGCGAGGTTGGGCCCGGAGACGAACGGAAACGTTCGTCCTCGAGGATGTAGTCTTCGGTGCTCTTGCCATCATTGTTAATGATCTTTGGATTAGCCCCGTGATCGATAAGAAGTTTCACGAGACGCTTGCTCCGACACCGCGCAGCCATTGTCAATGCAGTTTCACCGTCCTCGTCCTGAAAATTGATGACATCTGCGAGTTCTTTTGGGTAGTCAGCTAGGCGGTTGAGAACTGTTTCCATGTAGTATCGCGCGGCATGTGTCTTCCCCTTCGACATCGCGACATCGACGATGTGGTGAAATACGGTCCGGTTATAATTGTCGATATTGAGTGTGGAACGGTGAAGAAGTTCGTACAGCTCAGGGAATTTCCGCACATCATAGTTGTTTGCAAACATGACACTTCGCATGAGCGCAGTCTGGCCTGCTTTATTCACCTTGAATATTTCTGCGCCGGCTGTGATCAATAACTTGACAATACGTAGGCGGCCCATTGCTGAGGCCCAATGTAATGCTGTATGTCCATCGTCATCAATGGCAGTGTTCGGGTCAAAATCAGGCGGCGGGGAAATAAGAACTTGGGGGATTTGATTTGAGTCAGAAATGAAGTACTCGAGGATTTGGTCCGCGTATGCGCGTGGGTCGGTCGAGCCGTTAGGCTGCGAGGGTTCTTCCTCTGAACCCTCGTCATCATAACGGTCATCTATGCGACGTTGTGGCGGTTTTCGACGATTGCCACTACGCCGGTCTTTAGTAGCATTCGTCGATCCAAACTTATTTCCGATGGGTGAGGGAGTGCGTGAACTGGACGAGCCGCGGGAAGGCGAGGATGTCATGGATCCATCCTCTGACGCATGAACGGACAATATTTCGTGATCGGATTCGACTGAGGCTTCTACATTACGACGCGAGCGAGCGGTGGCAGCAAGGGCGGCCGCTGCTTCTGCAGCTGCAGCGGTGCGACGCGGGGGACGAGCTGCCGTACTTGTAGAGACGAGGTGTTTAGGAGCCAGAGGCGGGCTCTTGGCTGCTGGCTGAAAATCAATTATTGGACGCAGAGCAGCTTCACAGTTGTACTGTTTTGCCAGAGCGAGACCTCGTTCAAGAGGTATCCACGTTCCTGTAGTGGGGCGTATTCTTCAAGTGATCACAAAAAAGGAGTCGCATAGATTGCCTACCTTGGTACTTTCCATATCCACCTTGAACCTTTTCGTGCTCGCCCTTCTGGACTTCTCTTTCAAGCACGCGGGTTCGCTGAGGTTTGTCGAATCCTGCGACTTTCAGGATCTGAGTCGCGTTGAGCCACGAGTCAGCGCGCCGACGCATGACAGCAACGCCCTTGCACATCCTAGGCGCGTAGCCATGAATGAGGCTGCGACCTGAATGTGGAATGAACAACTCACATCTCGAACACGGGAATTCCGCTGTAAGTTGCCTAGGATTACGGGCCACAGGGATGAGGTCAGTGCGGGTCGGTTAGTGGGTACCAGGTAGTAGTACCTTGAAAATCTGACCCTCAGGCATGATGAATACAATTAAACGCGTTTATGCGTGATTCCAGGTGAATTACCGCTATCCAAACGATTTTGATGGTGGACTCTCAGGCGTGCTGGTGCTGACGGACGTCGCGGTTTCCGATACATACACGTGGTTCAACAAGAACAAACAACGCGATGTCATCCAGAGCAGCAGAATATCTCAGAGTTCAGTGCTGCATCATATATAAGGACTTTATAAACACTTTATAGAAAGCATGTATCACTGAATAGTAAATACTGCTAGTAACATTGGATACTGTAATAGACTAGCAACCGTAACTGTGTTCTAGCTCTCCAAACCCCTGGAGGCTTCTCTCACAGTGGTCTGAAACGCTACAACACCTGTGGGCGGGTTTACAATGTCTTAAGGGTGCGTTTCAACCGCCTCAGGCTTTGATGCATTGTGAAACCTAGGCCTGATCCCCGACAATACATCATAAGATCCGATACTCGTGTTCTTCACAGGTTTATCTCGATTCAGTTACGCCCATAACCCCCTTCCTTGGCATTGCATTTAGGCCTCCTAGTCTGCTCGCCTAGAATTAGATAGGCTGCCGCACATTCAAGTTAATTCACACCACGTTGTTTTGCAGGTTGCCTCGTTGCAGACGCGCTGCTTTTTTTCCCCCAAGAAGCTGGGATTATCCTTGGCCGAATCTCCTCTTTATAAGTCTGGATGCTGCCTGTGGCAGTTGATAGCAGTTGCTTTGATTTAAAAATCTGTCAGACAAGAACAAAAGGATTGTGAACTGAGAAAGCAAGGACCTGACGCGACGGTCACGGGACCCGTTTCCTTTTGTAGTTCTTTCCTCGAGGCTGATAGCGGCAATTGTTCCTGCCCTCACAATCCGCGTCTTTCTCTCTGACCACCACGAGGCTTTCCACCGTTTTAGTCACCATTCACAACAGTGAGCTCCTTTCATGGCACCAACCTGCGCACCGCTCTGTTATTTTGGAGACAGGCAAGTCCACTTACGACTGGTCATGAATTTTCTAAATTAATCCTATCTCTAGACTTTACTTTACTACCTTCCCCTACCCCGCACCATCTCCCCAATCTCTCAATAGCGCAGCCTCCAACTCAGGGAATGCCCCAAGGATTCGCCCCCAACCACACATGGGTGTACCACTCGGTCCTTCAGTCACAACCCCGGACGATGACGCAATTTACTATTACTTCACAATCGATGACCAACTGCTCTACACCTCATTCTATCAGGACTGGGGCCCACTAAACCTCGCAATGGTCTACAAAGCGTGCCTATTAATCCACGGCCTTTTGAAGGTACGCACCCAATTCTCCTCGATCGTTTGCACACGATCATGATCGCCACAGGACGAAGATCTCAGTGCACACCGTCTCGTTCTATATTCTTCAGATGATCCACGTCGTAAAGCTAATGCTGCCTTGTTAATGGCCCTGTACATGGTATGACTCGTTATCTCACAAAATCCTACCGTATTCACCTACTCTCAGTTGATCGTCCATAATTACACTCCGTGGCGCTGTTTCCAACCCATAAGTGAACTAGAGTTCATGTCTTTCAGAGACGCAGGGCGTGGCCCTTCTACCTTCAACCTTAGCATTCATGACTGTTTATGGGGTTTCTGGAAAGGAATCCAAAACCGCCTTATCGACCTAGATATTTTCGACCTCCAAGACTACGAGTTCTATGAGAAGGTCGAGAATGGTGACTGGAACTGGATAACACCAAACTTCATCGCATTTGCTTCGCCTAGAGATTATGCGTGGACAAAACAGAGGAATGAAATCGAGACTGCTACTGCTGCAGTCCCTGCATCCCCGTGCGACCTGGTGTAGCTTCACCACCAAAATCACCTCGCAAACTCGCTCTACAACGTAAGCTTAATTCAGCTTTCTGCAATTGCCTCGAATATTTCGAGAAGCATAAAGTCGACCTCGTCGTTCGTCTCAATGCAGAGCTCTACGATAAACAGCTATTTTTGGATCGCGGAATCAAACATCTCGATCTCTGTTTCGAAGATGGGTCAAACCCGTCAGACGAAATCGTCCGCACTTTTATTGATGTGGCAGACGCCGTCATTGAGAGCGGTGGGGTCGTCGCTGTACACGTGGGTTATTTCGTGTATATTTTTACTCACTGTTGACATGCTTATATGATACTTAGTGCAAAGCGGGGCT
This sequence comes from Suillus spraguei, assembly GCA_016800925.1. Classification (NCBI taxonomy): domain Eukaryota; kingdom Fungi; phylum Basidiomycota; class Agaricomycetes; order Boletales; family Suillaceae; genus Suillus; species Suillus spraguei. Next base: position 705,394 of record JABCPU010000002.1, read on the forward strand.
CGGTCGCACTGGGTGCCTCATTGGAGCATATCTTATCTGGAAGTATGGCTTCACAGCATCGGAGGCGATCGCGTTCATGCGCATCGTCAGGCCAGGTTGTGTCGTTGGTCCACAGCAACATTATATGCACCAAATGCAGCTCCAATGGGCCAAGTGGGCAGCTGCAGATGAGATACGACGCTTGCAGGCAGCTGCAGTCGCAGCCGCCGCACATGTCGTGACTCCTGCTACACCTCCCGCAGAACAAGACGAAGTCGTGCATGAAACCAGGTCATTGACGCCACCCGCAGTACCTCTACCACCCGTCACCCCCGGTCGTGCTGTTGTAGCTATGAGGACCCGTGAGACACCTCCACCAGGACAACCGCGCAAGACACCTATGGCAAAACGAGTTGCTATTGAATCGGACGAAGAAGATGTGGAAATGGATGATACTCTCCCTGCTCTTGGAGCAGCACCACCCGTCACCCGGCCTCGTGCTAGGACAACAACTCGAATCTCGGGCACAAGAGGTACAGCGTCTGAACAACGCCCAACGCGGGTGTTACGATCATCCGTGACAAGCGTACATCAGAAGACTACTGCCGCCAGGAGCAGTCGAGCGGCAGCTCCACCTCCTAACAAGATACCCCGATTGGCTGGAGGTCCAGCGGCGCGAAGTACTGCCGTTGCTGCAAGAGGGCCTGGTGCCCCATCAGCGCGCCGTGTACCCCAACCCCCTTCACCTACCCCTTCGCGATTACCAACGCTTACCAAGAAACACAATCCTGTACCTTTGCTGGCGGAACTACCAGCCACACGGTCAGGCAAATCTGAATCTTGGATGAAGGCAGGAGCCTCTGCTATCGTCATGCCTCCCTCAAAGTCTACACAACGCCCTGGTCCACGTCCTGTTAGACGGAGAAGAAGTAGTTTTAGTGCTGCGGATGTCGTTGCATAGACACCATACCATTGAATCTGTCGCAAGCTGTATCCCTGCTTTGTTGCGTTCATGTTCAGTCAGGTCTCGCACTTTTATTATCGACAATAATCATCTTCACTTGTTTTCTGTATTTAATGTTGAATTTTCTTCCTGGCGTTGTATAGGCTCAGTATCTTTCGATATCTGCACTGTCCACATTACCCCCAAATCATCCATCCATCGAGCATCCATATCGTGTAGCCTTGATCTCATTCACCTTTCCGTGTCATCTGTCTTACCAGAAGGCATTATGGAATGATATGTGAAAGAGAGAGATCCCATTCACAACATCCCGCCTGTTAGCAGCGTGAAATGAGTGCAATTACAACTTCTTTGGTGCCTCTCTCGCGTCAAGAAGACGGTACTGCCGAGTACTTGTGAACACACTCCAGGAAGAACTTCATGTCTTCTGGATCAACCCCTGGAGTGATGCCATGACCCAAATTCGCAATCCATGCTTTGCATGCACCGCCCCTAGCATCATGAAACGCATTGCACATCCTCTTCACCTCACGTTCAATCGCTTCTCCGCCACCATAAAGCACTACGGGATCGAGGTTGCCTTGTAGAGTGATGGTTCTACCGTCAATAATGCCATCGGTAAGCTTGGCAACGTCCCGAGGGTCGAGCGTCCAGTCAAGACCGATGGTATCGTATCCTGCGCTTGCAGCGAGGGATGGGGACGCGCCTTTTGCAAACAAGGTGAGAGGGACGACAGGGAGTTGTCGTGCCTTGAGTCCCTTGCGAACCTCATCTGCAATACGTCTCAGATAAGGCAGGGCGAATGTAGAAAAGTCGTGGGGTGACAGATCTCCAGCATTTGAATCGAATACTTGCAGAAGCTGTTGGTAGTCATGGTTTAGTTTATGTGTCCTGATGCACGATAAGACAAATGCGAACGAACCTGTGCGCCGGCGTTCACCTGCCCGATGAGATACTGCACACATATATCTGTGATGCGCTCGAGTAGCTGTTTTGAAGCCTCGGGGTATTTAAAGAGCCACGTCTTTGATTTCTGACGCGTCTGGCTTCCGCCGCCCTCGATCATGTACATCATAAGTGTCCATGGCGCCCCGCTGAAGCCGATGAGGGGAACCTGCCCTGCAAGGGTCTTCCGCGTGAGGGTGAGTGCCTCAAACACATATCCGAGCTCTTTCTCTACATCTACCTCGCGGGGCAGCTTGTCGACGTCTGCAGGCGTGTTCAAGGGGTCGGTGAAGTGCGGGCCCGGATTCATAATCACTTCCATACCCATGGCTTGTGGCACGACAAGGATATCGGAGAAGATGATAGCTGCATCGAGAAGGCCGGCATACCGCCGGATGGGCTGCATGGTGATCTCAGTTGCGAGAGTAGGCGAGCGGCATATCTCGAAGAACTCGTGAGTTTCACGAGTTTTTCGGAACTCTGGTGCAGGTTATGGCGATTAGATGGAGAGGGTGTCTGGATAGCGTACCTGGAAGATATCTCCCTGCTTGGCGCATGACCCATACGGGTGCGCGTTCTGTCTGCTCGCCACGAGCTGCGCGGAGGAGTAGGTTGTTTTTTAGAGTCGGAAACTCTTGTGCCATTTTGATGATTAGGTGATGACTTGGGTCAGATACCAATGTGGTTTATGATACAAATGAGGGAGAACTCATTTTGGCCCAGTACGTACTAGTAGTAATATCAGCCAGTCCAGACTCCAAATCGGGGTCTTAAGTCTTTATTTCCTTCTCATCTTGACAGATATCTCTCAGCGCTAAGCATGCGCTCTTTTTATCATGACCATCACCAATCCAACCCAATTGATAGACGAGTAAGTCACTTCATATGCATATGCTACCGGGGTGATACTCAAGAGCTACGCGACAGGTTCAAAAAGTCGGGCGAATTTGACCGTCTGAGACGTGATCTCCTCTCACATTTTCAGCGCAGTGTGAGTTATCATCTACATAATATACGTGGCACGACCGCTCAGCCAGCCTACCGTAAGGACCGCACTGAGGCCTTCAAATCTCGTGTTGATGATATAGCCCGACAACGGCTGTCTTCTGACCCAAAACTGATATCTATGCCCAATGATGCTGTCCAACGTGAACTGTTAGGGGAAATTGACCGGTTTGTCCGCTCATTGATGCTTGGTCAGTGCTGATGGTGGAGCCTACTTTTCTCAGTTATCCCATTGTTGAACGAGCGGTGGCTGACGCTCCTTTATTATCTGATCCGTCATTCATCGCTGGCATACGTGCTTCACTGGAACGTACCATGTCGGCAGGCAGGGGCGAAAAGAACAATGCCACTCCAAGTGAGCATTTATATACATGCTGTTATGGTTTCCTTCAGTTCTTGACTGGGATGCTAGGCCAATCGACGCCGAACCTGCAACCGTGTGATTCGGGTAATCCCGATTTTAATCCAGCTATTCCCCGACCCAATGGCGTTCTGACACCTTCTTCAGTGCCACAAAAAGAGTGAATTTGACTATCGCAACCCTGGCGTCTCTATACATAGTCTGAATGGACATTCTATCTACAAGGTTCGACTACCACGCCCTCTGAGCGAGGTAATGTATTCATATGACCAACTACAAACTATTTTTATCCCCCCTTGACTTATTTATCAATTATACAAGGAATTGCTTGCGGTTGGGAGGCTAACAATCCAAGCAAATATAATATACCGGCAATTAAACTTCAAGTGGTGTAACGCTGATAGGCGTGTATCTTTCTCATGGTTGTTGACATATTGTAGTCCCGGCCGGATTCAAAAGACCCTACAAGACAAATAGAGGATTGAGCTCAGTGAGTCAGTGTGTTGACGCCGCAGCTGCTGACCCTGCAGCTAGTTCACTTGCGCGGAAAAACCGAGCAGCTTATGGAAGTGTCCGATCATTGGACGGAGCCGGCAGTAATCCGCAATATCCTTTGTTCAGAGATCGGTATGTTGACAACACATCAAGACGTAAGTTGCGTTGGACGTTACTTGCACGATAAGCTGTGCGCTTGAAGCTCCTATAAGAAACAAAATTTGAAAACAAAGGAGATGAAGTGGTCGTAACATTCAGATAGACACACAGTCGGTGTGATTTCCAGCTGAGTTCTTCAGCCACTACTTAATGGTACTATTTATCAATTTCAAAGTTTGCGTATGCAGCGAATAACATCCAGCATCCCGGAAGTCGGGATACACCATGAGCTTGGAGGAGGATTTATTGAGTATTGAATTGGTACTATGAATCTGTATGGCACGTGCCTATGATTATATGCTGCTTTACCGTTACTCTGATTATGGACTTTCGGTGTGAGATGGTGCACACTGAGAATTCGTGTGCGAGCCTTCTGACCAGTCGAGGGTAGTCGCATTACACATAAAGACGTCGGATATTGGCTGAAGAGCTCAGGCTTGCACTTGAGTTATCAGGCGAGTGGATTGCATTGATTCGAAAAGATGAAGCAACGGTCTATAATGTACAATCACCACAATCCTCCATTTCTGAGAGAAACATTACAGAGCGAAATGGTGAAAATCTATCTTCGTTTACTAGTAGCTAGTATCCTGTTGAATGAGTGCAATAGCTTTCTCCGAGCGAGCCCGAATAGAGCACTTGAAGGGCTTGGGGTGGCTGCAAGTGTCTATTCACACGAATAACTTGAATGCGATAAGATGGGCGACGTACCTGATCGTGAGTGATGAGGTGTAAATCTCCGGGGTGATCTCAACACTGTTCTCGACGACCTTGGAGATATCAAACACAGCCAATGACATTGCGGCGGATATCCAGATGGAGGCTTCAGTGAGGAGGATGCCTGTACATCAAAGATAAGCAACATCAGAATACCAAGCTAATCATCAGTGCTTCTGCGAGTTAGTGTACCTGGACAGATGCTGCGGAAGAGAAAGTTAGTATTCCTCTCAAGACAACCTCCATACTTACCGTCTTCCAAAACCAAAGCAAATTGTCCGAGGCTCCACCTCAGACCTCTTTCCGTCATTCTCCAAAAAGCGTTCGGGGTTGAATTGGGAGGGATTAGCGTAGGTCTCCGGGTTGTGGAGCATGAACCTGGCGTTATATACTGTAAAAATATCGAACACGGAACGAGGGGGTACCAACCTTTGGTTGGGTATTATAATGGAACCTTTTGGAATGTAGTATCCATCATGGACGTCGTCCTCAGTTACACGATGGGGAAAACCTGTCGTTGAGTGCCGTTTGGCAAGTGACGAATGTGATAAATGAGGCGTACCGATAGGGACAACAACATTCCAGCGCAGTACTTCTTTGGCAAGCGCCTCGATATAGGGGAGGGAGGCGCGGTCGGCCAAGGAGGGGAGACGATCAGGACCAACAACAGCATCTATCTCAGCCTGTGCTTTCTTTTGTACATCAGGAAAAAGTGTCATAGCTAGAAAGAACGAATATATTGCGGATACAGTCTGAAAATGAGGTGTTAGTCTCATTGACACACAATGATTGAAACATATAGGGAGGGACCAACTGTGTCAGAACCACCGCCGTATAGAGATACAGCGGACCATCTTGCAACATCATTTTCTTCCGAAGTGAGAGTACTGCCTTCCAACAAAGCTGAAGTGAAAGATTTCGGGGCAATGCCTGCAGCCTGAAACATTGAACTTCAATGCATAGTATTTGAACTACGAATTTTGGTCACCATTTGATCCTTGACAAAATTGTAGGGTGCAGTGACCATTTCTTCGACGTTCTCGTGCCACTCACGCGCTAGGCGTTTGAAGCCAGCACCAGGGAACCACTCGGGAACCTTGGCCACTAAAAATTGTGAGGCTATTGAAAGTAAGCGCCTGAATGTTATGTGTGGCTTACAGGATGGCACGATGTCAACCATGAAGGCACCGTGAGCAGTGGCCCGCGAAAATTCCTCCATAGCACGATCCGCAAGGTCGACAAAGGGATCGTTGTTCTCCTTCACTTCATATCCGTATGAGATTCGCAAAATGATAGCGCCAGCAGTGCTATAAAAATTCAAAATCGGGTCAATGCAGGGACGATTCATACATACAGTCGAACATGTTCTTCTAATTGGTCAGGTTTCGTAAGCACACGCTTAAGGAATCGGTGAGTCTCAATCTCCTCGACGGGGTGGTAGATGTCAAATACGGCGCGACTACCAATGGCGCGGTATAAGATCTTGCGGTACCGGCGAAACCTGTCACCGTAAGGGGTAAAAGCCAAAATATGCTTCCAGCCAACAAGTTCGCCAGCCATTTGCAGAACAGGACGGTCGGAGTAGATCGAGCTCTTCTTATCCAGCATGTCCATCGCAGTCTTGAATGAATTCAATACTATGGTGTGCTGACCTAGAACCTCGACATGCGAGATATCGCCTGCGCGCAGAATGTGAAAAATGTCGATTGGAAAAATACCTGTGACTCACCATACTTCTTGCCCCACTCCGTGAAAGTGAGCCAGGGCCTGGTGCGTGGCATATCTAAGATATTCCCAACGATAGGCAACCCTGGGGGGCCAGGGGGATATGGCGCAGGGTTCTTTTTGAACACATGTTTCACCAGGTAGACTCCTACACCAGTAAGGCATAGTAGGTCCAACCAAGTGACATTGGTGAGTGTCGACATCGTCTACTAGCGGAGGGTGAACAACTGAGGGACGAGGTTGTGTAATTAGCAATCAGGTAGTAACGGGAGTCTCCTGTTATATGGTCGCCCACCTACATGATATGATATTGGGATAGGCCTTGGAGTTCCATCCTGGGTTAATTACATATGAACTGCTGGAAGATCAGAGATAGCCGGTCCTGGTGAAAAAGGCGACTGAGCGTGGGCAATCATGAGTAGTCATATCAGATCCCACTGGATTTCCTGGACCGTTGATCGGCGTGGTGACCATCGATGGTATGAACAGCATTCCCAGGGATAACCTGCGGTTTTGCGACGCCTGGAATTGAAAACTTGTTCATACTGAATCAGGTAGTGATGTGGTTCAGAACTTCGGTTCGAACCTCCGAACCGGACCGTCGGACCGGTCCGACATTCTTTACGTTCGGCGTTCGGCTGATGCCTGTCTGGACACGAATTTCAAATTCAACTTTGACGTCATGTGACTCTGCTCCCACGACCTTCGGAAGAGTCAGCACATATCCATTATTGATACCTTTCATACCAACCGTTGTAAACCACATGTCAGATTCTGACCAGTCTGCCTCTCGTCGCTCTCGCTCTCATCACTCTGGAGACTCCAGTGTAGCTACAGAGTCTCAATCTGACATTAGATCTGGCCGTAAAGAGGCCACTCATTGGAAGCTGGAAGAAGAGACTACCCTCCTTAGATACCTCTATGATAACAGGTCTGGCACAGATGGCACCACTCTCCCCAAGAGAATCTATACAGGAGCTTCTGCACACCTTGCAGAGGTGTTCAAAAAGCAGAAGGGTGGGGCCAAAACTTATTCAGCCTGCAAGACAAAGTTTTCATCTCTCAAGAAGGCTTACCTCACCACTCAAGCACTGAAAGTCAGTGGATCATCATCAGGATTCACATGGACACAAGAGGGGGGGGCAACCATAGATAAGGATACTGCTAGCACTTGGGCAGGATATGTCAAAGTGAGTACTGTGCTCCCTATTACTGCTCTGGATCCCAATCTGTTTTTTTAAGTCAAATCCAAATGCCAAACAATTCAAGAACAAAGGATTCAAACATTTCGAGATCTTTAACTTGTTGATGGCTAACATGCAAGCCAAAGGAATTCACATCCGTTGGAGAAAGAATCGTGCCAGCTCTGTTGCGTCTGCTACCAGCATGCCCCCACCTTCCATGATTATGTCTTACTAGGATGCAAAAGGCAAGTAAATCACCAGATTTCACAATCCTTCCACAGTCAACGGTTCAGACAAATACCAACAATTGATAACATGGTGTTCGTTGGGGGTTGCAGAAACAAAGTTGCAGTTTTTCTAGGCAATTTACCAATGACTAAAAGGGTAGAGATCTGTGTGGGAAAATCTCAGGGTTAGTATCTGCTAATTATTGTGATCAGATTTCAGGAACTTAGGAAGATAGTTACTGCTAACTGGCTTGACGTAATACTTGAATAACTTGGAGAAGGACAATGGCAGAAATATGAAGTGTAGCTGAACTGATAACTGTCTTGATGCAGTGCTATGATGCTATGAATAACAAAGTGACAATATGAAATGTGTCAGAACAATATCTTGACTACTTCTTATTCTCATGACTAGGAGAGCAAACTAGAAGTTAAATACAATCAAATCAATCAATATGTGGCCTCGAAATCAACTTCTTTGCTGCTCAGGCACTCACGATGAGTATGATGCAGAATCAGAACAGAGTACACCCTCTTGATGTAGTCTTAAAGCTAACCAGGTTCTTGATATTATTGAATAAAGTATAAGTCCTATTTGTCATCACTCAATCAATGAAAATACAACAATTCTCCCCACAGAAATGATTTCCTGTGTCAATAAAGAGAATGAAGCAGAACTACACTAGATGACTAACAACTGCGTGCTAGCTAGTGCAATTAAAGAATGTAAAGATAATATCTCAGATGGTCAAAACATCATGGGAAACAGTGACAAAGAAAGTGAGGGAATAAACTAATATTCACTCAGATGTTCACACCAATACTCAGTAATAATGGTAATATGTTTCTTATTGCTCAGAGGGGAAAAGTGGTCCCTTTATATACTACTATAGACGTGGCTGCACTACTAACTAAATAAGGTAATATGACTCATCATGACTCAATATGAGTCACATGACTCATTATGACTCACTTTGCTTAGTCATCCTAAAGTCCACTGATTGGCTACCAAAACTTCGGAACTAGTCCAAACATATAACAACATAAACAACACATCACATTCAAAGACTTCACAAACAGCACAGCACATTCAAAAACATTCAACAACACAAATACTGGTGAATAGTCCATTATATAATCTATATATTGACTATTATTCATTTAAATATTTGATTTACAAAATGCTAACTCAGTCAACTTTCATAGAAAGGTAGGAAAATGTATGAAAAAAACTCTGAAAGGTGTGGGAAATTGCTTAGTAATACATAATTAAGGGTTTTGACACAGTTTCATGGCAAGGATAAGTCATAAAACTATGCCATTAATTCATTTGCCCTTTAATCTGTAGTACAAAAACTATCGTAAGGTATTAGAAATTTAGAACTATACTCCCAAGTATCTTAAGCCTATAAAGTATACACTATATCTCCGTGACCATGCTTGAAACAGGTTTCGTGCATGTCAATGCCTTCCACTAGCACTCACCCTCCTGCAGAACTCCATCTCCGTGAGCTGTCTATCGCCACTGATGAGATTTCTGCAGACATGGCCACCACCCATCCTCCCGCTCGCATTCCTTCCACAAGCCCACCCTCAGCATTGATGAGCACCAGCCAGGACAAGCGCAAGGCCAGCGCACTGGGTTCTGATATCAACCCTCCATTGGGAAAGCACTCTCGGCTGCCATTGTTATGAACTGGGATGGCATCTCCAGCGACAGTGAAAAGACACAGACGGTCTGCTGGGAAGTTCTACAATGTCCAGAAAAAGGACAAGGTGAAAGTACAAGGAACACGTTCCGAGTACGATCAAGGGTTCGGCCTCAAAGACAAGTCTAAGAGGTTCTACAAGAATAGAGACTAAGGCTAAGGAGTGCTTAGACTTAGAGATGATTCAAGACGACTTAGGTTGGAGACCTAAGTGAAGGATATTCCAGGTAAAACCCAGTAAGATTAAAGTAAAGTATACAAGCATAATACATCATGCTTAAATAGGCCAATATGTGCGCACGGACCAAGAGAGACGTGAGAATGTAAGTACGTATCCAAAGAAGGAAGGCAACTATAGTACAGATGCGTTGAGCATATGAGTCAGAGTCATGTTACGTAATATACAGAGTAAAGGAGGCAGAAAATGAATAGGGGCATGTACGATTGTAACAGCCATTTGCAACCGCCAAAGCCCAGCAGGAGGGTAGCACAGCGATGACATTACTCGCCTCCTCAGTGGAGGTCATGAGCAAGCATCTTGTTGAACCCCCACCTCCTCCACCCCCTGTTACACCTGACTTTGCGCTTGCCATTGGTATCGTCAGTGATGCTACATACTTGACTGAAGATGATAAGGTGGAGATAACACAGATTCTCATGAGCCAGAAAGATCAAGCCACAGCATTTTTACATTTGAAGGGTGACAATCTGAGGTCCAATCGGGCAAGGAGGAGGTTGGCTGAAACTTGTGCAATGCGCATTGATTAAATTGCTTTGTATATACTTCTTTCACATACTTGTCAAACACTATGATACATGCAAACAATTGAATCAATTGTTGAAATATTTGAAATACAGAGCGCAAAAACTAGTAGTATACTTCAATCAACTGGGTCACCTTGTGCTGCATGTACTGTAAGATAATCTTCCCACATCTCCCTAGCAATCCGATCACGATGATTATCAGCTCTCCACCTCTCTGAAGCATCTGCTGGGCCATCACCAAGTTCATTCAGCTCACCCCCTCAACTTCCTCGGTCTCATATTCCAACAGATCATCGGCTTCTTCATCAAAAGTGTCAGGGTCATATCTGTGAATGAAGTTGTGCAAAGCACAGAGCATATCGGGGATATGTGCTTGGACATCCATATGGTACTCCGGTGGCACCTGAAGAATGCGCCATTTGCGCTTCATCACTCCAAAGATGTGTTCAATAATATTACAAAGAGATGCATGTCGAAGGTTGAATAACTCCTCTGGGGTTGTCACGAATTCCAAATACAAATCATTACTCTTTCCTCAATTTCCCTAAAGCGTCTAAACCCAGCGCTAAGACAAACACAAACTCCATTGAAATCCCTATAACCGCTTCTATAACCGAACTTCCTGATGAAGACGAAGAGATCTTTTATGATGCTATCGGATAAGATAAGATAAGATAGTGTCACGTGATCTTAGAACCTTCTAGAATATGATGTCATAACAATGTCACAATCATCACATCGTACGATTCTCATTTCTATTTTATGATTGGCTAGTAGTTTCAAACTCAGTTTATATCTCAGTTTCAATATGTGTATATAGTTAGCTAGTTTCGCTGTAGTAGTTCTTTAGTTCAAACCTCTTGTATCTACACCTGTAGCAATCCAAGACGTCCTTGCTCCTCTTTCTTTCTGTGACAACCTTAGTTTGAGTCCTAGTCTCTGCCCTAGCGTTAATTCGTTTTGTGGGTTGTGACATTAGGTTTGAACTTTAGGAGACTCCGACTCGCATACCGCTGCATACTTTTCTTTTGGATTCCTCTTCAACGATAGTACCGTTGTAGACGACTCTCAAAAGTCTCTTATCATCTTCTGTACGCGTCTGTAAAGGCACTCGCACTTGCAGGCTAGTACAAAACGTTTTGTCTTGCCCGACCCTAAAAAAGTCGCGATCTTTCTTCTCCCCTTTGCTCATTTGAGCGCATTTCTACCAATAGTCTTTTGTAGTTAGTAGACCTCTACCAGGCCCAGCCTTACATTGCTGCTGCCAGTAGACGGTGGACGAGCAACATTAGGTGTTCGATCCGTGACCTCAGTGCTGGCCCAAGACCCTGCCTGCTGAGCTCTACGATAGTTTCCTTTTTTACGATAGTTTTCTCTTCATACGATAGAAGGTCTAGTCTTCTTCGAAGTATTTAGTGGAATTGCCTCGTTGTCCAAGATAGACTGGTCGCTTGTAAGCTTCGGCTGGAAGAGCACCGTGTCCCTCGAGTTTTTCCCACTTGGAAGATCACAAAAACCTTTTACTATAGTTTTCTTAGTCAGTAAATAGGGAAGCGCCTAGTTGGGTTGACTAAAGAACCCTTTAGGACCTGAGTACGTGGTAGATCCGATCAGATATCGGGGACCGCTCAGTTTTCCATTTACATACTTCTTTTCCCATCTCCTCTTCACCATCTTTCCTTTTCGGGTTGACCGTTACGACTAGTCAACCACAGACATCAGTAAATCGGGTTCCAGAAAACAACTGGTACTATGTCTGCTCCCGCCACTACCATTCACAATGAACAAGCTTTGGCTGAGTACATCGCAAATGCTATCAATGTTGTGATTGCTCCAGTCCAAGAGCAAGTTCAAAGGCTCAGGAATATGAACGACGTCCTACAAGACCAGAACGAAAAACTCCATGAAGAACTTCGTCAATATAGGGAAAGAATTGATGAACTGGAAGCAAAACCAACATCAACAGGAGGAACTCCCAAAATTGCGAAGCCAACAGAGTTCACTGGAGGAAAAGACTCCATCGATGTCGAAACATTCCTGGCACAAGTATCCCTTTACCTCACACAATACCCCAACGCAACGCAACAACAACATCTCAGCTTAATGTTGTCTTATCTTAAGGGAAATGCCGGAAAATGGGCAGAACCTTACGTTAAGAAACAAGCTGCAGGAGAATTGGACTTCAATGAATTCTTAGAGGAGTTCTCACGCATGTTTAAAGATGAGAACAAAGAAGCGAAGGCCATCAGAGAATTAGAGACCCTTAGGCAAGGATCTAGTTCTGTTCCAGAATACGTTGCATCCTTCAAACAAAAGTCGGTATTCACAAACTTCTCCGACTACGACCTCCGCCTCAAACTCCGATCTGGTCTACAAACCCGGATCAAAGAACAACTCGCTCATGTTGCGCTCAAAGACAAGAATACTCTCAACAAACTGATTGAAAGAGCAGTAGAAATTGGGCAAAACTTTGAAGAGTTGGACGCAGAGAAGAAGCGAAACACCTGGTGGACTCCCAAGTCTAACAGTGGAGTTCCTTCTTCATCAAGGGCTGGACCCAGTAACAGTGACGCTATGGATGTCGACTCCGGAAGGCAAAAGACTTCCCCCAAACCGCAAGGAAAGCCTGGTGCTTTTAAATGTTACAGATGCGGTGGAGAAGGCCACATGGCTAGGAACTGTAAAGAAGCGCCAAAACCAGCGCAAGTGAAGGCATCGTCTGCTGAAGAAGAAACCGCGCCTAAATGGTTCAAGGACTGGTTATCCTCCAAAGAAGGCAAGGGTTTTTAGAAGGGTTGAAGTCAGAGTCTGCAGACCTAGACCCGAACAATCGATTCTCTATTCTTTCTAGTTTTTCAGATGTAACGGAAGTGTATATACGATCCAAATCAGAGCATTTTTATATTCCAATTACACTGAAAGGAAAGAACAGACAAGCAGACGTAAAAGCACTTGTGGACTGTGGTGCATCAACATTATTTATAAGTGAAAGATTTGTGAAGAACAATGATGTCCGGTGTCGTAAATTATTGCGTCCCATACCAGTCAAGAACATTGATGGTTCCTTAAATGCCGCCGGAGCTATGACAAGATTCGCTGAAATAGGATTAAGGATTGGAGATCATGAAGAAGACAAAGCAGCCTTCATGGTTACAGACCTAGGAAGCGATGATGTTATTATCGGTATAGATTGGCTAAGGTATCATAATCCGGAGATTGATTGGAACGCAGGACGATTTGCTCTTACACGATGCCCAATCAAATGTGAGACTAAAAAAGAAAAAAGACAAAAAAATAGAGAAAAACGAAAAACCCAAAAACAGGGTGACTTGCCAAATCTGATTCCCACGGAAGAGGAAGATGATGATGAAGGCATGGCGAAGAAGAGGGCGATGGTTGAGGAAATAGAAGATGAAGATAGTCCAAAGAATGAATGGATTAGATATAAAGCTTCTATCGCCACAGAACAAAAGGTAGCAGAGGAAGCTACTAAGAAGAAAAAGTCTGTAGAAGAAATGGTTCCAGACTGGCTTCATGATTACCTGGGTGTATTCTCAGAAGAGGAATCAAAGAGATTTCCTGAAAGAAAGAAATGGGATCATGCTATAGATCTTAAAGATGAGAATGATCTTCCACCGAATGCAAAACCGTATCCTTTATCACCCAAAGAAATGGACACACTGAAAGATTGGTTAAAAGCCGAAACTGCATTAGGACGTATTAGAGATTCACAATCTCCTGTTGCAGCACCTTTCTTCTTTGTGGCCAAAAAGATGGCAAATTACGACCAGTAATGGACTATAGAAAGCTCAATGAAAAAACGGTTAAAAACGCGTACCCTTTACCGAGATCTCAAGATCTAATTGATGCTTTAACTGGTGCCACAATGTACTCCAAAATGGACGTACGATGGGGATACAATAATATTCGGATGAAAGAAGGAGACGAGTGGAAGGCAGCCTTCAAAACGCCTTTTGGTCACCATGAACCAACCGTAATGTATTTCGGGTTGACAAATTCTCCAGCAACTTTCCAGACCATGATGAATGAAATATTTAGAGATCTTATTGATGGAAAGACGGTCGTTGTCTACATCGATGACATCTTGGTCTTTACAAATGGAAATAAGGAGCAACACCGAAAAGTCGTGCGAGAAGTACTCAAACGATTGAAAGATAATGACCTGTTCTTGAAACCAGAAAAATGTAGTTTCGAACAGTCTAAAGTCGAATTCTTAGGGTTGATCGTGGAAAAAGGCAATGTATCTATGGACCCTGTGAAAGTAGAAGGAGTATTAAAATGGCCTGTTCCCAAATGCGTAAAAGACATACAAGCATTCATGGGTTTTGCCAACTTCTATCGAAGATTCATATTGGGGTTCTCAGATATAGCCAGACCAATGAATGATTTGCTAAGAAAAGATGTTCCATGGAATTGGACGGAGAAACAACAAAATGCATTTGATGAATTGAAGAAAAGATTCACAGAAGCTCCGCTCCTAGTAATGCCAGACGTTGAGAAAAAGAAAAGAATAGAGACCGATGCTTCTGATTATGCATCTGGTGCAGTACTTTCTCAACAAATGGAAGATGGACTATGGCATCCTGTCGCTTATTATTCAAAGTCAATGAATGATGCAGAACGAAATTACGACATTCATGACAAAGAATTATTAGCAATCATTCGAGCGTTAGAAGAGTGGAGGCACTATGTGCAGGGAGCACCTCAACCTGTGGAAATCTGGACCGATCATAAGAATCTCGAGTATTTCATGACGAGTCAAAAATTGACACGAAGGCAAGCCAGATGGAGTCTGTTCCTGGCAGAGTACGAATTTACACTCCAACATAAGCCTGGTGTAGTCAATGATAAGGCCGATCGTCTGTCTCGGAGATCAGACCACAGAGGGGGGGTAGAAAACGACAATTCTGATCGCATTTTGCTTAAACCGGAATTTTTCAAAATCAATGCTGCTAAGAGAGGCCAAGTTCTTATAGAAGGAGAAAAATCTCTTCTTAAAAAGATCAGACAAAGTACAGAACGAGAGCCTGAAGTAATGAAAGCACTAGAAACGTTAAAAACAGCACCGGTGCAATTGCGTAGAGGAGTCGAAGAATGGAATGTTGAAGATGGATTGGTGTTATTCCGAGGATTGGTCTATGTTCCAAATGATAAAGAAATTCGCCGAGAGATTCTAGAGTTATTCCATGACTCACCACCGGCTGGACATCCTGGACGTGCCAAAACCTTAGAATTGATTTCCAGAAACTATTGGTGGCCAATGATGACAAAAAGTGTTCACGACTATGTAGATGGTTGCGATCGTTGCAGACAAACAAAGGTCTATCCTAGTAAACCGACGGGACCTTTACAACCAAATGAAGTTCCAAAAGGACCTTGGCAAACGATTACATGTGACCTGATTGTGGACCTACCAAAGAGTGAAGGATGTGATAGCATTTTTGTTGTCGTTGATCGATTTACGAAACAAGCACACTTCATTCCCACCAATAAAGAAGTAGACTCGAAGGAAATTGCCGAGCTATTTTTGAAAAATGTATGGAAACATCATGGAACACCAAAGAAAGTGATTTCGGATAGAGGAACACAGTTCGTATCAAAATTTATGGGACAAATGTCAAAAAGATTAGGCACAAAATGGTCTGCTTCGACCGCCTATCATCCCCATACAGACGGACAAACAGAACGCGTAAATCAAGAAGTTGAACAATATTTACGCCTGTTTACCTCTTATAGACAAAATGATTGGGTATCTTGGTTGCCGATTGCAGAATTCTCGCATAATAACGCAGTCACAGTCACCGGTCATAGCCCTTTCAAAGTTCTATATGGATATAATCCAGAATTCACGATATCTCCTAATTCCAACTCCCGTATTCCTGTTGCCGATGAAAGAGTGGATCAAATGAAAGAAGCAAGAGATGATGCGGAAAATACTTTGAAACTAGTCAATGAACGAATGAAACGGTTCTATGACAAAGGAGTAAAAGACGCACCACAGTATAAAAAGGGAGACAAAGTCTGGCTAGACGCGAAAAACATTAAACAACGTCGTCCAAGTCAAAAACTGTCAGATCGTCGTCTTGGGCCCTTTGAAATACTAGAGAAGATTGGCGAGGTGAACTACAAATTGAAATTACCGGCAAATTATCAGATCCATCCGGTTTTTCACGTTCAATTACTCACCCCATACTATGCATCTCAAATGATCCCTCATTCTCAACCCACCCGACCACCTCCTGACATAGTTGACGATCAGGAAGAATTTGTTGTAGAAGAAGTATTAGATAGCCGATTATTCCGAGGAAAGCTGCAATACCGAGTAAAATGGGAAGGATATCCGATAGAAGAATCGACATGGGAACCAGAAGAAAACGTAAAGAATTCCCCGATTCTTATAGCAGAATTTCATAAAAAGAATCCCACGGCGGCTAAAACCAAAAGAATTCAAGGTTCTATACTTAATTCGGAAGATTTCAAGAAATGGAGAACACGTAACATCAGACCTTCATACATTCGCGATGACGCTCATCCTAGAGAGGGGGTAATGTCACGAATTCCAAATACAAATCATTACTCTTTCCTCAATTTCCCTAAAGCGTCTAAACCCAGCGCTAAGACAAACACAAACTCCATTGAAATCCCTATAACCGCTTCTATAACCGAACTTCCTGATGAAGACGAAGAGATCTTTTATGATGCTATCGGATAAGATAAGATAAGATAGTGTCACGTGATCTTAGAACCTTCTAGAATATGATGTCATAACAATGTCACAATCATCACATCGTACGATTCTCATTTCTATTTTATGATTGGCTAGTAGTTTCAAACTCAGTTTATATCTCAGTTTCAATATGTGTATATAGTTAGCTAGTTTCGCTGTAGTAGTTCTTTAGTTCAAACCTCTTGTATCTACACCTGTAGCAATCCAAGACGTCCTTGCTCCTCTTTCTTTCTGTGACAACCTTAGTTTGAGTCCTAGTCTCTGCCCTAGCGTTAATTCGTTTTGTGGGTTGTGACAGGGGTCTGTGGCCTATATGCACATCAGAAAATAATTGAATAAAAAAACAAAAAACATTACTGCTGATCGGCCTGACACCACTCGTTCAGATGGTAATGGATGCCATGGTATGGCACTAACAGTGCATCACATGTATTAAAGCCAGCATCCGCAAGCAGGTATTTGCCTGGGGGTAAGGCAAAATCATGCGCACACACATCATTCCAGAGTGCACCATTGGCAACAGAGCCATCCCAGCCACAAAGTGAGTATATAAATAAAAAATCATGGTTGCATGCAAAGAGACAGTTGTGGGATAAAAATCCCTTATGGTTGCACATGGTGGCATGCTGGCTGGCTGAGGCAAAGACTTGAATGTGTGTGCCATCTACAGCACCAATACATTGATCAAAAAAGTGAAAACGAGGGTCATCCTGAATTTTGGAGGATAGGGGAGTCCCTATTGTGGGTAAGCGGACTTGTGATGAATAGAATATGTCATCCAAGAAAAAGTCAAGCAAGTGTTTGAAGTACCTGATACACAGTAGAATATTAATACAACTCAGACAATGGCTGAGTACTCACCTGGCAATGGTATCAGGGGAACACTGAAATCATTCACCAAGATGGCAAGTTGAAAGCCCAGTAACACAGGCATATAAAAAAAATCCCCAGTTGTTCTTCTACTGAGATGCCGTTGCAAGACCATTGGATACCATTTTGTTGCAAAATCTTCACCAGCGCTTCAAAGACTTCAAGGCTGACACCAAGATTGTGGTGGATTCTGTCAGGGTGACCTGTCATAAGCTCATGAATCCATGCTTCACCAGTCAAAGCTGACATGTGGTATGGAATGCGTGCGTTTGTAGGTAGGAATAATAGATGGTATAGATGTACAACTTGTGCAACAATGCAGACAATGATAAAAACAAGTCGGCATCAACAGCGATCTGTATGCAATCGCTGTAGTGAGAGATCCATTGTGGGTGTTGTACTGAGTCAGTATGCTGGACAGATATTGTCTATGATGGTGGTATGAAAGGCATCGATAACGGATATGTGCCAACTCTTCCGAAGGTCATGGGAGCAGAGTCACATGACATCAAAGTTGAATTTCAATTTGAATTTCTCAATTGAAATTTGTGTCCAGACAGCCTGAAAGTTCCAAACCTGTCTGGATGTGTTTGAACTGTTCCTACATCTGTATCAATGCATGTCTATTAGCGATGTCTGACTTCATCGGTAATCTACTCGATGTTTCGGTAAGCTCACTGTCCATCATTATTCAGATTATAATCTAATTTATGTCCAGAACCTATCTTTGGGATCCTCATTCAGGTACTTGATTACATGGCAACAATATGTTCAAGGTGCATCACATTTTGCTAATCTCTTACCACAAATTTTGGTATAAATGATCTACAGGTGCAATATACACTCCTCTGGCTGTGAGAATGGCATGCACACTTGGATTTGATGGCAAACTCAAAGACACTAGCGCCATTGATTGGTACAATGACTGATGCTGGCAACCAATTCCTGTCAATCACAGGACACTACATTAATGCTCCTATAGATGCTCCACACAAGTGGGAACTTCAATGTGAGCAGCTTTCCTTTACTCTGACATATACCATACATTCAGGTCCAGATCAGATCCAATCCATGAACATCCAGACACCCAATCTATACAGTCCACCCATCCAATCCAGTTCACATATCCGATCCACCCATCCACTCCAATCCATATCCATCCATATCCGATCCATATCCATATCCAACCCAATCCATCTGTCCGATCTCATCTGCCCATCCAATCCGTGTCCATATCTGATCCATGCTCATATCCGAAACTATTCCTGTGCACCTGCGCATTACTCCTTTTAGGTTATACCTGTGTCTGGCTTTTGGTTATCTCTGCACCTCTGGCTTTTGGTTATCGCGACTTCTGTCTTGATAAGATATTTCGTACAAGTCTTATTTCCAAGTTCATAGCCTTATGTTCCATTGTACTTACTAATGTGTTCCGCATGCCTAAGACATAGCCTTGGACTATCCTTACTTGCCTTCTGGCATGCTACCTACAGTATATAAACTTGTAGTACAACTCCTGCAGACCTCAGTCTGATCATTGCTTTCCTACTTCTGTATATTCCTTTGACTTCTGTATCTTGTTACCATGTCTATATAAATCCGTTTCCATTCTCACACTTGGGCTCTGGCCCTTGTAAGCTTCCGACTCAGACCTATGGGATCATTCCCTAGGCCAGAGCTTTGATCCTATGTCCTATATCCTTTTCAGACTTTGTCCGTTTCCTGTCTCTCATCTGTTTCACCTCTGACTCTACCTTTGGTAGTCTTATCCTGTCTGTTTCTATTCTGGACCTTGTCCAGAGTAGTCTATACTATCTCTACACCATATCCAGACCTACTCCTCTCTAGTAGTCAACACCTCCCCTAAGATCCATAGAGCTATGCTCGTCCGATCATCTGATCATCCGCTCTTCTGCTCTTCTGCTCTTCTGCTCTTCTGCTCTTCTGCTCTTCCGCTCTTCCGCTCTTCCGCTCTTCCGCTCTTCTGCTCTTCCGCTCTTCCGCTCTTCCGCTCTCCTGCTCTTCTGCTCTTCTGCTGTAATGAGCAAAGTCACGCTGACCGTCAAACCCATGTTTTTGACAAGCATCTCGTTACTGTCTGTGGCGGCAACCAAAGAATTCCCTTATAGCGAGTATATAGCCTTTTTGCTCTGCTAAGGTGGAACCGTACTTCTTCTGCGAACCCTTACCAGATCCTTGCGCCAATGCCCTCATGTCCCATCCAAATCCATCTAGATCCATTGGTGCGTATTTACTTCACTTCCGCCGTTACTAAATCTACAGCAGGATTTACCTTGCATCTCAAGGGGCCACTGCACACTGTGCACCTCTTAGTTAATACCCTGTTTATTTTCTTTCTCACTACCGGACTCACCTAATAATCTTGTACGTGCTCAAATATGTTAAAAGGACTCAACATACATACTGTTACCATTACTTCCCATTACATCCCTTCACTTGGACTTAGTATCAGAACACTTGCTAGTCTCAATCTATTTGCCTTTGAACCTTTCTCCATTCAAATCTCACTCATTGATTTGACCGCCGGTAACTTTACTGCTCAAAGTACTGCATAACTTTCAACTTCACTACTCATAACCAGACTGTGGCCAGTGATCTCGCTGGGTCGCTACCTCTCTCATCAACATTCTTGCTCATACAGAACTACTGCTACCACTACTGCACCGCAGGTAGTAGTACTATATTCATTTCACAGAAGTCACTTTTGTTCTTGCTCTTGCTAGCTAACCGCTACAGCTATCCTTACCGTGCGAGTACTGCTGACATCATGCTAGTGCCACTGATATACCGTTGCCGCTGCTAACCTCGGAAGTCGGAACCTTCGTTGCCTTATTAGTACTTTCTTGATTCCTTCACACTAACTTAGAAGGAATTGCTTCTATCGCAGTCCTCTTGGGTCGAACATATCACTCACACCTTCAGTAGGATTATTGTTGCACTTATACTTAGGCTAGCAGTAGTTTCTTCGTTTCACCGCTCTTCTGCTCTTCCAAGCTCCAGACCTTCGGACCTCTGGACCTCCAGATCTATCCTATCCTACCCTCCGACATCTATGGATCATCTTTCCCTCTGGAGCTCTGCTCCTATCCTGCCCTGGACTTTGTCCAGGAGTCCATCTTTCATCCATTCTACTTGGAACTTGTTCCAGCAGTTTTACCACTACTCCCTACCATCCGGAAATAGTTCTGGCGCATTCCCATGCTCATCTGGAAGTCCTTCGGAGCTCTATCGAGCTATCCTGTCCTAAGAGTTCATCTGGATGCCTTGTCTGAGACTTCTGCCTTCTGCCGGTGATGTCGTCACCAATAGCTCCACATGGGACCGCAAGAGCTCTGCCTGGTTGTGAGATGTGTTTGTATTGAGTTGCATGCAAGTCTCAGACATGCATGTCGTCGAAGTATGATCTAACTCGATTGTACAGGGAACCCACTAACAAATGCATAGTGTACTCCTACAGAAAAATACCTCCTTATATATGCCAGTCAACGCTAAAACCATGCTGCCGACGCCCGGTAATATTGCGCCATTGACGCGCCATTGATCCCGAAGATTCCCGATAAGTGTCGAGCTCGTACCTCGACCCCTGATAATCCAACACCAGTGTATATTACTGTGCACATGCTATATTTGAAGAACATAATGCATAACTCGATAATAGCAAAGGCCATAATCACGACTCGGAATTAGGCAAATAAGGACTGAAGTAAGTCGTGCAGCGTGCCACATCACCAGGACTAACTTAGAGTTCCTTGGCCGGTTGTTGGTGACGCCCTCTGTCTATGGATTATATTTAAAAGCGGTGTTCATGCTAAATCAGGGGGAAAGTTAAAGTTTTACCGTCGCCAGTCGACGCTTCGAAACCGCGTTCGGAAAGAAGGATTGGGTTGGAAGATGAAGGGGCAGAGATGTCTATCGCAGTGGAGCATCAAACAAAATTTTCCCATCATACACGCTCAAACGAGTGACAACGGAGAAAAAAAAAATTATGGCACTGGAGAGTTCCGACATTCATGAAGCCCGCAGCCTGAGCTCCGCAGTTCAATATTTCGAGAGATCAACTTTGCGATGCTAACATGATGGTGCTCTCAGTATGATGAGCCCATCATGAGCTGTTGGTGAAGTGACAGGAGTAGTAAAGCCTGGAATGCCGGTCAATGAATAGAAAGCCGAAATACTTGAGGTTTGTTCTTGATCATGGGGCGGAATATGCAAGACGGGCGGATTGTCAGCTGGACCCAAAACGTCTTTGATACAAGAGCATGTATTGTCAACAACATGAAACAAGAAAAAAAAGTACAATTGTGACGCCATAGTCGGACTAGCACTGTGATGCAAAGTTTAAACTATGATAGACCTAAATGTCAGGTGTGAAAATCGCTTACTTTCCTCAGCTTTGTATTTAATCTTCGTACACTTAGTAGTTAGCATCCTGCTCAATGAGCGCGATGGTTTTCGAAGAGCGGGGCTTAATGGAACACTTGAATGGTTTGGGGTGGCTGTAAGGGTATCTATCAGTGCCGGACGTGATCAGATATAACACACACCTGATCGTGCCTGATAACGGATCGACCTCAGGGGTGATCTCAATACCATTCTCGACGACCTTCGAGATATCGAACGCCGCCAGTGACATCGCGATAGATAACCAGGTGGAGGCTTCGGCAAGGTGGATAGCTGTAAACGAAAAGCAACTGAACGTCAGGATACAGTTTGGGAGTCGAGCATACCTGGACAGATACTGCAGAGCAGAAAGTTAGCATGTGGCACAAAAACCTACTGCATACTCACCGTCTTCCAAAGCCGAAGCAAATCGTCCGGGGCTCTGTCTCAGGCTTCTTTCCGTCATTGCCCAAAAACCGTTCAGGGTTGAATTCCGAAGGGTTGGCGTATCTCTCTGGATCATTGAGCATGAACCTAGGATTATATTCTGTTCAAACACTAAATATGAAGAAAAGATAGTACGAACCAGATGTTAGGTAAGACCACGGAACCCTTTGGGATGTAGTACCCGTCATGGATGTCGTCCTCAGAGGCACAGTGAGGAAAACCTGATATTGAGATGCCATTTGGCAAATAACTAATGCGTTAAACGAGATACACGGACCGGTAGGGATAACAGTATGCCATCGTAGGGCTTCTTTGGCAAGCGCTTCAATGTAGGGGAGAGAACCTTGGTCGGCAAAGGAGGGAAGACGATCAGGACCGATAACAGCATCTATTTCAGCCTGAGCTTTCTTCTGCACATCAGGGAATAGCGTCATGGCTAGGAAGAACGAGTGGATAGTGGCAACAGTCTGAGGAACGAAGTGTAGTGCTCTTAGAAGGTGATTATTAGTAATATGAAAGTAGGGACCAACCGTGTCGGAAGCGCCTGCGTATAGAGTTGCAGCAGACCATTTTATATCATGCTCGTCTTCCGCTGACAAAGGACCGTTTCCAACCAGTTTCGAGGTGAAAGACTCCGGTGCAATTCCAGCAGCCTGTAAAAGTCGGACATCAATGCATACTCGAAAAGCTACAAATGATAGTCACCATCTGATCCAGAACGAACTTGTACGGTGCAGAAACCATCTCTTCGAGAGTGTCGTGCCATTCGCGGGCCAGACGCTTGAAGCCAGCGCCAGGGAACCACTCAGGGACCTTGACCACTAAAACAGTGAGACCATTCAAGTCGGAAGTAAATGTCCGAATGCTATGGCTTACAGAATGGCACAACATCAGCGAAGAAGGCACCAGGAGCAGTGGAACGCGACCACTGGTCTAGAGCGCGATCTGCAAGGTCAACGAAGGGATCGTTGTTTTCTCTCACCTCATAACCGTGAGAGATGCGCAGAATGACAGCGCCAGCGGTGCTATGAAAATCAAGGTGATGTCAACGCAAAGATAAATAACACATACTACCGAATATGTGCTTGTAGTTGATCGGGTTTCGCAAACACACGCTTGAGGAATCGGCGAGTCTCGACCTCCTCGACCTGACTGTATAGGCCCACAGCGGCGCGAGTACCAATGACATGGTGGAAGTTTTTGCGGTGGCGGCGTAATTGGTTCCCGTAAGGGAGGAGAGTCATAACATTTTCCAGCCAATAAGTTCGCCACCAACTGGAAGAATAGGACGGTCGGAGTAAATAGCGCTCTTGTTGTCCAGCATGTCCATAGCAGTCTTGACAGAGTTTAGGATCACGATGTGTTGACCGAAAATTTCAATATGCGAAATATGGCCTGCAGATAAGACTTCAAAATGAAAGATTGTAGCAAACGAGAGACACTGACCATACTTCTTACCCCACTCCGTGAAGATAAGCCAGGGCTTGATGTGGGGCATGTCCAGGATGTTTCCGATGAGAGGCCACCCCGGAGGACCAGGGGGATATGCAGGGTTCTTCTTGTTGAACACCTGCTTAAGCAGATACAATCCGATACAAGCAAGGCATAGGTCGAGCCCAGTGACGTTGGTAAGCATCAACATGGTCTAGTATTGTTAGGTGGGGAAATGACTCTAGAGTGGGGAGGTTAGTGGGGCTTGAGAGAGTTCTATCTAGTGACTAACCAGCTATGATGCTTATGACCAAGCTCAAACTCAGGCTTCTTCTAGGGACCCGGATCACGGAGCTTCCTCGATTGGACTAGAACTAAGGAGATATTGATCATCAATCGCACAGGTGACATAACGGATATTATAAGACTCGAAGGAAGTCAATAGTAAGTACCGAAACGTTTTGTACCATTTCGCCTGTTACCAAAAACCGGTGGAGATTTCCTGGAGGGACAGGTTTAGGTCTAGTGTAGCGTAAGGGCAGGATGGAATATTGACCTTCAAGTTGTACACGCCAATTGGCGCAGGACGGCGGCGATTGGCAAGATAGTCATGGCACTAAGTCGGCCCAAGTATTATCATATTAACTCTTCTTTGAGTGACTAGGTTTCTGATCAGCCCGACTTATAATAATCCTTCCTCTCCGGACAAGACGGTCATCCGATTGCCGCAGCGTGACACAAACAACATTTCATCGCACCAAATTTAATGTTGTGAATGTTGGATGGCCAGATTTCTTGTCTTCGTCAAGGCTCTTCGGAAGGATAGTAACAATCTTGAAATTTGAACTCAAAGGTTCAACCGGGCTGGTCACTGCAATGTATTGAATGATCCAGACTCTGAGTATAATTTTATCATCAGATTAGATCATTCAATGCTCAGTAGTGCTGCTCGATGCGCTATGATGCATAATGTTTGAGAGACATATGTATCAGAGAAGTCTGTACCAGGGCTTCAAGTTGTTGGCACTTGTTGACAAAAACAACCTAATGATAAAGCGAGCATGAGTAGCCGCAACTCCTTCGAGCTTTGCCTGTGGCAGAAATCGACCCGTTGCCAATAAGACGAGAGTCTACTTTTCTACCATGTACATACGCCAATTTTTTTCTAGCTTCGAGGCTACACCTTCTCGTCGTGATCAAGTCAAATAGTATGCCACGACTCCTCCCGAACCTGGGCCTTATCTTCAACGTCGAGTCAAGCTAGAAGTTGGTTACCTGTTGGCCAAATCTACTCTTGCAAGGCTTAGCAAGCGTTATCAAAGTCACTTCTATTCATGACCTACTGCCGCTACTTGGCAATTGCCGTTGACAAACTCGGAATAGCAGCATCCTGCAAACAACTATCGACGGAGCCCTCCCACGAGTCACTAATATCATAGATCACACGTATCGGGGAAGCATGCTATGATCATCCTGGTCTGCGAGGGTTGAGTCTATTAAGTGCGAGGAACAAAGAGGGCTTTGAAAAGACCCACTGCTCTCGGCACTTTTGTCAGTGCTATCTATCTACTATGCGACTCAAATCAAGCTCAGGACCTCCTCTTGGTATCATTAATGCAGTCTCATGAGTGTCAAGAAGCGGGTAGTACCGGCCTTGGATTCCCTCGCAGTCCGTGTCCGATCCACCAAACAAGACACGATACTTGGGCCTACCCACTGTCACCATTCTGGGTTAAACTGTGGTTGTCATGCTCCCTCCGTTGCGCAGTGCATGGATGGCACTTGGCGAGAAGTGATTATTCCAAGTGTTTTAAATTTCATGGTAGTCCTGACCTCGCTCTTTTCTCTAGGATGCGAGCTCCTCGGCCTAGTTCAACGTGAGAATATGGTGGAGCACCTGATATCAGACGCGATGCAGACAGTGTGGAGCGAAATTCTCGACTGTGTCAATTTGTTGGTTGATTGCTACTGAAATTTTGCAAAGCTTGTCCATGGTCACGATATCGATGGGGGAAGTGTCGAAGTCCTGGAGGATCTTACGTCCTGTAGGGTCTTTTCGAGGGTGGGGGATGGAGGTCACACGGCTCATGGTTTTGATGTGTCCTGCATCAGTTTGACGCAGTCTTCAAATCCTTCTACACCTCCGAGTCAATGCAAGATCAACCAAACACCCACAGTCAAACAACTTCAAGATAGAGACGCAGCTATACCGACTCACCTGTGCAGGTATGGTCGCCCATCGATGTTGGCAGTTTCATCAATGGCTTGGGTGCGTTTGTGCTTGCCAGTTTATCTACTTGGTGACAAATGTAGCAGCTTCGCACAGACGGTGTACTGCGCAGGCAGTCTTGGAAATATAGAAAGTTGTCGATTGGCTTTGAGATTTTAAGCTTTACCTCGTACTCTACCGAGCATCTTTCTCACCTATTACTCAAGTGAGATTTACCCGGGAACAACTCAACCAAGTGGCCAATCACGCACTAAGATTTGTGCTACGAGGAAACCTGAATAAGTCCATGTGCGTGTCATCAAATCTGATTGGAAGTGTGCTCTATGGCTCGTGCCGCATCCGCACCATTGCTTCGATAATGTGTGGCGACTTACAAATATTAATTTCCACAGGACAAGTGTACATTGTGCGACCTAGAAAGAATAACAAGTCTGCTCTGGGCCACCGGGTCACAACTTGTGGTCCTATACACAATGTACATCTATTGCTGTGGATGTTGATGCCACGCTTCACGTAGCGAGTATTAAAGGCAGGGTTCCTTCTGACCAGTTCAGTATCTTACTTCCCCGTCATGGAGTCTGCCATCACCTTTCGATTTAGCGACCTGCCTCTTGAACTTGCCCTCCTCGTCCTCAAATATGCGGCCGAGTCGACGTTTTCCCAGAAAGAGAAATACGCCGAGAAAAATCCCTATGCAGACGCCATCTCACTATGTCGTGTCTCTCGACTTGTGAGGCGCACCGTCCTCCCCGAACTACTGCACACCGTATCGCTCCGCCGATGTTACGGCGTGAGAATGTTTGCAAATGCTCTGCTTATGCAGCAAGCGTACGCTGAGACCAAAAACGATCTTTTCTTCGATTATACCTCCGCTGTGCAGAGGGTATGGATTAGTCATAATGACTTCGTTGAACGTCGTCTACATGATGCTGAGGTCAAGAAGCACATAGACTCGCTAGTTCCGGTGTTACTCGCTGCACCAGCACTTGCGATTGACTCGTACAATTTAAAGCTTTTTGTTCAGAGCGTGGAAGATGCTTGGACCTCTCGCGCAGATCTCGATGTCAACGACGGATATTCCCCTTATCCTTATCCTGTGAGGACCCAAAGTCTAACGATAACTGCCCGGGGTCCATCCTTCAGGTGGGATATCTTCAAGCACATTCCGAAAGGATCAGTTTTCCTAGCATCGATTCCCAACCTGACTTTCCTGGCCGATGGATCCGGTTATCCTGAGGTCAGCAGAGGCTTAATATCCCCAGAACACCCACTACGTCTTTGGATGCATTACATGCCATGGGCTTGTATGAAGAACCTTCAGACCTTTTCAGTAGTGTACCCGCACATGAATGCCCACTACAACTTAGCTAAATACATCCAAAGGGGACGAAAATTTCATGTGGAGAGGCTCACAGTGAATGTGCCCCTGTTCAAGCAGGACCCTGCATCCTTCCCATGGGTGACACCACCATTTCCTGTGACCAATCCCGGAGAGAAGAGTATTCGATCGGATGGTGTTTCTTTCAAGGTCACGCAAGATCGAGCAAAATTTTGCCAGTACTTTTTCACATGGGATAAAGTTTGGGCCTGCGGGTTAACTGAGTGATGAGACATGGGTGTTATGAAGATGATGATAGATATGTATATGACTTATCTTGGATATGTACTTGCTCGCAATCGGGTTTCCTCTTTACTGTACACTTACTATACGCTTCTTGTGCCCAATGGATAAAGCGATTCATGAACAATCTAGACTTCATGCATTATGTAAGCCAGGCACGTTCTCACGGATACAATCCCGCTGTAGAGATTTGGCCTTGGGTTCTGTGCCCGGTCCACCAAATGAGACTCTATTTTTTGACCTGCCCACTGTCACCTTCCTGGTTTAACATACGGTCGTCATGCATGTTCCTCCGTTAACGAAAAGTGTTGCACAGTGCATGGATGGCATTGGGCGAGAAGCAAATAAAGTGATTATCCCAAGTATTTTAAATTTCATGGTAGTGTTGACCTTGCTCTTTTCTCTAGGCTGCGAGCCCCTCAGCCTTGTTCAACTCTACTACTGAGAATGTAGTCGAGCACCAGGCTAATATCAGGTGCGATGCAGACAGTGTGGTGCGAGATTCTGGACCGTGTCAACTTGTTGGTTGATTGCTACCGACACCTTGCAAAGCTTGTTCATGGTCACAATACCAATGGGAGAGTGTTAAGTCCTGCTGGACCATACGTCCTATAGGGTCTTTTAGAAGGTGGGATGGGATGGAGTCGCAGTGCACGGTTCATGGTTTCATGTGTCTTGCATCAATTTGACCAGTCTTCAAATCTTTCCGAACCTCAACGTGACATAAACTAAGCACCCACAGCTGAACAACTTCAAGATAGAGGCGTAGCAACACTGGCTCACCTGTGCAGTATGCTCGCCCACCGATGATGGTGGTTTCGTCAATGCCTTGGGTGCGAGTGCGTGCCAGGTTATCTACTTGGTGACAATTGTAGCAGATTCGCACAGACGGTGTGCTGCGCAGGCAGTTTTGGAAATATAGAAAGTGCTCGATTGACTTGGGGATATTAGGTTGTGCCTCATACTCTACCGAGCACCTTTCTCACGTGTTACTCAATTGCAGTGGGATTTACCTGAGAATCAACTAAGTGGCCAATCTTGCACTAAGAGTTGAGCCATGACAAAACCTGAATGAGTCCTTGTGCGTGTCATCGAGTCTCGTCCGAAGGTGCGCTCTATGGCTCTTGCCTCCGCACCATTGTTTCGGTAATCTGTGGCGACTAATAAATATTAATTTTCACAAGACAAGAGTATATTGTGCGACCTAGAAAGAATAATAAGTCTGCTCTGGGCCACCGGGTCACAACTTGAGGTCCTACACATAATGTACATCTATTGCTGTGGATGTTGATACCACAATTCACGCGGGGAGTATTAAAGTCAGGGTTCCTTCTGACTAGTTAAGAGCATCTTACTCCCCCGTCATGGAGCCTGCCATCACCTTTCGCTTTAGCGACCTTCCTCTTGAGCTCGCCTTCCTCGTCCTCAAATATGCAGCCAAGCCGACGTTTTCCCAGAAAGAGAGTCACACCGATGAAAATCCCTATGCAAACGCCTTGTCCTTATGTCGTGTCTCTCGACTTGTGAGATGCACCGTCCTCCCCGAACTCCTGCACACCATATTGCTCTGCCGATGTGGCAGCTTGAGAATGTTCGCAAATGCTCTGCTTATGCAGCAAGCGTACGTTGAGACAAAAAGCGATCTTTTCTTCGACTATACCTCTGCTGTTCAGAGGGTATGGATTAGTCATAATGACTTCGCTGAACTTCGCCTACATAATTCTGAGGTCAAGAAGCACATGACCTCGCTGCTTCCGGTGTTACTCGTTGCGCCGGCACTTGCGATTGACTGGTTCAGTTTAAATCTTCTTGTTCGGACCGTGCAAGATGCGTGGACCTCCCGCGCAGATCTCGATGTCGACGATAGACATTCCCCTTTTCCTGTGAGGACCAAAAGTCTGACGATAACCGCCCGGGGTCTCTCCACCAACTGGAATATCTTCAGGCACATTCGGAAAGGATCAGTTTTCCTTGCATCGATTCCCCATCTCACGTACCTGGGTGAGGGAGCCGGTTTTCCCGACGTCAGCAGGGGTTTGATATCCCCAGAAGTCCTGCTGCGTGCTTGGATGCACGACATTCCATGGGCTGACATGAAAAACCTTCAGACCTTTTCAGTAGCGTACCCGCATCTGGATGCCCCCTACGATTTGGCTACATATATGGAAAACGGACTAGACTTTCATGTGGAGCGGCTCACAGTGAACGTGTCCCTATTCAAGCAGGACCCTGCATCCTTCCCGTGGGTGACACCACCATTTCCTGTCACCAATCCCGGAGAGAAAAGTATTCGTTCGGATGGTGTTTCCTTCAAGGTGACGCATGATCGGGTAAATTTTTGGCACTACTTTTTCAAATGGGAAAGAGTTTGGGCCTGTGAGTTAACTGAGTGATGAGCGTACATGGGTGTTATGATGATAGATGGCTTGATCTTATCTTGGATATGTACTTAGTCGCAATCAGGTTTCCTCCTACTGTACACTTACTATAGACTTGCCCAATATAGATAGTTGGGATTGTATGATTCATGAACAATGACCATAGGCCTCACCATGGCCCATGGTGTCAGTTCCAGATCATCAAATCGACAGTGAAAAGAAACCAACAAAAGCACGTATTGTATGCCCTTTTAAGTGAACAAGCGATACATGGGTGAACAAAGCAAACAATTGAAGAGGATCGTATATCTCTACCGTAATGAAACCATGGAATACTGTGCGCTGTATCATTTGAGAATGCTGAATGATCAGATTCGGTGTCGTGAGCTGTTGCTGAAGTAGCAGGAGGTAGCCACCATGAGTAAAGCTTGGCGTGTGTCAGGTGTAATAATCGCTACCTACAGTAAGTACTTTCCCCAGCGTTGTATTTCATCTTCGCACGCTTAGTAGTTAGCATCCTGCTCAATGAGGGCGACGGCCTTCGAGGAGCGAGGCTTAATGGAACACTTGAATGGTTTGGGGTGGCTATAAGGGTATCTATCAGTGCCAGACGTGATCAGATATGTAACATACCTGATCGTGCCTGATAACGGATCAACCTCAGGGGTGATCTCAACACCATTCTCCATGACCTTCGAGATATCGAACACGGCTAGTGACATTGCGATAGATAGCCAGACGGAGGCTTCGGCGAGGTGAACACCTATAAACAAAAAGAAACTGAACGTCAGGATACAGTTTGGGAGTCCGGCATACCTGGACAGATACTGCAGAGCAGAAAGTTAGCATGTGGCACAAAAACCTACTGCATACTCACCGTCTTCCAAAGCCGAAGCAGATCGTCCGGGGCTCTGTCTCAGGCTTCTTTCCGTCATTGCCCAAAAACCGTTCAGGGTTGAATTCCGAAGGGTTGGCGTATCTCTCTGGATCATTGAGCATGAACCTAGCATTATATTTTGTTCAAATATTGAATATGGAGAAAAGAGGGTACTAACCAGATGTTAGCTATGACGAAGGAACCCTTTGGGATGTAATACCCGTCGTGGGTGTCGTCTTCAGAGGCACAGTGAACAAGACCTGATATTGAGATGCCATTCTGTAACTAAATGATGCATTAAACGAGATGCACGGACCGGTAGGAACAACAGCATGCCATCGTAGGGCTTCTTTGGCAAGCGCTTCAATGTAGGGGAGAGAACCTTGGTCGGCAAAGGAGGGAAGTCGATCAGGACCGATAACAGCATCTATTTCAGCCTGAGCTTTCTTCTGCACATCAGGGAATAGCGTCATAGCTAGGAAGAACGAGTTGATAGTGGCAACAGTCTGAGGAAAGAAGTGCAGCAGTACTCTCACAAAATGATTATTAACAATATGGAGAGAGGGACCAACCGTGTCGGAAGCGCCGGCATATAGAGTTGCAGCAGACCATTTTATAATGTGCTCATCTTCCGCTGACAAAGGACTGCCTCCCAACAGTTTTGAGGTGAAAGACTCTGGTGCAATGCCAGCAGCCTGTAAAGGTCAAACATCAATGCACACTTGCAAAACTACAAATGATAGTCACCATCTGATCTACGACAAACTTGTACGGTGCAGAAACCATCTCTTCGAGAGTGTCATGCCATTCGCGGGCCAGACGCTTGAAGCCAGCGCCAGGGAACCATTCAGGGACCTTGACCACTAAAAGTGGTGAGGTCATTCAAGTTAGAGGTAAATGTCCGAATACTATGGCTTACAGAATGGCACAACATCAGCTAAGAAGGCGCCAGGAGCGGAGACACGAGACCACTGGTCCATGGCGTGGTTTACGAGTTCAACGATGGGATCGTTGTTCTCTTTCACCTCATAACCATGAGAGATGCGCAAAATGACAGCAGCAGCAGTGCTATAACAATCAAGATCGTGTTAATACAAAGATAAATGATACATACCGTCGAACATGTGCCCCTATTTGATCTGGTTTCGCGAACACACGCTTGAGAAATCGATGGGTCTCGACCTCCTCGACCTGACTGTATAGGCCCACAGCGGCGCGAGTACCAATGACATGGTGGAAGTTTTTGCGCTGGCTGCGTAAATGGTCACCGTAAGGGAGGAGAGGCATGACGTTTTTCCAGCCAATAAGTTCGCCACCAACTGGAAGAATAGGACGGTCGGAGTAAATAGCGCTCTTGTTGTCCAGCATGTCCATAGCAGTCTTGACAGAGTTTAGGATCACGATGTGTTGACCGAAAACCTCGATATGCGAAATATGACCTGCAGATAAGGATAGGACCTCAAATGGAAGACTGTGACAAACGAGGGACACTGACCATACTTCTTACCCCACTCCATGAAGATGAGCCAGGGCTTGATGTGGAGCATATCCATGATGTTTCCGATAAGAGGCCACCCCGGAGGACCAGGGGGATACGCAGGGTTCTTCTTGAACACTTGCTTAAGCAGATACAGTCCAATACAAGCAAGGCATAGGTCGAGCCCAGTGACGTTGATAAGTGTCAACATGGTCTAGTATTATTAAGAGGGGACCATCGACTCAAGAGTGGAGCGGTTAGTGGGTTTTGAAGGATCAGCTGAGAGGAGTCTTATCTATGACCAAACTCACTCAGACTTCTTCAGTCACGAGGCTTCTTCGATTTGACTGCAACCAAGGAGATATCGAACAATTGCACAGGTGACAGATTGGTTATGAAGTCCTACTGCGTAGTTAATAGTAGTTACTAGTGCGATGTTCGCGCGAAAGGTTCACAGATGTAGAACTTACACAATATCCTGTGGGTATGATATATCATCTACTCTTATTAACACAAGATGATGATATATCCCTGGCGTTGGCTTACCACAGCGTGCTAGATATATCACTGATTCACCACCTGGCATTTTTGAAACTCAGCTATTTGTCATTCCAGGTATGACCGCAGTTTTGGCTTCCAAAAGTAGAATTCACAAAAACACAGTCTATTTTTGTCACCTCATCGGTGTGGGAATTACCCCACAACATCGTCCGATTTGGGAACCTCTACAATATCAATTATTCCCACACCCTCCCCACATCACTGTAGCTTCACCACAACAGATTCACATTCATATATAGGTAGTATCTCAGTATATATACGCATAAAATAACATAATAGTCCGCTTTTTTTGTTCATTTGTGTGACAGCTCCCCCTCCAGAGCAGTGTTTCTACCGCCAGTGGCCAGCCACTGTCCAGCCGGGAAAACAGGTTTGGCTTAGCCATTGGCGGTACTGCGGCGGTTGGCTTTTCCCAGGAGCAACAAAGCTTACTAAGCTGGAAGAACACGATATCACTGGCTAGAGATAAAGGCTAGATTGTACTACTCATCATATCATCGAATGTTTGTTCGTCATCTTCACCTTCCACATCCATGTCGACTAACTCGTAAAACTCGAATTCATCATCAATTGACCTCATTCCGAATGCCTCTGTCATTTTTACCCAGCTCTCATCCTCGAAGTTGAAAAGTTGTTGAAGGGGGATATCATTGAACATGGACCCCACATCCGTGGTGTCCTCGTCTTCTAACGAGCGCTGTGCGAGAACGGACAAGCCCTGCAATGGCAATATTCACTTGTACTGCTATAATATAATCATACAGAAACCCAACTAAGGGATAAGACCTCTATAGCCTATTTGAGAAGAGTCCGTACAACCTTCAAATCTGTATGCTGCTTTGCATCCAAAAAACGATGCTTCGTATACTTTGGCAATTCCATATTAGTTGGTGGTGGCATCTGTGAACGGGGTTCCGGCAAAACCGACTTGGGACCTGGCGTTATCGAACGAAGCATAGAAGCGCTGGAGGAATACATAGCCAAGACGAAAGTCTTCCCCACGGCCAACGGGTGTGCTAAGGCTTTTAACCGCGAGATATATACCACTTTCAAGACCATTAACCTTGTAGTTTAGTTTACGAGGCCAGATTTGAGCGTTACGAGTGAAACTGTAGATTTGCTGTCATACAAATGATGAACAACGGGTGTAATGGTTGACAGAATTGACATACATTTCCAATATGGAACTTCAGGTCATCCAGGGCACCATACTGCTCAGGGGTAATAGAGAGAAGTTTAGTCCTCGCATTAAATTTAGCGCCGGTTGCAACCCTGTAATTCTCATAGGCATCTATCAAACGTTGATTAGAATGCATAGAAAATTACTCGCCGACTCTAAATACATACCGGAGGCAAGGTAATTAAAGGTGCAGCCAGAATCCACGACACCAGAGGCGGTGGGTAAGATCTCCATGGTGCCATAGGTAATCCTCTGTTCGATACCCCAATACATCGATGCGGGGTAGGTTGTGGTAACAGGACTGAAACAAAACAATTACTATCAGTCTGATTGATCTAGGAGCTGAGGTAGCTTACGTGTATACGATGTTGCCCGTGTATAAGGCAGGGTTAGGATCACCAAAGTTGAGTATTCCACCGTCGGGTTTTTCCCTACCCTTACTGGAGGGCTGGAAAAATATACCAACAAGGGGCTGAGAAATGCTGCCGGCTTCAAACAGGTGCTGAGCGATACTCTCGAGCTCCATTTCCATAGCATTTTTCACGGTGCCGACTGACAAGCGTGCAGGCCCGATGCCAAGGATACCATTATAAGCCATGCCATCATACTCAGAAGCAACACCGATTGGCATCGTGGCAGCTAATGTATTACCGAAAATGAGGAAATCA
Source organism: Suillus spraguei (assembly GCA_016800925.1). Taxonomy (NCBI): domain Eukaryota; kingdom Fungi; phylum Basidiomycota; class Agaricomycetes; order Boletales; family Suillaceae; genus Suillus; species Suillus spraguei. The sequence goes on from JABCPU010000002.1 coordinate 740,518, forward strand.
GTGAATAGAAATCCTATAGATGATCGTAAGTATTTTCAACTTATGATAGTGTTGTATATCATACCAGCGAACCAGGCAAATTGGTAGTCTACCGCCACCACAAGTGAAGTCTCGAAGCTTGAGGCGGTTTTTTGGTACATCTTGTGGGCGCCAACCCATGTGACCGCGCTACCGGTATCGACAACCAATTCGTCTTCAGTAATACATTAGCAGCCGCATGTCTCTCAGCGTTGAACTTACAAAATGTGGGGGGACGGCCAATGCCAACTGATGTGATGTACATCCACTTTTCGTTTTCCAAAGGAATATTATTAGCACGTCGGCCATGCGTGCTATTATCCCTGAAGGCCACCACGCGAGCTTCATCGTGCTGTACCTGGTTGGTACCATTGGAGAATTTTAGCTTCCTGGTTATGGGGAGGGTGATACGGGAATTGCGAACTTCAACGGGCGATCCCGTGACTGACAAAGCCAGGAGTGTCAACAAGGGTACAGTGGAGAACATGGTTTGCTGGAAAGCTATATCATACTCGGTTGCTCATTATATATGGGCTAGCGAACGCGATGGCAACGTTCGGGAATCCTACTCACGTCAGTCCCCCTCGAAAAAACGATGACGAGATAGTTGCGATCCGAGTCATCACGAGTGCAAGGATTCGACTTCCCGATAAATTGTACGACCGGTGGAAAGTGGATGGATCATTTTGAATGTGATTCACGTGCCAGCGTTTCGTGGACTCACCTAGAGGCCTCATCATACTGTTATACCAATTTGAGCCACATTTCAATTGCTCCACTACCGCATGTACGACCGTAACATCGCCAGTAAAAAAGCTCAAAGCAGGTGTAATCGTTCACCAGGATGACGTGGCTGAGGTGTCCAACATTGCCATCGCGTTCGCTGGCACTTGTATAATGGGCCACCGAGCATAGTGCTGCCGCAGTCCGGTCCTGAACGTTCCCAGTGAAAACTGGTTCTGACGAAATAAGCCTCGATAGGTTGAGATGTGCCATTCATTCAGGACACATAGGAACACGTACAAGCCTACAGCGCCCCATACTCAGACTTGTGTTAATAAGACGGGGCAGTGTCCTATATGTTCCCATGAGTGTATTTTCGTATCCTGCATATCTGAACACATTCGCGAGCACCTTTGCACATATGCACAAATAGTATCACACATGCTTCGAAGTTGTCATGCAATAACTGGCATTATTTGCAGCTGGTACAAAAATACCATAAAAGGAGCGACGGAGAGACCAGCATCGACGGGGGAAGCACCATGATCAAATAGACCAACTGGGAAGCGAGTAAAGCGGCCAACAGGGAAGAGAACGACGGGAGTGCAGTAGGACAGCAGGGGAGAAATTGGTCAAAACTATCATCGACATCGATGGATGTCAAGACTTCTCGGGAACTGTGAGCAGCGCGAGGGACGTATGACGCAAACAGGGAGGCATGCTGCTACCCATGCAGGTGATGCAACACGTACAAATTCCTGCAATCAAAAATGAGTATGAAAAACAATGTAAACAGTGTACTTACGATCCATTTTCGTGGAACCTGGTCACACTGTTTTTTTCATCTTGACCGGTTTGGCTTTCGTAGCAGTCGAAGCTTTGGTAATGGCAGAGTCGTTGTCCATTTTCTCAGGTGCAAGATGAGATCAGTATCAAACGGTGACTTGCAGTGAATTGACTGCAAATCTCAGAGGTTTCGGACAGAGCTACAGAGGTAACTCGTTCAGTGGTGACCTGGATCAACTGAAGGAGTCGAATGATTTGCACATAATCAGAGGTGGAAAATCATGCAAATCCCGAGGTGACCTAGAGTAGTGGGAAGTACCCGTTTCTGGTTCTAATCCGACGTAGGATCACTGGTTCTTGCAGAGTCTGAATGTGTAATTCTAGTGCTATTCCGACAACTGAATTATATCTGGTTTATAGTGTCCACATGTCTGATTTCAGTCTGAATACCATCATAATTGTATCGGATTAGCATCTGAATACGAGTACGAAGCTATCATATGACCATAAGCTCTCTTATGAATCTGCCCCGCTCCCGGACGCTTTCAGTCGTTGCTCCTCTCGTTCCCTGCCTCTCACCACCACGATGTACGGCTCCCATTTCAACTTTCTAAAAGACAGGAAGTGCGTGATACATAACACATGTGTGATATGGAAACACGCACTTTCTGACGAGGCAATGAGAAAAGTTTGATTTAGCGATTCACCTGAAAAGATACCGTGTGAGGGCGAAACGTGACTTGGTTGGGTTGGGCCGTCGCAGAGAAACTCATTCTGTCGTTGTCAAGGTCAAAAGAAACAGTGAACATTTCAACAGACAACATAAGTTACACACCGTATGAGAATGGGCTGTCGCCAAAGCACCACCAGCATTGAAATCACGCACTTCCTCGTTGTTGGACAGCGAGAGACTGTGACAAGCAACCAACATTGGGCAAGCGAGCCAAAAGACAAGAACGCGGGAAATGAAAACGCTAGCCAGACGATACCCAGACTTCGACGTCACCTTATGATGGTCTCCAGGACATGAAGGAATTCACGGAAATGAGACGGCTGACAAGGAGGCAAAATTGGCAGCCATGAGTAGAACAAAAAATAACGAACGAGAGAACCTACCCCGATATCTCAGACACGGGACACACCCACTCAGCATCTCCGCTCTAAAGCGAGCACACTGCCAAGAGACCCACTCCAGATGGAAGAAACTGTGGGCCAAGTCCCCAAGATATGAACGTTTTCAAGGACTAGACCCAAATGTCATTAACCGATCCTTCACATACTCTGAGAGCGGGACGCAACAAGAGCGCCATCAGGGTTGGGTATTAAGCGAGCCAAAAGATGAGAACACGCATTAGTTGGGAGTGGGATGTGACCAGCGCATCATCAGGGTGAGTAAGTGAGCCAACAGACGAGAAATGCACTGCCTGAGAGCCAAAGCATAATCAGGGTTGAGTAAGCAAGCTAACAGACGAGAAACGCACTGCCTGAGAGCGGGACGCGGTCAGAGCATCATCAACATCGGGTAAGCGAGCCAAAAGACGAGAACAGCTTACTACAGGGCCTGGCTTCGTCCTCCGAAGGTCGAATGCGAAGGCAACTCTAGGTTGATGGCGAAGCTGCTCTCGTCTGATGTCGGTGGAAGATGGACTTAGCGAAATATTTAAACAAACTCACCTTCAAATAAGCAGAGTGTATTCAGACGGTCGAGAACACCATATACACGGGCTGATTTGTGTTGGGACAGTATATATTTCACGAGCACATGAAGATCTGGAAAAGTCATCAGGAAATTGTTCGTTGCAACTATGACTCAGCTCTTACATTTTGCTACACGTCCGATTTAGGGCAGATTATGAGCTAGGTGCGTTTTGCCCCTGTCTCCCTCGGAATATCCTCTGATCAATTTCTCGTTTCCGCAGTGATTCTCATGCATATATGCGCCATAAAAATATGAAGTACAAAAAAAAAATCAGATTACATATGAGTAAAAATTTGGCTTAGCCTTAGAGGACATAGATATACAATCCTTACATATATCCGACATCAGGAAATTCACACATTCCTTAACATGCTTAATCAGCTTAACTCACTTATCTCAAAACTTGTTTGCTCTCTCTCACATCATTCACCTGGCATATCTTATATTTTTTGAGTGCGAAATACAATAAAACATGTATATTAATATATCTCAACTTTTTTTTTCTGAATTCATTCACATTGAAATTTTGGACAAGTAGATTCAATTTCACCAAGGCAGTTAAGTGTAAATAAGTCCGCATAAGGGCACGTCAAGGAATGTGTGAATTTCCTGATGGAACTGAAACCATGGACTGCACGATGTATCATTTGAGAATATTGAATGATCCGACTCGGTGCCGTGAGCTGTTGATGAAGTAGCCGGACCATGCGTAAAGCCTGGGGTGTCAGTTGATGGATAGAGAGTCGAAATACCTGGGGCATGCTCTTAATCATGGGGCGGGAGGTGCAAGACGGGCGGAATGTAAGGTAGACTGCAAGCCTTGATACCAGAGCATTGTACTATCAACAACATGGAGTAAGAAAAAATGTACAATTGTATCGCAGTGTGACGCTGGAGTAGGGGACCATGTGAGGGAGCAGCAGCCGGGTAGCACCGTAGCGTAGTCAGCCATTCAGTGCTTTGTCGTAGCATATTGCTCTTCACCACCTTCTTGCCTTGCTCGCGACAACGCAGGCACACAGTAGCGGATACACCACTCCAACACCATAGTCGATCCAGCACCATGACTTTGATGCAAATTGAACTATGACAGACCTAAATGTCAGGTGTGAAAATCGCTTACTTTCCTCAGCTTTGTATTTCATCTTCGCACACTTAGTAGTTAGCATCCTGCTTAATGAGCGCGACGGCCTTCGAGGAGCGAGGCTTGATGGAACACTTGAATGGTTTGGGGTGGCTATAAAGTATCTATCAGTGCCGGACGTGATCATATATGTAACATACCTGATGGTGCTGATAACGGATCAACCTCAGGGTGATCTCAACACCATTCTCGACGACCTTCGAGATATCGAATACGGCTAGTGACATTGCGATAGATAGCCAGGCGGAGGCTCCGCGAGGTGGATACTGTGAAGAAGAGAACTGAATGTCAGGATACAGTTTGGGAGTTGGGCATACCTGGACAGATACTGCAGAGCAGAAAGTCAGCATGTGGCACAAAAACTTACTGCATACCTACCGTCTTCCAAAGCCGAAGCAGATCGTCCGGGGCTCTGTCTCAGGCTTCTTTCCGCCATTGCCCAAAAACCGTTCAGGGTTGAATTCCGAAGGGTTAGCGTATCTCTCCGGATCATTGAGCATGAACCTAGCATTATTTTCTTTCAAATATTGCACTATGGAGAAAAGAGGATACTAACCAGATGTTAGGTATGACCCAGGAACCCTTTGGGATGTAGTACCCGTCATGGTGTCATCCTCAGAGGTACAGTGAAAACACCTGAATTGAGATACTACTCGGCAACTAAATAATCCATGAAACGAGATGCACGGACAGGTAGGGACATGCCATCGTAGGGCTCTTTGTAAGCGCTTCAATATGGGAGAGAACCTTGGTCGGCGAAGGAGGGAAGACGATCAGGACCGATAACAGCATCTATTTCAGCCTGAGCTTTCTTCTGCACATCAGGAAATAGCGTCATAGCCAGGAAGAACGAATTGATAGTGGAAACAGTCTGAGGAAAGAAGTGCACTACTCTCAAAAATGATTATTAGCAATATGGGGGGAGGGACCAACGGTGTCGGAAGCGCCAGCGTATAGAGTCGCAGCAGACCATTTTATAATGTGCTCGTCTTCCGCTGACAAAGGACCGGCTCCCAGCAGTTTCGAGGTGAAAGACTCCGGTGCAATGCCAGCAGCCTGTAAAAGTCAAACATCAATGCATACTCGCAAAACTACAAATGATAGTCACCATCTGATCCACAACGAACTTGTACGGTGCAGAAGCCATCTCTCGAGGGTGACGTGCCATTCACGAGCCAAACGCTTGAAGCCAGCGCCAGGGAACCATTCGGGATCTTGACCACTGAAAATGGTGAGGCCATTCATTGAAGTTGAAAGTAAATTATGGCTTACAGAATGGCACAACATCAGCCACGAAGGCACCAGGAACGGCGACACGCGACCACTGGGACATGCGCGGTCTACAAGTTCAACGAAGGGATCGTTGTTCTCTTTCACCTCATAACCGTAAGAGATGCGCAGAATGACAGCAGCAGCGGTGCTATAAATCAAGATTATGTCAATGCAAAGATAAACAATACATACTGTCGAACATGTCCCCGTAGTTGATCTGGTTTTGCGAACACACGCTTGAGGAATCGGCGAGTCTCGACCTCCTCGGCCTGACTGTACATACCCACAGCGGCGCGGGTACCAATGACCTTGTGGAAGTTTTGGCGCTGGCGGCGAAATGGTTGCCATAAGGGAGGAGAGTCATGATTTTGTTCCAGCCAATAAGTTCGCCACCAACTGGAAAAATAGGACGGTCAGAGTAAACAGCGCTCTTGTTGTCCATCATGTCCATCGCAGTCTTGACAGAGTTTACCACCACGATGTGTTGACCCCAAACCTCGATATGTGAAATATGACCTGCAGATAAGACCTCAAAATGAGAGAGTGTGGCAAACGAGAGACTCACCATACTTCTTACCCCACTCCGTGAAGATAAGCCAGGGCTTGATGTGGGGCATGTCCAGGATGTTTCCGATAAGAGGCCACCCCGGAGGACCAGGGGGATATGCAGGGTTCTTCTTGAACATTTGCTTAAGCAGATACAGTCCGATGCAAGCAAGGCATAGGTAGAGCCCGGTGACGTTGATAAGAGTCAACATGGTCCAGTATTATTAGGAGGGACGATCGACCCAATAGTGGGGCGGTTAGTGGGTTTTAAAGGATCAGATGAGAAGTGTCCTATTTATGACCAAACTCAGGCCTCAGGCTTCTTTAATCACTAGGCTTCTTCACTGAAACTAATGAATCAATCGCACGGGTGACAGAGTGGGTATGAAGTCCTCCTGCGTAGTCAATAGTAAGTACCGAAAAAAACGTTTTGTCACATTTCGCCTGTTACTAAACACCGGTGGCAAATTCCTGGAGGAGGTCCAGTGCAGCCTAGTAAGGGCAGGATGAAATTGACCTTGTACACGCCATTTAGCAGGCCCGGGATGACAAGTATTGCCACATTGTATTTCAACTTTTTGACTAGGTTTCTGATCGGCCTTTAACTCTTCCTCTCCGAACAAGACGGTCATTACCGAGCCAGAAGTTGATTACCCGTTGGTCAAATAGTATGCTCTTATGAAGCTTAGCAAGTGTTGTCCAGGTGACTTCTGTCCACTTCCGCTACGTGCCTATGACCTACCGCCGCTACTTGGCAGTTACAGTGGACAGAATGACAGCATGTTGTGAATAACACTATCGATGGAGCCCATGAATCACAATAGGTCGACTCGTATCGAGGAAGCATGCTATGATCATCGTGGTCTGCAAGTGTTGAGTCTATTAAGTGTGAGGAACGGAGGAGGCTTTGAAAGAAACTCACCATGTGGCTCAAATCACGCTCAGGACCTCCTCTGGATATCACTAATTATTATAGAATGAGTGTCGAGAAGCGAGTGGTACCCAGATAAGAGTCGACGTACGGCCCGCCACGGGCCACTTTGATCATGATTCAATCGTTTGGCAGTGGCTTTGGATCTAAGTAAGTGACTCAAACGTACTACGCTAATCACTGGGCTATGGAGCAAGATTACTTTAGTAAATGATGCCCGTAGAAGCACTTCAAGGTTCACTACAGCTTAGGCATGTCATATAAGCGAGCATTCAGGTATTCAAATCGGACGAAGAGAGCTGTACGCCCTCTTAAATCTCTTTCTCGCAACAAGACGCTCACAAAACCGCATGTAGTCGAGGAAGGCAGTGAAATGCTTCATCCTGTCCTCCAGACACGAAGTGGGGTGTCAGCTAGAGAGCCGAAATACTGGGAGTGTGTTCTTGAGCATGAGGCAAGAGGTGCAAGACAGGCAGATCGTTAGGTAGACCCAAGCGTCTTTGATACCAGAGCATGTTTTATCAACAATATGGAACGAGAAAAATGTACAATTGTATTGCGATGTGACGCCATAGACGATCCAGCACGGACGCAAATTTCAAACCATGACAGACCTAAATGTCAGGTGTGAAATCCTACTACAGTTATTTTCCTCAGCTTTGTATTTCATCTTTACACCTTAGTAGTTAGCATCCTGCTCAATGAGCGGACGGCCTTCGAGGAGCGAGGCTTAATGGAACACTTGAATGGTTTGGGGTGGCTATAAGGGTATCTATCAGTGCCGGACGTGATCAGATATGTAACATACCTGATCGTGCCTGATAACGGATCGACCTCAGGGGTGATCTCAATACCATTCTCGACGACCTTCGAGATATCACGCTAGTGACATTGCGATAGATAGCCAGAGGAGGCTTCGGCGAGGTGGATACTATAAACAAAAGAAACTGAACGTCAGGATACAGTTTGGGAGTCGAGCATACCTGGACAGATACTGCAGAGCAGAAAGTTAGCATGTGGCACAAAAACCTACTGCATACTCACCGTCTTCCAAAGCCGAAGCAGATCGTCCGGGGCTCTGTCTCAGGCTTCTTTCCGTCATTGCCCAAAAACCGTTCAGGGTTGAATTCCGAAGGGTTGGCGTATCTCTCTGGATCATTGAGCATGAACCTAGCATTATATTCTGTTCAAACACTAAATATGGAAAAAAGATAGTACGAACCAGATGTTAGGTAAGACCACGGAACCCTTTGGGATGTAGTACCCGTCATGGATGTCGTCCTCAGAGGCACAGTGAGGAAAACCTGATATTGAGATGCCATTTGGCAAATAACTAATGCGTTAAACGAGATACACGGACCGGTAGGGATAACAGCATGCCATCGTAGGGCTTCTTTGGCAAGCGCTTCAATGTAGGGAGAGAACCTTGGTCGGCAAAGGAGGGAAGACGATCAGGACCGATAACAGCATCTATTTCAGCCTGAGCTTTCTTCTGCACATCAGGGAATAGCGTCATGCTAGGAAGAACGAGTGATAGTGGCAACAGTCTGAGGAAAGAAGTGCAGTACTCTCAGAAAATGATTATTAGTAATATGGAGGAGGGACCAACCGTGTCGGAAGCGCCGGTATAGAGTTGCAGCAGACCATTTATAATATGCTCGTCTTCCGCTGACAAAGGACCGTCCAACCAGTTTCGAGGTGAAAGACTCCGGTGCAATGCCAGCAGCCTGTAAAGTCGACATCAATGCATACTCGCAAAACTACAAATGATAGTCACCATCTGATCCAGAACGAACTTGTACGGTGCAGAAACCATCTCTTCGAGAGTGTCGTGCCATTCGCGGGCCAGACGCTTGAAGCCAGCGCCAGGGAACCATTCAGGGACCTTGACCACTAAAAATGGACCATTCAAAGTAAAACGTCCGAATGCTATGGCTTACAGAATGGCACAACATCAGCGAAGAAGGCACCAGGAGCGTGGACGCGACCACTGGTCTAGCGCGTCTACAAGGTCAACGAAGGGATCGTTGTTCTCTTCACCTCATAACCGTGAGAGATGCGCAGAATGACAGCGCCAGCGGTGCTATAAAATCAAGATGATGTCAACGCAAAGATAAATAAACATACTGTCGAATGTGCTTGTAGTTGATCGGTTTCGCAAACACACGCTTGAGAATCGGCGAGTCTCGACCTCCTCGACCTGACTGTATAGCCCACAGCGGCGCGAGTACCAATGACATGGTGTGGAAGTTTTTGCGGTGGCGCGTAATGGTTCCGTAAGGGAGGAGAGTCATAACATTTTTCCAGCCAATAAGTTCGCCACCAACTGGAAGAATAGGACGGTCGAGTAAATAGCGCTCTTGTTGTCCAGCATGTCCATAGCAGTCTTGACAGAGTTTAGGATCACGATGTGTTGACCGAAAACCTCAATATGCGAAATATGGCCTGCAGATAAGACCTCAAAATGAAAGATTGACAAACGAGAGACACTGACCATACTTTTTACCCCACTCCGTGAAGATGAGCCAGGGCTTGATGTGGGGCATGTCCAGGATGTTTCCGATGAGAGGCCACCCCGGAGGACCAGGGGGATATGCGGGTTCTTCTTGTTGAACACCTGCTTAAGCAGATACAATCCGATACAAGCAAGGCATAGGTCGAGCCGTGACGTTGGCAAAAAGTCAACATCATGGTCCAGATAGTATTGTGGAGGAAATCGAC